>CM022881.1:14856796-14882037 GCA_012654025.1 Pachypsylla venusta | reverse complement strand
TTACCCATTTTAAATTTCATCAAGATTGGTTATGTGGTTTTCATTTTAGAGATTTGGTCCAATTGCGACGTTTTTGGTCCTAAACCGATGGGGGGAGGGACTCTGAATAAAAGGTTAAAAACAGTGGTTATATAATTTCCAATACTTTGAATGATCCCTGGCGGCTCTAGACATTATTTTTTTTTTTAAAATCATGTGAAATTACTGATCTTTTTTTTTTAAAAAGGAATTTCCATTGTTTGTCTCCAGGCGTACCTTGTTGGCCCCTGGCGGCGCCCCTGACAGGGATACACCCACGTGAGACCATTTATTTTAGATAAAATGATTCCATAATTACTGATTTTAAATTTATTCAAAATTGGTCATGTGGTTTGGATTTTAGAGATTCGGACCCAAAAAACCTGTTCGGTGGGCTAGGACCGCCCCTGGGGGTGATATCGAGAAAGAGAAAAATATGGGTCGGACTTTTTGCCCATAGATGACCTGTGCCAAATTTCATCACAATCGGACCAGTGGTTTGGCTTCCAGAGCTCTGCACACGATTTCGTACGTACGTGGAACGTGGAAAGTCGGATTTTTNTTTTTTTTTTTTTTTTTTTTTTTTTGACCCCATGGCTTCAAATATCTTCAAACTTCAAAAATGACCCGAAATAGTGAAAATATGGCCAAAAACCAATATGGCCCAATATATTTTATCTTTATTTTGGCCTTTGGGTTCCCGTCAAACGATTTTTTGGGCCAAAATATATCTACAATTTCAGCACGAATACAATACTTTATCTTCTATAGGAAGAGGTAGTAATTAAGCAAATATAATTTAAAATTGAATACAAAGTTAAATACTATAATAAAACAAAAATAACCTTGTAGCCATTAAATTTCCCCCTTAAATATAAGGGGGATTCGTATCAAACTTTTTCTCCATATCTCTAACGGATTCCGATATACCGCCCCGCCCATACAAGGTGTAAAGGACTTGTTATTACCTTACGTTTTACAGAGTTTTTATGGGTTAATATTTTATTTCAGAACCTGTTACCGATATTATTGGTGGACCCGAGATCTTTATAGAGAATGGTTCAACAATCAATTTGACATGCGTCATAATGTTTAGTCCGGAGCCACCTAATTTCATATTTTGGAACCACAATGATGCTGTAAGTTTTATTTAGAATATGTTTTTTTTTACCATTTTTATCTATGCACCTAAATATTTCACTAGGGAAGCTCCAAATCAAAAAAAAAAAACTTTAAAAGGGCTGTCGTGTTTGAAGGGGCCCATATGATGGTGACCTTTAAATTGACCTTGAATTTGACTTTCAAGGTCATCTTAAGGTCAAGTTGATTTTTTGAATAGAAACGCCTATTTTTTACCCCGTATTCGGAAAGAGCGGAACATTTTACGTTCAGATAGTTGTTTACTTTAGAAAACAAATCAGCTGCCATTTTAAGGTAGAAATTACAAAAAAATCTAAAAACACCAAATTTTACCCCCGATTTGGGAAGAGCGAAAAAAATTACTTTCAGATAGTTTTTTTTTAAAAAAAAATCATATTCGACAGTCGAGCCTATCATTTTTACAAAAAGCCCTTGAATCAAAAACTAGCAGTTGTGCCCCGTGCTTCTCCACGTTTAAAATTTGTAGAATTTGACCGGAAATTAAGTTTATCTCGAAAACGATTCAGCATTTTTTAGTTCTGATAATTTATCTGATGTCCAGAATTCTGCGCCTATATCGTTTGGTGCATTAGAATTATAGCCGTTCCCGTTCTAACATTATTCCATACAAAATTCTTCCGTAAACAGCTCGAAATTTTTTAATGCTGATAATATTTCTTGGGTCCCATTCNATTATGTTATTATTCCCGAGGTCTATAGTCCATATTTAAGGTTCTATGCCCATTAATTTTTTGATATCTCCTACCGTTTTGGCTAAACAATTAGTGATACCCATAATAAAATCGGAAAATCAGCCACAACTCGAACACAGTGGATGGTTTTGAATTCTGATTATATTTCTGAGGTCTTGGCCTATGGTTTTTAATGGGAGGGTCTATGCCCATTTGATATGCCTTGTCGTTCTAGCTAAACAAATATTAGACTTTTCTAAGTTCCATACAAAAATCCGCGGTAAACCGCTCGACCTTTTTTTTTTATTATTTTGACGTATAATTTATTGTACAAATGAATCATGTGTGAAAGCCATTTGCAGGTCGGCGAGGACTCTGTTGTATTGCATGTCCCTCCGAAGTTATCTTGTGTTGTAACAGTTCTTGTTCTGTCCAAAGTACTCTAAAGGCTTCTTCTTGTGTGAAAGCCATTTGCAGGTCGGCGAGGACTCTGTTGTATTGCATGTCGCTTCGAAGTTTTCATGTGTTCTAACAGTTCTTGTTCTGTCTAAAGTACTCTAAAAGCCTTCTTCTTCAATGCAGAACCAGTCTTTCTGAAAATTTGGACCCATTGCAGAATGGTATTTTAGGAACCCTCCCACCTGATCTAATTCGGTAGTGATAACGATAGTTTTTGAAACTCAACCCCCTTCTGTTGGGAAGCAAATGACTCGTCATGGTTATCCGCCGCACACTGTTTTTAAATGGTAGGACATAACGTCAAGTTTATTTGATAGTTCTACCAAGTGTTTCTCACATTTTATTTTGTTGATTTCAGATGATCAGCTATGATTCTCCACGTGGAGGTGTCAATGTGATTACTGAGAAGGGCGAGACTACAGTCAGTTATTTATTGATTCAAAAAGCTACCACAGCTGACAATGGGAAATACCAATGTAATCCCTCCAATGCACAGCCAAAATTCGTAACAGTCAACGTTTTAAATGGTAAGGAAACATTTATTAGAGCCAAAAACACGTCGGTATATATACAGAGTGTATCCTGCGTTCCTTGAGATCACAAAAAAAGTCTTAACCATAGGATTGCCAGGGGGGAGGGCACAAAGTGCCACAGTATATAAAAATATGTATGTTCTAAGCCTTCTAAGGCATGATATTAAAGCCAAACTTTTGTACACGTACTTAATGCCCCCCGCCCCTTTGCAATGCGTGTACCAATACATTGATTGTCTAGGGCTATCATTATCTGTACCACTTACAAGAAATAAGTGTGTGTAAACACTGTCAAAAGACATTTATCTGTGTGGGATGTCAGGAAAGAAAAAGTTCTGGTTCAGAATAGATTTCCTAGGGTCTGGGGATTTTTATTTTTAATTGCATTATTTTATTCCTGGGATTTAATTTCATTTTTATGTAAGATAATAATTGATTTAGTTTATATTTTGTTAGTTTTTAATGAATAAATAACGCCTTATTGTAATAAAAAAAATCTTTGTTTCCTTTATTTTTTTGGCGGGAACTTCCCCCCCCCCCNGAACCCCCCCCCCCCCATCCTTGGTAATGCACGTAATTGAATACAGGTTGGCAAACCTAGGGTTAAAAGTGTTCCTAAACACATGAAGTTATGATTTTTTGCAACTATGTGTTTGAAATAAACAAAAAAGGTAGGTACTATTAAAAATGTCATTTTTTCATTAATGAACATTTGGTATCGTCACGAAAATTAAAATAAACAACCCTCTCTTGAATTTCACATTCTATGTTTCAAGATACCGAGAATCCAAAAATCTTAAAATATCGCCGTAAGTGATACTTTTGTCACTTACTGTAGATCGACGTTTGGTATATATAAGTCCAATTTCGGGTCTAACCTAAAATGACATTTGAAACTTTTCGTTACTTTCAGTAGGGTATTGTACTAAAAAGTATGTATACAGGTTGGACCAGCTTTAATATAACAGCAAGCTTTCTCTGAATGTGTTCGGATTTTCGAAAGATGGAAGAATTCGTTAATTTTTGATGCGGTTTTGAGAAGTACCTAAATAAGGTTCCAACATTCGAATTTTAAATACGAACCACAATTTTCTCTTCCATATTTGTATTTTCCATAAAATTCTACATACATTTGACTGATCATTTCCTTTTTCCTGATTTGGGATCATACAAGGAGCTTACATTTTCCGATAGATTTTATATCAATGAAAAGTAGAAGTGTGACCTATCAAATAGAATTACTTTTTTTTTGCTGTACATAATGGTGGCATTCGATAAACCCCTGGAACACTCTGGACAAAACTATAGGGTGAACTACAGGGAGCAGCCTCGTGAGGACGATTGAGTGGCTACTTTAATGTTAGTAGCGAACAGATGCGACATTACCAGAGGAAAAAGATTTGGTTTACTAGAAAGCAGTATGAATAGATCAGGATATTAGTAATGCTGTAATGGCCACAATATTGTGTAGAAGCCTTCGGGATTCGCCACAAAGAATTTATATATTTACATTACATATACTATATAAAACAATTGTCCAAAATGCAGATCACAATAGAAGCATTTATTTGAATGCCAACATAGAACATAATATAATATCCATTAACCGCTTTGTTTTATTCTATTTTCAGGGGAGCACCCGGCGGCCATGCAGCGGGGCGGTCAATCTCATCACCAATGCTCACAATTTTATAGATCTCTAATGTTTATTTGTCTCGTCGTTGTGTTATGTCTGTAACTTTTTTAATGTTGTAAAACTTTTTTTTTTAATTTTAATTTATGTGTCACTCTAAATTCTGTAATATTTTTTGACCGAAAGAAGTGAGGTCTAGTATTAACTCGACTATTGATTGAATCGAAACAGCTTACCGGTTTGCTATGAGCGGATGAACAAACTTGTATGGCAGACGTAAGACAAAAATCTTTTTTTTTTCCTTTTTTTTTTAATTTGTTTTAACGTCTCTTTAACATCTATTGGTCGTTCAAGACGGGGGTTTCACCCTCCATTCGCTAGAAACTTGCAAACCAGCCACTCACATTGACCTCACCCAGCCTGGATTGTACTGGAAAAATAGCCAGCATCACGAGGGCGTGAAACCACGTGGACAACCACATGGTACAACCTCGCTGGACGTTGCTTAACTTCAGTGATCTAACGGGAACTGGTGTATTCAACGTGCCATAGACGTTGGCTACACAAATCTTTCCACAGTCCCAGGATGTAAACATTGAAGCTAAGATTGTGAATGCCTTTAGATAACCCTGCATGATGTTAAAATTCTCGAGTTTGAAGACAGCCTCAGTAGTTCAGTTGGTTGAGGCGGTGGATTCGTAACCAGGGGGTTGTTGGTTCGAACTCAACTCCATCTCGCCTCTTCAACACAAGATTATCTTTAGACGAGGGCTATTATTAAGAATATATATATATNTATATATATATTGATTTTTTAAAAAAAATTGCTCCTTGATGTCATTTGGAAAATTTTTGTACTTCAGTAGTTCTATCTTCATTAGTTAGGATACAATAAAGACGGAATAACAAGTCAAATAATATTTAAAATGTTTGTCGGAAAAAGATAGTAGGAAAAATAATTCTGGCGTGAACATCACACGACTTTCCTTACCTATAGAAAAAAAGGCCTGAAATTTTCGATGTCCAATTTTCAGACAAAACATGAGGAGCTCTGCTTGCGAATAATATGTCTCACGAATGGTATCATTTGTCGTGTTCTATGTATGTATTAAGTACCTATATATAAATTTGGTATGCATGTTAAGTATACATGCATACCAAATTTCAAGTCCTCTTTCTGAAGTCACATTTCTTATGTATGGGAACAGATGAAAGTCCCATGGATCCCAATGTGCTGCATAAGTTGGGTGGGGTGGTAATGGTAATTCTCATTTCAGTTCATGGATTTTGACATCCACTTTTGGATGATGTAGAGACTCTTCACCATAGACCGACGAATGATGGTTGAAATATATTGAAATTTTATGTGTCGTTTTCAAAATGTACTTGTAACAGATTTGGAGCTATTGGTCTCACTCAAGTTGAACTACGAGAGTCCAGGAAGCTATCCAATGAACCTCGTAATATATTTGGAAACTCATTCTGTATCATTTTATACTATCAGCTCGGGTGGACTCGGGCCGAGACATCTCATAATTCTAAGAATTTCATTGGATTGGAAAGAAAATGCAACTTTGACATGTTGAAGATATAAAATGTGGTATGGTGTGACTTTCCTCATCTATATTTTTTCGATGTCGAGTTTTCAATGCCAAAACACTTTTTTAGATCTCCAGATATTCACACCACTCGAGCTGTACGTACCTACCTAAATTTAATTGATTTGATGATTGATGATATCTAATACAGAATCAAGCACCACTCCAGACGATCTCCTTGACCGAGTCATTACGACCATTAACTCTTGGTCTGGAGGTTGTAGGCCCCGAGCGAACATTTTCTGGACGAATATAGTCGTTTCCATGTAGAAAAAAAAAAATTCAAGGTTTTATGCGCATACAATGATTGAACCTAATATTAACTTTCGCATGGTTTAGAACAAATTACTTAAAACAATTTAGTGGAATTTCATCCCCCCCTCCCCCGCTTATGTTTTGACCGGACCAGACTGGCTATTTTAGGGATAAATATGACTGTGCCAAAAAACATTTTTTTTTTGCCATCAACACTCTTTTTTTTTCAAGGGTAACCCTTGAAATTCCGGAGATTTGGTCAACATTTCACATGGATAATTTGATAAAATGGTTAGCCTTAATGTATTTTTGATATCTATATTAATTAAGGCACCGTACCGAAATACCTTACGGTTAGCGCACATTTTACTAATAAAGATGAAAAGTCGATATGAACCAAAAATACTCTCGAATATAAAAGAGTGCTCGCAGACTTGTTTTAACATGTTCGCAAATAGAAATACACATGTTACTACAGGAGTTGTCCGAGTGCTCGTTCTGTGCACTCCCGTTAGAACATGTGTATTCGTTTTTCCTTGAATATAGTTATGCAATAAGATGGTATACGTTTGTCTGCGAGGAAACTTTCCTATTCGGCTATTAACAGAACCAAAGATCCACGGTCCATTATCTTTGGGAGCAATTGGTAGGTACATTACATTTTAGAAGAAATGGTTATTGAATGGGATGGGAAGAATACGAGACACATCTCGGGTATAGGTGATGTTGATCGTAGGTATGAGTGGTCTGCAGGTTGCTCTACATATTGAGGACCAGCGAGTAAGTCTCTAATAATCGTGAGAAATCTTTTTTAAGATTATTTTTTTATAAAATTATTATTTATTTATTATTATTATTTTCAGGATAAAAGATAATAAGCATTTAACAAGTTGGCAAACTTCATAAATAAACCAAAGTCAAGGCTAAAATTTTGATAGACCGAATTGTGGTACAAAACACACTTTGTACCACATTTAGGTATATTAATTAAATATTATATTAATAAATATTCATATTTCTATTAATATTAATTCTAATTGATAAACTTTAGTTTTTTAATTGAAATTCGGTAGGTACAAATTATGTGTCCGAACCAAGATCTGAATCGAAGCAATGAAAAAAAAACGAAAATAATTGGGGTTTTTGTAGTTTTTTGGACACATCTGGATAGAGCGTAAACTGGGTAGAAAATAAATTACGAAAACTAGGTAATTTTGATATTAAAAATACAATGAATTGCACAGATAATGATTACGTCAGGAGAGCCTAGTTTCTAATTTACAGTACCTATGTCCCAGAAGTCCTAGCGGGGACCCTGTAACTTTTGAATGGCTTGGAATTTATGAATTTTGATTAGTCCTAGGGTAGAAAAGTGGCCATGGTCATTCAGTTAGTTATATTAGAATTCAGGTTTGGACGCCGGAAGTGGTTCTTTTTTAACAAATATTTCTGTTTCTCAAGAATTTTAAATGGAATGGTACCAATTTTATTTTTTAATATAAAAGATGGAATAAAATAAGATCTTACATTCATTTAGGCATATTTATTTTTTAAAAAAAAAAATCAGGGGCGGAGATAGAGGGGTTTAAACTTTTATTTTGTTACACCCTATATAACGACCCCGATTTCGTGCTTCTATGTAAATTTTTGATTATTGTGTTTCAAAATAGTCTTCTAATCTGCTGAAATCAAAAGTACACATTTTCACTTTTCTCGTTGTCGTAGACTGACAAAGTCAAAAACAGGAGGTTAAAATCAGGCCGTTTAGAAAACTCGCGTTTTCGGGTAGAAAGTCTGAAGTAAGGTTATAATTCAGTACAAACAGTAGAAAGTAATGGAATCATTTTAGCATAAAATAACAAACATTAACCTTCTCATTTCTTTCACATTAGGATCAGAGGAATGAGAAATTTTCAATACAAATACACAGTAAATAACTCGTATCTTGAACCTACAGTATTTGTATTGAAAATTTCTCATTCCTCTGGCACCCCTGTAAAAGAAATGAGACCGTTAATATTTGTTATTTTATGATAAAATGAATTCCATATTTAAGTTACTTTCTACTGTTTGCTAAATCAAACCTAACTTCAGACTTTTTACCCGAAAACGCCCGTTTTCTAAAGGCCTGATTTTAACCTCCTAAAGAAAAATGAGATTTGACTTTGTCAGTCTACGACAACGATAAAATTAGTACCTATAAATAGGTGAATAGATCCGAGGACGGTGCCAAAAGTTCGTGACCTAACCTAGATGGAGAGGGAAAATAAAAACCTACTGATTTCAATTCTATTTTTACATCTGTTGGATAACATCTCCCTGCCAGTCAAGTATCTTTTCAGTCAAAATATTCTAGCATACCCTACTAAACTTGATCTCTTCATCATTCCAATTTTTTTTTAACCCTAGATTTCAGTTTTTTTCAATTGTCAAAATAAAACTATCAAAAAATTGTTTGGATATTCACACCTCGTAATATCATTGGACACTGTCCACTGATATTACGTCTTACACTGTCCATTGAACATCATTGTCAGAACTACAATACATTACATTAACCCCTTGTTGGTTGGGCAATACCTATATGTAATATGTATAGCAACCTACATTTGTTTACATAAAGTTTCCATTATATTCGATTCTCAAATTTTTTGGTCCGTAGGTACCCTTCGAGTGCAGACACCGAAAAAAGAAAATATAAATAAAAGTGAAAAGTTAGAAACATGAAATATCAAATTTCTGAGCACTTAATATGGCATGTGCGACAGAGTATAACACATTGTCTTCCCAGTATAACCTTGACACTTAGCTAGGGTACTCGCAGACAGCGACATCTTATTGAATAGGACACGATTCTCCTTGCTTGCATATACTTATGCAAACATGTGAGCTATGCAATAAGATAAGCACGTATGTGACTATTTGAAAGCACACTACTCAAATAGCTACATACCGACTTATCTCCTTGCATATACTTATGAAAACATGTGAGCTATGCAATAAGATAAGCACGTATGTGACTATTTGAAAGCACACTACTCAAATAGCTACATACCGAGTTATCTCCTTGCATATACTTATGCAAACATGTGAGCTATGCCATAAGATAAGTACGTATGTAGCTATTTGAGAGCACCCAAAGACAAGAAGTGATATCACTTGACACAAATTGTACAGGCCCTTAGGAACCATTTGTACTTAATTTATAGCTGATAATTCAGTAAAAATCAGCTCCGCAGATGACGCAATCTGCGGATTCCCATAATGCCATAACCATTTTTTCCCTTGCTTATAAGCAAAGGAGTGTACAGTAATTATAATATTAATCTAACTGTTAGTATAATTATTATCTTTTATCAAATAATAAATTCAATGTTTAATCTTGATGTAATAAAATTATTAATGAATATTAAAAATATTATAAAAATGAGATTATTATAATAAAACGAAGTTGTAATTATTAAAATATCAACATGAAACAAAACAAAAAATGTCCGGTTATTAGGACCGAGTTGGTGGTAGTAGGGTCGGTTGCTATACCAGAGAATATTTTTTCGATTTTTATTTTATTAAGTCGTTGTAAAAGCATGATTATTTTTTAGGAGAAGATAAAGAATTCAGTTATCTGCTCAATGACTAAATTAGATTGCAAGCCAAAATAGACAAGTCAAATTATATCAAAAAAGTGCTTAGTCTGAAATAAATTCCCTAAAACTCCTAAAAGCGGGAGATGATTTTATTTCACGTTGGGCATCCTGAATAATAATTTTGGCTTATAACTTTCGAATAATGAATTTTAAGGAAAAAAATAATCTATTTAAACTTAATTAGAATTAAATTTGACGTCTAATAACATCTATAAACCTTAAATTTGGTCTAGGAGTTCGATCAGTATGGCAAGTGGAAAATATGCTATTTGTTTACAGTTCTACAGAAAAGGGTATTATACTCCATTTTAAACGCCTGTAACTCAAAAACAGAACCAACAATATTATCGGAAAGATCTTTAACCTAGGCGCACGGTAGTGCTTCAGGCCAAGTTCCAAGTTAAGCTTGGCGACTGCAGTGTGTATATTTACACTAACTTCTTGCTATTTCCGACCCCCTGTATTTAAGGATACGGTGAATTTATGAACATGATGATATTTGGTCATTATAACAAAGTCCCATACATAGACATACTATGTTAGATTGAAGTTTGCACATGAAAGGGGAACAGAGAAAAAGACATTCTGAAAAGTTCAAAACCATGCTGGTTTTGTGACACGTTTACTCACTCACCAAAATTCTAGAGTACTTCCAGAAAAGCTAGAAAGCTGACATTTTGTATAAAGATGTGTTTTTACTCAAAACCAACAGTAAAAATCGAAAACACAAAAATTTTGTGTCGTTCCAGATTCCGGAGAAAAAAAACATTTAATAGGCGATGGGATTTATAATATTAAAGCATTTACGGAATAGGTAGAAACCTAAAATTTGCTAGGAAGAGTAACCGTTATTTAGATTAAAAGTAATTTAGATTAAAAACACCCAAATTGTGTTTTATTCCGGAAAAAACTTCAGAGCTCTTCCAAACTAGGTAGAGACTTAAAATTTATTAAGGAGGGGTGATCTAAATTAAAAACACCAGATAAAATTATATCGCAAAGTTCTTTTTCGTTTGGGACATAAAATAAATTTCATAAGAGATGGGATAGGATCTCCTCCGGAATGGATAGAAACCAAAAATTTGGTATAAAAATAAAATTTAAGACTAGTTTTTTGTATTATTTTTGTCCTCGTCGCGTCGGCGTCAAAGGTTTTTCAGAGGTTTTTTTTTCTTTAAAAAAAAAAAAAAAAAAAAAAAAAAAAAAAAAAACAGAGGATTTATTCTTTCCATCTGGCAACACTGTTATGAGTTCTGAAAATTTTTAAAATTTTCATTTTCATGTTTATTTCAATCTTCCAGTTTTAGTTGCTTTTCTTTTTTCCTACTTTTCCTAGGAATATTTTCCCAGGAAATTTTGGAATTAAACTCTTTTTACTAAAGCTAATAATTAATCATTTGAAGAGAGCGTCACAGCAGAGGTATGATGTTAGTTTCATTTCGGAAATCTCATATTGAACGTTTTTGTGTGGTAGGTATTAACGCATCAGTGATTTATGGTATTTCTGAAATGAATGCATTTTACTAGTTCCCATAAATGCTATACAAATCATCTGAGTCATGATGTCTCTTCAAGCAAAGATGCATTTTCATCTCCTCTTTCCACTGGTACTTATCAATATCACAATCTTTTATGGGGGTTGAGATATGTTTGATACAGTTTGTACTTTATTTCATTAGCTTGATTAATTAATAAAAATAAATTCGGATTGTAAACTGTGTTCTAATCCGCAGACTTTTTAAATCTTTTTATAGATAGCACAAGTATTTCACCTTTCAGTTAGTCTAAAAAGAACACTACACTTGGTTCCAGGGAGGGTACTACTATAGACGTACGGGACCAATAATATTTGGCGCGTTTTATAACTAGTTTATGACCGAAACTTTGTAGTTTGTGTGCATATTTTCTTTTATATTAAATCTTTTGTTATATTAAATAAATGGGTAATTATGTACTCTACATTTTTATTGATACAAAGTATACAAAAAATAGTTTCCAATGCAATCATTTAGGTACATATACGAATGTACATGTGTATTTTAAGTATAAAATGATTTTTGAGACATTCGAATAATCGGCGTTCAACTGTAAATCAATTTTCATTAATTTTGGAAGTGAGACCCTTTCCTTTATCTTCGGACAAATTGAAATATAGACATCAGATATTTCCAACACAGATAAATTTCTCTTATAGAGACCCTTTCCTTTCTCTTTGGACCAATTGCAATATAGACACCAGATATTTCCAGCACAGATAAATTTCTCTTACGGAGTATTTTTATTTTCAGAAAAATCATCAACCTAAAGAAAGTCACATTGTACCTAGCTATAATATTAAAACAGTAAATCAGATTCACAATGTCTTTATCAGCATTCACATTTGAAGATTCGACTGATGAATCCATGACAGACACGTGTAATATTCCCATGCCAATTTCTAGTTCTAGCAGTAGTGAGGAAAGTCCATCCCCGGTATCAGATGAGTACAGCTTTCATCCTGACGTATCTACCAACATTAAAAGATTGAAAAGGAAGAAAGAAAAGAAGAAGAAAAAGAGGAAGAAGAATGACGATGAACCGGGGTAAGCGAACTCCAGATATGGACAGCAGGGTTGGCATGTTTAGTGGTCATTCTGTAGTTTTTTTTTTGTTTTGTTTTAAACAGATGTAAACATTGTATATCTATTGCATTTCTTTTATGAATGGTTTGTAGAGTAAGGCTGGAATTGTCACTTGTATATTTATTTGTACACCGTTATGAACAAAAAAAATCACGGACGTATTTTTTTTTTATTGTCTCGTGCTGCATATCCTCAAACCAGCAAACACTCTTTTGCATTTATGGTATCAGTAGAGTTACTCAGTATACTCTCTGTTTGATCCAATTCGATGGATATGCCACTCATATAGCACGAAGTTAGTGGAACAAGGACGACGCTATAAGATGAAGAGATTAATGGATATAGATTTTAACCCAGAGACAAATATTGCTACAAAACAGGATTTTTTTTTCGAACGTTAATAACGAAAGCCGTCTAATTAGTATACTGAATGTTTATTGTTGACACATCTAATCATTTATCTGAAACCAGCTCACTGCAGTCATTTGCGAAGTACTCGTAGTTCTCTTGACTGCTGCTGTTCTTAACTTTAAAATTTAGTTGTCTCCGTTCTTACACGACAAAATTTCACGAGTTGATGTCTCGGTCATTAACTTCGTCCTATATGAGTGGCATATCCATCAAAAACCAAAGTGACTCTCCAGGATAGTCGGTCTTAACAAATCGCATATATCTATCACAAATAGCGGTAATAGAGGATCCTCTTTGCCAAATAATTTTGTGCGAGAAATCCGACATCTACAAATATGTCCAAGTAATCCAAGTTTGTCAGCTGTACATCCTTCGTAATTAGATCAAATATAGAGTATAGATTTTTTTATTTTATTTTAGCATTGATTTTTTTTTATTTTCTCATACCACTTTCGTTGCAGAACGCTAAGGGAAACGGGACTAACCCGTATTTCACGAAACATAATGATACAAATTATATTAATCTGTACTTACATATATCGGTAGGTTCATATATTTTTTTCGGTTTAACGTCTCCTTGACATCCATTGTTCTTTCAAATTATATAATTCTACTGATATCATAAATGCACGGACATATTTTTTTTTTTTTTAGTTCAAACGATTTTCTAGACCAAAAAAGGCCAAATTTTCTGCACGATTTCAATACTTAATCTTCTATAGAAAGAAAAAGTAAAAAATCGTTAAGGCTTTTTGATACCTATTTATAAAAATCAATATGTTACTCCAGGATATTATCGACTGGAACTAGAGCCCTGCTGGTTACGAATCGATAGACTACCTATTGAACCACGCAAAAATTATCCGAGGGCGAAATTTTCTCTTTAAACACATTAGATTATCGGTTGTCATGGAAACATAAACAAAGTATATCATATTAAAAATAAATTCGTTTGACCGCCGCCGCGCTGTACGTCATAGGTGCCAATTTTTAGAGACGAAAAGTTTTGACGCACATTTAGAATCCAAATAGGACCTAGCATATAATGAAATGGTTGTATTTTCTATTTCAGGACTTTGAATCTCAAAACTGACCTTGAGGAAGATATAGGTCTGAAAAAGACGAATGTAGATTTTGAGTTTGAAGATGATCCAGACGAGGACACAGAGGAACAGGATCCAGATGCCATTTTGGGGATTCACACAACTGTACCAGCTCCCAGAATGGTATTTTGTTCAAAACGGATGTCTCAGGTGGGTTTTGAGATAAACAAGTTTGAAACTTACTTTCCGTATTTAGAAGCAGGGTTGATAAAATTTTGTGGTAGAAGCAATGACATTGATACAAGAAGTTAGGCAGACGTTGAAAATAATCATTCATCACCTTACCCCAGTTTCAACCACCAGTGAAGTCACTTCACCATACTACGTCAATAGAATCATTAAGGCTATGTTCAGAGGAACGCGCGGTACGACGAACCGCGCGGCACAAAATCCATCTAAATAGTGCATATTGTCTACATGACCGCGCGGTACTAGATCTACAAACTTGTATTGATTTCTCCACTTGATCCCGCGCGGTCATCTGAACATAATCTAAATGTAGCCAATGATAAAAGAAATATTTTTTTTATTTTCTCCGTTAACATTACTTTCAAAAGCCGCCCCCAATTCAATGAGTTCTATTACACTTCAAAATTAATATGTTCAGTAGATACCAAAATTTAGGGGAACATTCGACAGAGGACATCTTTTGCTCATTATTAATGCTCAATAGTAAGTGAGATCTAGTTTATCACACACGGTTTATGTTTAAACTTCCGTTTGTTTTATCCACGAACGCCTTGTCCGATTTGTTCATAGAATTAGCTGATAAGTTTTTGGGCAATCGGGGCCTCATGAACTACTCTTTTTAACGTCTGTTTTTTCTTTCCACGATTACTCTCGAGGTCCGAAAAGAATGAGATCTACAGTTCACAGAACTAGTTATATTAGAAAGTGTCTACAACTTGCATTTTGTGCTTAACGTCTCTTTAGTATCTAAAGATCATTCGATACAGCGGTTTTACCCTCCATTTGTTGGAAATTTGCGCATCAGCAACTCACATTCACCTCTCCCAGTCTGAGTTTGGCGGGGAAGGCGCGAACCTACTTGGTCACTCGCCAAGATATCCCCTTTAAAGGTCTGTGTTTCTAAGGTGCCCAACCAGTTTCATCCATAAATATTCATTTCTCTCATTTTGCTAACATGACTAAATATTTCAGGACACTGTGAAACCAACTCAATCCTATTTGAATAAAGAAAGTCTGAAGATTAACAAATTTAAGAATGATGAACATTCAGAAGAGAGCGACCAGAACGGAAGGGACCAGGAGGGGTGGACCAGGCTTAAATCTCGAACTGAAGAGTATAACAAAAAATTACAAACAGATTTTCAAAATGTAGACTTGTGGCTTGAATTTGTTAAATTTCAGGTAAAGTAAATGTGACGAACTTGACAAATACGGGGGTTAACAAACTGTGAGCATCCAATTTATAGGGCAATGTTCTTGAGACACAAATATGGGGGTTAACAAACTGTGATCATCCAATTTATAGGGCAATGTTCCTGAGACTTAACAAAATACGGCGGTTAACATACTGTGAACATCTAATTTATAGGCCAATGTTCCTGAGACTTAACAAAATACAGGGGTTAACATAACAAACTGTGAGCATCCAATTTATAGGGCAATGCTCCTGAGACTTAACAAATACGGAGGTTAACCAACTGTGAGCATCCAATTTATGGGGCAATGTTCCTGAGACTAAATCAGGCTGGCCTTATTTTATAAAAATCTAGGAAACTTCTTCCTCCGCGTTATGGAAGCTTGCGGTCCGTTGAAAACCTTTATGAACCTTAATGGAAAGGTACAGATGGTAATCTGATGGCACCAGGGTAGGGTAAGTTTAGTGTTTTAACACAATGGAACCACCTAATTCAAGGTGGAATTGGCCGTGTGGGTTTCACACAACCCTGGAAGTATTGGTTATCGGGGGGGGGGGGGNNNNGGGGGGGGGGGGGGGAGAGTTCTTTTATCCCTTCTGAATTTCTTGTTTCTAGTAAGGCAGAAAAACTCTGGCAATTTGACACATGGTATTCTTTTTTTTGCTTAAAAAAATACTTCCCTAACCCCATAGTCGGTTCATCCACCGCTGTCCGTACACCGCAGGCCTGCACTTTGGCCAACATTGGCAATTACAGTGTTGGCAAGTAGAGTGACTAGTTAAGTCACACAAGAATGTTTTCCGTTGATTCTTGTAATGCTGTGATGACTAGGTATTCATTTTTCGAATAACAGGGTGAAATCACTAAGAGCCACTCAAAGTGCTGCTGCAATGTTATAGGTGGGCCCCGAACTCACGCCTCACTTTTTCAAATGGCTCAGGGGTGATGTCCTCACAGGCCTTCTTGATACGGTCTTTGAGATCTTCGAGAGAGGCAGGTGGGGTTTGGTAAACAACCGACTATAAATACCCCCATAAAAAATAGTCACCTGGAGCCGAGTCTTGTGAGCGGGAACACCATTCCCGAGGACATCTCCTACCTATCCAGCTGTTTTGAAAACTTTGGTCTAAGAATGCTCGAAATCTGCGGTCGAAGTGGTCGGGACAATCATCTTGTTGGAACACTATTTTTTAATAAATTACTTATTTTGGACCATAAAAACTTATTTCTATGCATTTTTACCTACCATTTAGGTGCAGCCGTAAAGGGTCCATTTTCACATGTTCCACCCTGTAATTCGTGAACGGTAGATCCTAGAGAGCTCCGGTTTTCTGTAATGAACTCGCGTTAACGAGACATTTAAAACAATGTGTCACTTGATATACCTTCTCATTTAAGATTTTGAAACCAGCCGGTGCCCAGCCTAAACGGCTGGACGAGGTCAAAAATTTTTTAGTTATATTTTCAGCCATTCTCAAGGTACGGGGGGTGGGGCGAGACTTTATGGACACCCTATATATAGATTGTACAGCCTTTCTTGTTTGATTGACACAAGCTCCCTCGTCTATTCTTAGTTTACACATACATACAACATATATTATTTCTCTTTTACACATATTATATAGATTGAGCAGCCTTTCTTGTGTGAATGACACAAGCTCCCTCGTCTATTCCTAGTTTAAGTTCCCATTGAATTCTCCCAATACTGTAGTGTTATTAAAAAAGCTTATCAAATTTATCAAAATAATTTACGTTTTTTTTTTTTCAGGACATTTTGTGTGCTCAAGAAAAAGCTAAAGGGTCCAGCTCAAATGCTCGAAGTTTAGATAAAGTTTTTGCTGATAGAAAGTTGAGCATTATAGATAAAGCTCTCAAAGGTGTAACAAATGCTGACGAGCTTCTGAAAGCAAGATATGAAATTATGGAAAAGATACTCCCCGCGGACAAAGTATGTATTTTGAAACTGCACCCTTGGCAGAACGTGTTCAAGTTTTTTTTTTTTTTTTAAAGACTGCAGTACAGCACTAGTGAAATAGGTTGACTGTCTTAATTGAGTGTGTGTCTGAGGGAGACCAACCCACCAGAGGGGTACGAACCTTATCTTCTTCACGTATCATCATCGAATATAATTCTTGCACGTCTGTCGTGGGTTGTTTTTTTTTATTATATTTAAAAGAACTCAACCTTTACGAAATTTTGGTGGAGAACCTTTCTTTTTTTCATTCAGGCGTACAGCTGTAAATAGCGAAAAATTAGTACAAATACGCCATGCACCAGGCCCTCAAGATAATTGGGTCTTTGCACTGGAGTTTCCCGCGACCTCAGGAGCGGCAAAGACCATAATTCAGGGTGCGGACCCTGTTTTTATTTATCCGCATGCCCCCCTTTTTAAGTGTCGCTTGCCTACGTATCTCTTGATATGTCTGATTTACTTTCGTGTACAGGTACAGTGTTGTTGTGTTTTTAAATAGTTGATGTATCTCACTGTTGACAAAGAGACCACCAGGAGATACATGTGCGAGTAGTTAAGAGGCCCTTTTGTGTCAAAGGTGTGTCCCTGAAGGAAGAGAAAGGCAACAACACATATTTACTGGTATTATTACAATAATACTAATAAAAATAAAAAAAGATATGACTTATCCAGCAATATTATTCTTTATTCAGCATCTCACCGCCAAGAGATGCGACAGTAAACACAAGTGAGATTGTGTTCTCTTAGTTAAAACTACAACTACCTAAGCGGTGTTTGGAAGGATTGTCTGATGTTAAACTTCTCAAATTGTTTTTCTCTTCCACAGTTGTTGCAAGATCTCAAAGAATTGATTGGAAAACACAAAAGCAACCTTTATCTTCATAGACAATACCTTCGTCGGATGCAGTACAACATGAACTCTTGCAATGTGGACACATTGTTGGAGGAATATCGATTCGCTGTTCAGATGGTTGAGAGGAAACAAGCTTTAGGTAGGTTTTGCGAAGAAGTCTAGATGGTTGTCCATAGTTGGTTGGTGTCCTAAGATGGTTGCTTCTACGTCCCAGGGTAAACTAAACATTCAAAAATGTTTGGCCAAAGACCATCAATACTGCAATGCAAAACAAAGAAAGACCTGCATCGTCTCACAGCGATCTTCCCCATTCTGATGTTTTGCTCTAATGAAAGAAAATTTAAACAATCATTTTTTTTTGTTTTTAGAAAACTAAACAACTGCGATATTAACGTGACTTAATATTATAATTTTATATGGATTGGAGAAAAATGTCTCATTGGACTTCAAGAGTCAATATACGAGAAAAAGTTGCAAAAGGTAGAACAAATTCCAACAAAGGGTTTTTGACTGTTTTTGGTAGGACATAACAGGGAAAAACTGTACCAAAATTGGACACGGAAGTGCCCAAAATCAGCAAAAATCAAAGATGGCGGCCGTTCTTGGTGCCAATTTCCATTTATTCGGAATAAGTTCTAGAAATCTGATCGAGACAATTAAAATATTAATTAAGGTATATATTTGATCTAGAAATGAACCATGTATATGATTTTAAACTTTATGACGTACAATATAAAAATCTGTCAGACAATATATGGATCGTCAAAATCGGTTAAGCCAATCTTTGACCATCCATATTTTAAATATTCCTGATATAGCGGACGCTTTTGGTACCAATTTCCAGTTGTCATTCCGACATGAGTTCTAAAAATGATTGAGGCAATTAAGGTATATATTTGATCTAGAATTGAACGAGTATTTCTAAAAATAAAAATTGTCAAAATCGGTTTAGCTGATTTTTAAAATAGACCATACCTTTGTGATGAGTCGTTTTTTTTTTTTCAAGGAAAAAAATCGGTTGGCTGCCAATAATTTTAAAATAATTTTATACTTTTTGACGTACAATGTATGGATCTTCAAAATCGGTTAATTAAGCTAATTTTGGACAATCCTGATTTTCAATATGTCTGACATAAAAAAAACAGCCGCTTTTGGTATCAATTTCGAGTTTTCACCGCGTCACGAGGTCTAGAAATCTGATTGAGATACAGTGTATTTGATTTAGAATTAAACGAGTATTCTAACGACAAATAAATTGAATAAATTGTTAAAATCGGGAAATCGGCAGAACAGATAGGCTGAAAAGTAATTTAATTATGAAATTCGTGCAATACTACTGTATCTTGGTTAATCTTTTGAGTAAAACACTGTTTCATATCTAGCTGTGCGTACCGAACTTTGTTTTGAGAAGATGAAAGCATAAGAATGACTTCTACATTAGTATTCATATCACCGAGGCATTGCCCTATACACGCAATCTGAACATACCACACATAGATTACATATTAACAGCATGGGGATTAGTATCGGGTTGTTAAACTGTGTAAAAGTAGTATGGGGTTAGGTTCCAAAAAATGCGTGTTGAAGTTTGTTGAAGAGTTAGGCTGGGTTTGCGACCCAGTTATCTGTTTTCCAGTCGTAACTGGCCTTCATTATACTCAAAAACCTTCCTCGGGAATAACTCTGTGGATTGGTGAAAACCGCATGAAAAATCATTATGTAGTTTTTGGATTTATCGCGAACAGACAGGCGCGGTGAGGGACTTTGTTTGATAGTATGTAAGGATCTCGTAAGCAAAACTCAATCACGAAGTCCTCAGAAAAAACGAGAATAAAAGGCAAACATAATCTCCCATGGCTCAGTGGTCACAGCATTAGCCTCGCCCTCGGGAGACGCGGGTTAGATTTCTGGCAAGGGCAATAATTTGTCACTGTGGTTTGGATGTATCGGGGCCCACGCAACCTCGTGAGGACACTGAGTAGCTATGGAGATTAATGCGCATAGCGACCCGGTGTCACTAGTGTAGGTAAAATTGAAAATTCAAAGTAATTGGATAATGATGGATATTGGAAAATCTTACAATGCTGCAGTGAGCACCAAAGTTGTGACGTAATAACGTAAAGAAACAGCACTTATTATTATTCTCCTAAGATTCAACTTTTGTGTTTCAGAGACATTATTGGAATTTGGAACATTTCTGAAACAGTCAGGACTATGGGAAATGTTGATCTGTGTGCTACAGCAGTACCTGGAGGAAAACCTCAACAATGCCAGAAACAAATTTGATCTTGGGCAGGTGTTCGAGTTTGAAGAGTTTAACGAAGAGGATGGTAATATATTGATATGTTTAACGGAAATCTTGAAGATAAAAATAAATCCTTTCCGAATATATTTTGCTTCCGAACTGTCCAAGCTTTTGGATGCTGACCAATACCATCGACCCATTTGACCATTTTCCCCTGACCCGGCTGTTACCCCCTACGAGGTCTGTAAATTATTCCTCCAATAGTAAGAATACAATAAATGATGAAAGTAAAGTCGGCTAATTATCCATTTGGTCATAAGTATTTATGTTTTTTTCCAGAACAAAAGTTTCTTGTCGATGAACTCAACGCTGTGTCAGAATTAGAAAATCTTGATCTAAGGAGTTGGGTGGGCGTCGAAAATAATCGTTCATCACATCACTTTACTCCAGTTTCAACAATTTCCACCAAAATTGATGATACTGAAAGGTAGGATAATTTGTGTCAAAAATTGTAAAAATGTGGGGTCGCGGGCGGGACAGTGTTCCAGACTTCTTCTCCATATTTTTTCCTCTGTGTAAGTAGTAATCAATAAAATAATTGAGTCGCAAACATATAGAATGGTTGGATCTGTATTGAAACAGTCTGTGTTGCTCTGCTTGTTGACCATGATAAAATGCCTCCTGATCTCCTGGTTCACTGTACATTTTCCTCATTCTACTAATACATAGTGAAGGTATGGTGTTAGGAAGGGCATCCAGCCTTTGAAAAGCTCTGTTTCAAACCTATGATGGAAAGACATCAGCAAATTTCAGTTATTACGCATTGTTACTATGAGAAGAAAGTGAGGGTTACTATGCCAGCAAAAGAAGGTTGTGGTATGGTAGAATTAGGGAAAGAAATGCGGACCCCAAATAAAATTGGGAAAAGTTGAAGTTAAAGAAATTCAGTATTTTTTACTCTCACAATATTTTGAGTAATTTGATCATGCCACTTGCTAAGTCACTTGATTTACAATGTGCAGCCATTTTTTTTATATATTTTTGTCATGTTGTCATTTATACAGTTTGCAAAGGATATGTTTATCTAATATTGACTGTCATAAAAAGTATATCTTGAGTTACGATTTTGGTGAAATAGATCAAAACTTTCAAAAGTTAATGATCCATTTTTGAAACCATCGACAAATAAATCGGCAGAGTTTGAATTTGGCAAGACAAACGGTATTTATGAGGCAGAAGGATGTCCCCTTTTGTGTCCGGGCGTAAAATTGAAAACTATATTTATAATTTTCGCAAACTATTTTACGATAATGCCTGATTTTTTTTTAACCTTATATACTTCTTGTATTGGGAATCAAAGCACGATGTATGATCATAATTCAAAAGCTTTTTATATAAAATCCATTTGTATTAAGAATTATGTCACAATTCTTGTGGACGTTATATCATTACAATGTATTTTTTATTATCAAGTTAAAAAATGTTATTTCATACTTTATCACCAGCCCCACTAAAAAAAAAAAAAGCAGTTTGGGTCTTGGGAATTCTTGTATTGGGAATCAAAGCACGATGTATGATCATAATTCAAAAGCTTTTTATATAAAATCCATTTGTATTAAGAATTATGTCACAATTCCTGTGGACATCATATCATTACAATGTAAAATACATTTGTATTAAGAATTATGACACAATTCTTGTTATAAAATTCATTTGTATTAAAAATTATGTCACAATTCTTGTGGACATCATATCATTACAATGTAAAATCCATTTGTATTAAGAAATGTCACAATTCTTGTGGACATCATATCATTACAATGTAAAATCCATTTGTATTAAGAATTATGTCACAATTCTTGTGGACGTTACATCATTACAATGTATTTTTTATTATCAAGTTAAAAAATGTTATTTCATACTGTATCACCAGCCCCACTAAAAAAAAAAAACAGTTTGGGTCTCATTTAGTATGGTGGAGATTGACATGGGAGTACTGGGGTGTTTTGACCGAACAGACCATCACATCGCTAATAAGAAAAAGTGATATTTTGTTATACTATTTTGCTGATGTTGCATCAGCTGCACCATCAGTAAGCATATATGATAATAAATATAATTATATGTAAAATCTGTACTAAAAATTTGTCAATTTAACACAACCACTATCATCATTGCAGGTACTGTCTCTCCGATGACGTCATGAAATTTGTCCGTCCCGTACCAAGTTGTGAGTACCTTCTCAATGTATGTCTACTTCTACTAAAAGTTCCTCCTTTGCCTTTATCACACACTGCCTTTGTCATGTGTTCGCTCGGATATGCCAATAACACATGTGATGACGTAGAATATTTGTACAGTATGCATTTCTCTGCCAACTCCCATATACGTAAGTAAACTGATAATATAGGTAACTATCTGACGCCCGCAACTTTGTATTCGTCTTTTCCGTGGCTGTCTCTCCGTAATTCCCTTTCCAAAAGTCATTCTGTTTTTTTTTCATGTTCATACATAAAAGTTTCGTATATTCAATCATACTCAAATTTTGCTTAAAAAGAAGAAAATATGTCTTTTTTAAACCTTGAGCCCCTGCACGATGCAGAATATTAAGTCCTTTATCAAAATAAAGTACAAGTATAATGATGGGAATTATTTTTACACCGTTACAATTCACGACCCGATTGCTGGATCATGCATATTGAGCAAAGTAGTCTTTCTTTGAACTCTAGTATACGTGGTTAAAAGGATTACATGTTTCTTGGGGACACCTTTCATAGAGTTTAAAAAATGTATAATACGTGGCCCGGAAACTTAGTGAAAGTGGCCCCGGGTGGATATATTGGACCATTTCCATCAATAAATATTCCCATACAAAATGACCGATCTCGCATGGTTTTCAAGATATCCGCCATTTTCTTGTATTCCGATGGGTCATTTTGTATTGGAATATTTTTTGTTGGAAATGCTCCAATATAACACCTCTAGGCCGTTGTCTCTAGTTTCAAGACCACCCTGTATATTTTAATTCTTGTACACAAATGGTTTGATATTGGGGTCAAAAGTCAATGTGTGGTGGTGGACAATATCGTTCAGTTCAAGATTGACTACTCCTTACGAAATAGACTGTATTCAGTATTTATTTGGTCTTATGTTTCCAGGTTACGATTCGTGTCAGTGCCTCATCAACACCCCTTCAAATTCATCGACGTTCAGTTTAAGATTGACTGCTCCTTACGAAATAGACTGTATTCAATATTTATTTGATCTTATGTTTCCAGGTTACGACTCGTGTCAGTGCCCCATCAACAACACCCCTTCAAATTCATCGAATTTATACAATCTCATATCTGAACCGAGCTATATTTTAGCCTCATATAAATCTTCACATTTACAGTATCTTAATTTGGTACTAAAATGGTGGAAAAATGCCAACGAATTACTTGAAGACTACCAAAAAGTGCCTATGTACGTTTGGATGTTCCGATATGTTCGGTTTTTATTTATTCCAAAAGAAAATCGCACCAAAGAATTTTATGAAAAAATGAAAAATGTTCTCAAAGATATACTTAAACAAGAAGCGTATCGCAATGCCGTGCCGTTGTATGTGGGTAAGTTGAAACTTTGCGAACAAATTGTACAATAGATATACTTAAGTTGCTTTCCCACTGCACGCAAATTTTTTTTTGTGCAACGCGATGCAACAAAATGTTGCGACAGTATATTTTCTTTTCAAACACACTGCAACAAATTCCGTGTCAGTTCTTAAAAGTTTTTCAGTAGAGATCGGACGCATTGTCTTTTTTAATGTAATATTTTTATTTTTCTAACGCAATGAATGAAGAAACAGGAGTGATGTTAATGATGTGGCACTTTTTGGAGTTTCTGGATAAAGACAATCAAGAACGAAGATTTTGGGTTCATCCAATTAATGAACAAAGAAATATTTCTATTTTCATATGTGAACTAAGAAAATATTCGGAAAAATTCAAGAATTTTCGCCTAATGACCGTAGACACATTTGATAAACTTTTAAACCTGACAGAAGAGACGTTCAGGAGGAAAAATTAACCTGATAAAAGATTTTAAAAAAAAATGTTGTAAATTATTTAATGGTTCTCTATTAATTAACTGAAGAAATATGGTAATATTAGCATCGTATTTAAAATAATAATTCCAAAACGTCTTCAATAATAGAAATAAAACTTAAATACTTTTTTTTTTAAATAAATTAACACACAATCAACTCGAAATGATGCAAGGTTCTGGGCAGAGCAGCATCGCCCTTTTGTTTCGCAACGTTGCGCGGCAATGTTGCAGTCAGTGGGATTTGATCTCATTTGATTCTGTAGGAACAGCGGAGCATTAAACGTTGCGCAACAAAATATTGCGTGCAGTGGGAAAGCAGCGTATGTGTTGGTTAAATTTTTCCTGAAACTCCTAGGTGGTTGAGGATCATTGATGATATTGTATGTGAGGGAAAAGCACAATAATGAAGTTTATTAATGTTTGTTTTACTTGCTTGAGGAGTCCAGATAGGCGCAACGTAGTTGAGAATTGGTCTGATTTCTCAGGAGCAGCTGAAGGACCGACGTGAAGAAAATTCCATTAGGAGGCCCTTTAGGCCATGTACTGTACGAGGTGTGGCTATTAAGTTCGTAGACTCTTCCCATAAAACG
>CM022881.1:14810591-14841628 GCA_012654025.1 Pachypsylla venusta | reverse complement strand
TAATAATAATACTGCTTATTTATACTGCTCGAATGAGACTAACGAGTCCCTTTACCCCAGCAGTAAGCTTGTACTATTATTGTGGTCAAATTCTCAATTAATTGGGAGGATAAAATCCTACCTTGGCTGGGGTTCGAACCCGCGATCTCCTGATTACCAGGCGAGCGCTTGACCACTGAGCTACCAAGGCAGGTAAAATACAGAAGGTTTGGTGTTAGGAAGGGCATCCAGCCTTTGAAAAAATGTGCTTCAAACACACTGTCTATGGATATTGTGAGAAACAAGATAAGATTACCGTGTCAGAAAAGAGTTACAGCGAAAGAGAGTAGGCACCGAACAAAAGGTTGTGACATGGTAGGAATTAAGGAAAGAAACGCCAACCCCAAATAGAATTGGGAAAAGGTGAAATTATTTTTCATCTTATTGATTGATCACTTCCAACTTGACTCCTTAGAGACGAGAAGAAAGGATGCACAAATCAAATTTTTGCAAAAAATTTGCGAGGTTTTGGTCAATCATCAGTACCTGGTAGCAGTACCGGATTACCATAAGGCATTTTTGGCAATTGCCAAGGGCCCCGCGCTTTAGGGGGCCCCGCGCTTTGGGCAACTTACACTAGGTATTATGAGTTTTTTGACCAAGCTTACACTAGGTATTCCTGGATTCAGAAAAATTCAGAAAAACACAATATTGGGCCCCCCAAAACTATACAGCAAAATTCCTTCATGTCCTAAACATGTATACCAAATTTCGTCTAAATCGGATGAAAAACGTGGCTTGTATGGCGTAACATACAAACATACATACACATATACAAGTGTATTTTGGGATGTATACTGGGGTCAAAAATGGAGTTCACTAACGTTCACAATTATGTAGACTTTTGTACATTTTTGCATGTTATATGTATTTTTCATTTTAGGGGCCCCGCGCCCAAATGTGCCAAGGGCCCCGCGCATTCTTGATCCGGGCCTGCCTGGTAGCAAATGTATCCTTGAGGATACCAAATCAAAGGATCAGATCCTCTGGTGGTATTTTGTTCAAGATCTCCAATAGTAGAGAGACTAATATGTTCAAGTCCCCTATAATAAGGGCCATGGCCCTATACAACAGTATACCGGTGAAGCCAGAAAAAATCTAAGACATTGGGGTTCGCCTTGTGAGCGTCAGTCATTGCTGCATTTGTGTCTGAATCTCGCCAGCATTAATGTAATGTAGACGCTATAAAAAAAATTAAAGAAGAACATGAGCTCGGTTACAAACCAGAAATTGATATTTCGAAGATGTTCTTTCATTTTGTATAAGACAACATTTTTGATTATACAATCGCATAAGGCATACCCGGAACCCTTGGATTATAAAGCCGACTATGAATAACCTTCAACTAAAGTGTGCTAACTTGTAAACTCAACGCGTAATAATATAATCATTGATCTCAACGCTCAACGCGAGAACTAGGTAGTAGGTAGTAGTCCAGTCTCTTATGCAATGCTCATTTTACTTTCCAATCAGTCTCCGGCGTTATCTTACATAAATATTATCTCGTGGAATACTTTCACATAGTTGCACTAGAATAGAGAACATAATATGGCCACTATAGTGGGTGACACGAAATATTTTGCAAAAAGCAGGTCATTAGAGCTTCCTTATTCAGAGCTTTTATCTACCGTGATGTTCACAAAAAAAATCGATTGAGGCAATTTTAAGCGCTTTGTTTTTTTGATCGATTTCAGAAATCACATCCCTTAATAATTCTCGCTAACTTTATTAAAAATGCAGTCAGTCCATTAAAAAATTGATGATTTTTTTAAAGGTGAAACTGGATTTCATACTGAGGTACACCGGCGAATACAGGGGGGATCGACCCTCCGCGCCACCCAAATCTGAAAATTTTAAACTACGAAATACTTTTCCCAAATTTGGTGCTTAATATGGAAGTCAGTGGTATGATTTCCATGTCTATTATAATTTGGAGCCTCGATCGATTATTGAAATACGAAAATCGAATAAAAAATTCGTTTTCCGCTGTACGCCGTGAAGGGCACTTTTGATCAGAACGGGGACCGATTTGTATGAAATTTGGTATAGTGGATATCCAATTGTGACTTTTGGGTGCAATCGGATATATAGCGTTGGTGTTTTTTAGCGGTTTTCATTAATCCGGTCTAAAAAAAAAAAATAGTAAGTGCTAGAGACAAGAAATTTTGTACAAGGGTCCCATTTGGGGTCTAAATGGGAGCCAAAAAATTTATACGGTTCCAAACTGAAAATATCGATTTTTGGATTCAACGTACCTTGAAACGTAAAATATCAAATTTGTTGTAGGGTTTAATTTTTTCATTTTTCAGCCTATAAAATAATAAAACCATATGTCACACATGAGTTTCAAAAGACAACCAAATTTGATTACATTTCAAAATACTGAAATCTGTAGTGACCTCAACCACCCGGTAGATATCTTGCGCGCATAGCCATCTATCAGATGATGGTAGATGGTAGGAATTATATGCTGATGCTATTTCTTTTTATACATAATCAAGGAAAGAGAGAAAGAGAATAAGTAACCTACTGCATAAGATTTGCCCTCTTACGCATGGCGACCTTATTCCTCCAGGTAGAGATAATTTCATATCTGACCAGTGCTGATTTTGAATAAACAAATTACATGGAAAATGACACATATAAGATAGCAGAATAGATATTTTTGCTGTGTCACTTTTGTGGGCACACTCTAATAAAGCGTCTTTGAGTTCACCCAAAAATTTAGGGCTTCGAAATTATATTTACCAAAATTAAAGCCTCTAGCGCGTACTATTCTCTCTTTAGACATGATTAATGAAAACCACGAAAAGGCGTTAAAACCCGCCAACATCCGATTGTACCTAAATAAGACAAATAATACCAAATTTCATCCAAATTGGTCAATTTTAAGTGATAAAAGATTCCATCAACGGCGAACTGCGGACAAACGGATTTTGGCTTCTCCAAACGTAAGATATCACAATTTTGAGGGGGTTCCAAAGGTTTAATATTGAAAATAATAAACCAAAATTTTTTAAGTTTATGGAAAATGACGAATTCAGTACGCTACTTGGTATTACGAACTGATACTATTTTTTTTTTTTAATTTTTATTCTTTTCAGGCTTGTGAAGACTTATTTCCTCACAGAAAACAATTTCGAGGAGGAGAATCAGAGTCATTCAGAAAGCGTTCATCTTCTCAATGCCATCGTGATGCCACTTCTCTTTTAGCAAATCTTTTGGCAAACTCAAACAATGAGCAGAAATTTAATCACCTAAATTCTGATTCTGAAGAGAAATCCAACGTTGCAGCCAATGTAAACACGTATTGTCTTTATAAGACAGAACTTTGTCGACCCTATAGAGAACATGGTCACTGCAAATATGGAAATAAATGTCAATTTGCTCATGGAGCTCATGAAATGAGATGTCCCATTCGACACCCGAAATATAAAACGGAACTCTGTCGTAAATTTCATACAACTGGATTCTGTAATTATGGACCACGTTGTAATTTTATACACAACGAAGAAGAATCCAGATTGGTTAGTTCATCTTTACCTCTAGAACAACCGTCTTCGCCTTCCAGTTTTGGCAGCATCTCACCTCCTCCACATTCTGCTAACACAGCATTTTCTTTTGCTCCACTAATTCGTCTTCCATCTTCTTCTTCATCAGACTCAAATTGGACTGCTGAATCTCGAACTTGTTCTCCTTCGCCACCACCATCTTTAGAAGAAACTTTTAATAGCTTCCACTCTACCCCATACTTCTCATTTCAAGGTTTACGAAATCAATTGATGGCTTAAAATCGTCTTCTTTTTTTATATAATGTTTTTTACCAATATGACTAATAAGCTTTGTTAAAGGCAAGAACACTTGATGTAGTAGTTTCTTTCTGTAAATTTTCAAAAGTTTTTTGTGTACCAAAGTTGGCCTGGATTATAACATTTTTAGGAGCAACTTTGTGCATAATTTAGTTACTCTTATTTACAGAAGAAAAGTTCCATTTTATGAGGAGAGTGTTTAGCAGTTTTGACAAGATTTATAACGCGCTTTTTTTTATATTGTTTTTACTCGTATGAAATTTATTGTGATTCTATTATTACTTGTATAGTGTATTATTGTATTTATTATTATATTATTTCTTTATATATTTATTCAAACTTTATCTTTACTTCTTTTCCATCAGAGATTATCGAACATTTTATTGGATCAGAAAGGATTTGTACATACGAGCATTATTGATTTCTTTAGAGTTGACCATTTTTATTGTTTACTTTTAAAATAAATATTCAATTTAAATAAAATGCTTACCAAAAACACTAGATATATATAATTGCAGTCGAGCCTGGACAAACAGGAGTTCAAGGGACCGGTAATATTTTGCTCTATAAGTAGTAGGTTTCCTGCGTCCATGTGAACACAGGTTGGGAGGACAACATACTGCTTACAGAGGATTCAGATCGCGGACTTCGACAAAAAATAACAACTCTTAACAAATTCCTGTTTATAGAGAGGTCCAGCAGAATCCACGTTCCTGCTTACAGAGGTTTCAGACCGCGGACTCGTGAGTCCCAAGGTAAAAGCCATTCCTGTTTATATAGGATCGATTTTCCTGTTTAAAGAGGTTTTTGTGACAAAAATGAAGGGAACAGGAATTTTTCCAATTTATCCTACAAGTCCTGTTTATCCGGGTTCGACTTTATTTACAAAAAAAAAAAAAAAAAAACTGGCGAAATGTTTTATTCATCATCAGTCAAGTTGACAAACCTCCCATCCTATAAATAGTGTTTCTGGTAAGTGTTCAATTTTAATTTATTTTTAAAATTGTTATTCAAAGATTATCTTCTTAGCTATTCGAAGTATATCAAAAATGGCAGGTTTTAATCATAATAAATTTTTTTTTTATACTAAAAGCATCTGCTTCGTTTTATGCATACTACTCAATAAAACAAAATAATTACAATTCGATTCAGTCATACCAACCGGACCAATTTTAAATAATCGTAGATTTTGTATTTATCCTAATTTCTGATCCAAAATTTGTCTTTTTGGCCAAAAATCTAAGCATTCGTTGGTAAGGATTAAATGGCATTTATACCTATACCAAATTTCAAACATTTTCGTCAAGATATTGGTATGTATTATTTGTTTTTATTCATCTCAGTATTAGCTTGTACGGATTAATGACATTAATAAATCTACTTTTTGTTTTTAGCCTACATAGTAGGTGTTAGTCTGTACGGATAAATGACATCTGTACTAGATTTTATAGAATTCTGTCAAGTTACCGGTATATACCTTATATAGTTTAACTAAATATTAGTTTGTGCGGATAAATGGCATTTATAAAAAATTTGATACATATTTGTCCACTTACCGGTTTCTAATCGTTTTATTTTTTCTTTCTATACATCTAAGTATAAACATGTACGGATAAATGACATTTATAACAGATTTGATACATTTTTGTCCACTTACCGGGTTTTTAATCGTTTTTTTCCTTTCTTTGTATCCATCTGTATTAGCATGTACGTATAAAGAGTTTTCATACATTACTGTCAAGTTATCCGGTTTCTACCTTTTGTTTTTGGTATTTTTTTGTACGGATAAATGACATTTATAAAAGATTTGATACATTTTTGTCCACCACTTACCGGTTTCTAATCGTTTTATTTTTTCTTTCTATCCATCTAAGTATTAACATGTACGGATAAACGATTTTTATACAAGATTTCATACATTACTGTCAAGTTATCCGGTTTCTATATTTTGTTTTTAGTATTATTTTGTACGGATAAATGACATTTATTTATTTTTATTTTTTATATATTTTTGTCAAGTTAGCAGTTATTTTTTCTCCAGAAGTATTTGAAATATCTAAAATGAATCAAATACAAAATTAAAAGACTTGTAAATTTAACTTTTAAGTTTATTGTGTTACCTCTGATGATGGTCACAATATTAGATCTGAAAAACAAAGGTCGAAGTGATAAATGCAATTAGTCTCAATACTCTCAATGAGTACTTGTAATGAGTTTTATTATAGGGGTTATGATTATTTACATTTTTTTATTTTTATTATTGAACATTCAAATTTAATTTACAGGGTGTCGCAGTGCTGATGACCGCAATTGAAATGGTGGCCATACGCCTTATATTAGAGCTAGGAGATTGAAATAAAGAGCATTTTGTAGAAAAAATGTAGAAAATAATTTCCGACAGATGACGTCATGGCGAGGGGAAGATGCGTATTCCTGACGAGCAGTTCCTCCAACATTTCGTCAGGAACCCAAGCGAGACCACGGTGAATGGCGTCCTTCCACTCGGAAACGGTACGTTGTTTGTCGATATAAAATTTGGCCTTTAGATGTCCCCATAAAAAAATCCCGCGGGGGGAGATCGGACATTTTTGTTCCACGCATGGTCCGAACGCGGTTAGCGCTTCCCCTCTGCTCGACTCCCAACCCTTCCAAATGTGGCCATGTTCACCGCGTCACCTTGCACTTACAACACTTTATATTTTATTTTTGATTGTAAGTGAACATTCAATTTTAATGTATAACAATTTATATTTCATTTTTGATTGTAAGTGAACATTCAAATTTAATGTATAACAATTTATATTTCATTTTTGATTGTAAGTGAACATTCAAATTTAATGTATAACAATATATATCTTATATTTGATTTTAAGTGAATATTCAATTTTAATATATAACAATTTATTTTTTATGTTTATTGATTTAGGCTATGTTCACATGACCGCGCGGTATTATATGAACAAATCAATACAAGTTTGTAGAACTAGCACCGCGCGGTCACCGCGCGTTAATGTAGACAATATGCACTATTTAGATAGATCTTGTGCCGCGCGGTACCGCGCGTTCATCTGAACATAGCCTTAATGTACAGAGAGAAACATCAAAGTCTGCATCAGATTAATTGCTTTGGGTTCATTATTTTAAAGTCTCGAAATGTGCTTCCTCTTCATTCTGGGAGCTGTCTCAAGTGCACGAAAAATAACTCCTTAAGGTACTTGAGCTAATGTAACGAAATGAATTTGTGAATATTTAATTTATAAAAAAAGTTATTATGTCACAATTTTTGTGGGCATCATAGCATTACAAGATATTCTCAACAATCACTCCAATATCACTAAGCCTAAGCTATAATTAAAAATTTCCTTATAATGCTAGCACTTGTCGCTATTACCATAGCTACTCAATTGTCCACCGGAGGCTGAGTTACTCCCAAACACAATCAGACCAAGTATAAAATTTTTAAAACCTTTATCAAATTTTCGAATCTTCCAGGAATCGAACCCAGAACCTCCTTAGTGCAAGCCGAGTGTGATGCGCACTCTGCCAAGGAGACGTCATTGTGAATGTTCAATTATTGGCATCAGCTTTTTGATTTAGTAATTTGTATTAGGTTAAACGGTCCTGGATTCCATTCCTTCGTTTTTTACCGATCTAAAAGAATTAATGAGAAGTCTCCCAGAAAGGAGAGAAAACACTTTTCAATATTTTTAGTATGAACCCATTCCCATTTAGTCTCAGGAATACTCGTATATCCTGTAGAATACATTTTGTTACCTCCTGTATAACATTTTATATTTTATTTACCGATCTAAAAGAATTAATGAGAAGTCTCCCAGAAAGGAGAGAAAACACTTTTCAATATTTTTAGTATGAACCCACTCCCATTTAATCTCAGGAATANACTAGCACTTTTACCAAGTTTTACGTAAAATTTAATAATCACTCGTTACTCAACGTTTATATCAATCATAATTCCGGCAAAATTAAAAAAGGTGTCTTGCGCTTCGGGCTATCACAACAGAACTAACTACAGTACAGGCATGCGACACCTATCAATCAAAATACAAGACTTGAAGCTGTCCAAACATGTTCATCATATCTTCCTAGTATGCACGGCTTTTGCGTAGCGACTCGAGTCTACGAACTTAATAGCCACACCTCGTATATACCACTCAGATCCCTTAGGAGCATAAGCTGACCTTTATGAACCTACAATAAGGTCCATCACGGGCCCTTCAGCACATGTATAGATTTGCTCTGTGGGGCCCGTGATATGGCCAAAGTAAAATAACAGTTTTGGTGGTTTATCTGCACTAAACTCCGCAGGTGGTCAATTAAAATATTGTAACACCACTACTGCAACAACAGATCACGAGTTATACGTGGATAACAAGAATTGTCTATTTTGGATACCCCGCCCTCAATTATTATTATTTTTGTTTCAGAGTTCGCCCTATTTGAGCGTGATTTTGGGAAACTAGAAGACGGAATTAAAATTTTGAGTAAACTTTTAGATTCGGATAGCCAATGTTCTCCTTTGTCTGCATCTCAGTGGGGTGCTTACAGAACTTTAGTTTTATTACTTGTACAAAATAACCAAAGGTGAGTGAGTTTTGCAGTACAAATACGTAAGAAGCCTTGGAGTTTAAACTGGGAGCTATGATTTCACTTTCACAATGGAGATCATCCTGTTAGAGTAAACCTGCACTCTATTTATTTTGGTCTTCCAACTGACCAAACGAAGCGAGATCTGGTGTTCATATGACGATTTTTCTTTAGCTTTTGTCTTTTTATACCACGATAACTCTCGAACGACTTTTCATTTTTGGATGAAACAGGTTGTTTTTGTTAATAGATTTCTAATGAAATAGAATTTCTAAAACTAATCAAGTTTTTGGGCCATGTTGGGACATTTGGACTCAAATGGCAATCCTTTAACTGTTTTTTTTTTTTTGTTTTTTTTTGTGTGTATGTGTGTTTTATACACTTTACATTGTAAATAAATTTAAGTTATACCTACATTTAAGCTATGTTCAGATGAACGCGCTGTACGACGAACCGCGCGGCACAAGATCTATCTAAATAGTACATATTGTCACATTACCGCGCGGTACTAGTTCTACAAACTTGTATCTATTTGTTCATATGATACCGCGCGATCATGTTAACCTTAGACAGATTATTTATTGAAAATTTCTACGACTTATGATGTTTATAATTTTTTATGCCACTGTGCTCAACAAGCACTAGTTTGTAGATATCGGTTCGAACGCTTTGATTCACTCATCCCTTGTTTCTGCTCCTACTTTCCCTCCTTCTCCTAAATTTAATAGTTCCAAACTTCCAAAGTACCTACCACCCGCGCTATACAGTTTACTAATCTAAATACATTGTGCAATAATGAATTAATTAAAGTGCATCAAGAAGCTGGCCAGCCATCATCGAGGCTACCATAAAAGCGGCGAATGAAATATTCCTTTTCCTGTTGTTTTCTTCTTACCCCGCTCCCACGTAAATTATTCTCCATAGTCGATTATATAGACGGGAGAGAAGTTTTATTAGATAACACGACCCGAACTAACCAGTTTCTAGCATTCTGCCATAGTGTGTGATCCTAGCTTTAGAAAATTTGGCGAATCCACAGACCGCGGAATTGAAACCCGGCTTGAATAATTTCTTGTTGATTGTCTACAGAAATGAAGCCTTACAGAAGTACAAATTAATGTTAGTTAATGCGTTAAATATGGATCCAAACAGTACAAATAAACAAATACGGGACAGATTACAAATTAAAATTGATGCCGAATTGAGTAACCTCGAACAAAGTGAGGAATTGTTTTTGAGATCTCTGTACGAACCTCATATTCTGGTTGAGTACATTCTAAGTAAAGCATGGTTCCTGTATTTATGTGAAAACAACGACAACGCAGCGGAACAGAATAATGGTAAGTTTGGTGTGATGATAAAAAACGAAACCGATTGTCTGCTGCTGGTGTTGTTCTTTCTAGATCAAATAAGGCCGCAGTCACAAAAAGGACCACTCCTAAATCTAGATTGCTAGGGTCTGCTTTTGAATAAACGGTTTTTATTGTGAAAATCCCGAATGTACTTGGTGCGTAGAACCAATTGCCTTATAAAATGGTAGACCCACTTGGTAATCTGCCGTATGGTGCGTAGAACCAAGTGCCTTATAAAATGGTAGACCCACTTGTCTAACGTATGGTGCGTAGAACCAAGTGCCTTATAAAATGGTAGACCCACTTGGTAATCTGCCGTATGGTGCGTAGAACCAATTGCCTTATAAAATGGTAGACCCACTTGGTAATCTGCCGTATGGTGCGTAGAACCAAGTGCCTTATAAAATGGCAGACCCACTTGGTAATCTGGCGTATTGTGCGTAGAACCAAGTGCCTTATAAAATGGTAGATCCACTTGGTAATCTGGCGTATGGTGCGTAGAACCAAGTGCCTTATAAAGTGGTAGACCCACTTGTCTAACGTATGGTGCGTAGAACCAAGTGCCTTATAAAATGGTAGACCCACTTGGTAATCTGCCGTATGGTGCGTAGAACCAAGTACTTTATAAAATGATACACCCAGTTGGTAATCTGGCGTATTGTGCGTAGAACCAAGTACTTTATAAAATGGTACACCCAGTTGGTAATCTGGCGTATTGTGCGTAGAACCAAGTACTTTATAAAATGGTACACCCAGTTGGTAATCTGGCGTATTGTGCGTAGAACCAAGTACTTTATAAAATGGTACACCCAGTTGGTAATCTGGCGTATTGTGCGTAGAACCAAGTACTTTATAAAATGGTACACCCAGTTGGTAATCTGGCGTATTGTGCGTAGAACCAAGTACTTTATAAAATGGTACACCCAGTTGGTAATCTGGCGTATTGTGCGTAGAACCAAGTACTTTATAAAATGGTACACCCAGTTGGTAATCTGGCGTATTGTGCGTAGAACCAAGTACTTTATAAAATGGTACACCCAGTTGGTAATCTGGCGTATTGTGCGTAGAACCAAGTACTTTATAAAATGGTACACCCAGTTGGTAATCTGGCGTATTGTGCGTAGAACCAAGTACTTTATAAAATGGTACACCCAGTTGGTAATCTGGCGTATTGTGCGTAGAACCAAGTACTTTATAAAATGGTACACCCAGTTGGTAATCTGGCGTATTGTGCGTAGAACCAAGTACTTTATAAAATGGTACACCCAGTTGGTAATCTGGCGTATTGTGCGTAGAACCAAGTACTTTATAAAATGGTACACCCAGTTGGTAATCTGGCGTATTGTGCGTAGAACCAAGTACTTTATAAAATGGTACACCCAGTTGGTAATCTGGCGTATTGTGCGTAGAACCAAGTACTTTATAAAATGGTACACCCAGTTGGTAATCTGGCGTATTGTGCGTAGAACCAAGTACTTTATAAAATGGTACACCCAGTTGGTAATCTGGCGTATTGTGCGTAGAACCAAGTACTTTATAAAATGGTACACCCAGTTGGTAATCTGGCGTATTGTGCGTAGAACCAAGTACTTTATAAAATGGTACACCCAGTTGGTAATCTGGCGTATTGTGCGTNCCCCCCAGATTAAACCCAAAAACTTGAGGGAAAATATAAAGTCTACTTTATCTTGGTGCGTATCCCAGTCGTTCAGGGGGCCCATGACAATTATCAGCCGCCAAGACAAGATGTATGATGACAATTAAAAATTTAACAGTATTAGACCTATCTAAAAACTATCTAGAGCTGCCTGTCTCATACATCTGGGCTACCATCGAACACGATGCCACTATTGAATGAATGAAATCCCAGTCGGGTCCTCTCGGAAAAAAAAAAATATTACGATTCTTTCAAAATATATTTTTAATGTATTTTTTATATCAACTGAACATTCAAAATGTTTGTTTTTAAATATTTCATTTTATTCATTGATTTATTTCCATATATCAATGAAAACCTATTCTATGTTCAAGTCATGTTGATGCGCAGAAAATGAGGACGTTACTTCTGTGTGCCGCGGTTTTTATTTTATGGATTCAGTTTTTTTTTTTTTTTTTTTTTTTTTTTTTTNTTTTTTTTTATCACTACGTACTGAACACTAGAAAGTATAATTTAAATAAAAGAGAGAAGTTAAGCTTCAATGTTCATGTATAACTGGAAACAACAATGACAGTCATGTGCAGAACTTTACGGCGCAGTTGTGCGTATTTTAAATGGTCCTCTTAGTATTATGGTACATGCTTATTTCATCATAGTCCAAGATTTTGGGCCAAAAACATCGGTTCATTTGACGCACATTTTCAGCCTCCGTAATACCCACTGAAGAAGTGCGCCTCTGTCACCAAGATCATGCAATGCCCAAAAATGGTGGTTATTTAAAACAAAAACCAGAGATTTGGCTCCCAGAGCTCCGCACACGATACCGTACGTACGCCCCACGTCGGACATAACAGTTTTTCGGACCCAATAGCTTCTAAGTTTTCCATACTTAAAAAAATGACCCAAAATAGTGAAAGCAATAGTAAATGACATATTTGATCTTTATTTTGGGTTTTGGGTTCCCGTCAGACGATTTTTTAAGGCCAAGAAATGTGGAGATTTTCTGCACGATTACAATACTTTATCTACTATAAGAAAAAGTAAAGGTAACACCCCGGGGAATGGTAGACAGGTGTAACATCACTGGGTGCAAAAAGAATCATGGCCAAATGATAAAGAAAATGGAAACTTTTGAGTATGTGGGCAACCTACTCAGAATGGGTTTTTTATTTTCAATAATCAACCTTTGGAAATTACCCCCCCCCCCCTTAAAAATTTGATATTTTAAGTTTCAACTTGCCGATTTTTAGCGGTTTTCAGTATCGCTGTCTAAAAAGAGAATGGTAAGAGCTAGATATTTGAAATTTGGTATGTATGTCATATTTGGGCTCTCAGTAAGCTTCGAATTTTTTGGCTGCAATCAAGTATACGGCTGGCGGTTTTACCGCATTTTAGCGATTTTCATTAATCCTGTCTAAAAATATCATTGGTAATAGCCACAGACTTGAAATTTGGTATGTACTTATGTCCAATTTAGGGTCTAATTACGCCCATTTTTTTTTTTTTTTTTTTTTGGCGGAGGGGCCACAAAATCATAAACCCATGTGTCACATAGGCGCCGCGGCATTTATGCTACATCCCGGATACATCCAAAAATTCGCAGGTATACTCCTACATAGAGTAAATATACCCTTATTCATATGCAGTTCGCCCTGCTTAGGATATAAGCAATTTATTTATTTTTATATTTAAGTAATTTTTATGTTACCAAGGACAGAAATATATTATTTTTATTTGCAAACATGACCTCTTCAATCTGTTTATTATTTACTTTGTATGTAAGGCCCCCTTGAATCTATATATTATTCATATCTAATAGTCCTTATTTATACTGCCCGAATAGGACTGAAGAGTCCCTTTACAACGGCAGTTTCTTGTCAGGCCCATTTTACCGAATAGGCACGTGCCTAGGGCGCTAGGCAATTGGCATTTTTGGGGGGCGCAAAAAAATGGAAAAAAAAAAATTGCCGTGGTTGTATCTGCATGCATCATTTATTGCGCCACTTCCGAAAGCTGAACGAAGCTTTTCAGCTTTGAAAAAAGTGAAGTCAGAAATTAGATCGTCGATGGTTGATGAAAAGCTTAATGGCTTATTGTTGCTGTGCACCCAAAACTACATTACTTTACAATTAGACTACAAAAACATTATTGACGACTTTGTAAAACGGAAATCTAGAAAAAAGCTATTGTATGAATCTCTAGTCAGTCCAGTGGTAAGCCAACAAACCAAAAATAATCCAAAGAAAATGTGATTAAACGAATACTGTAAATAATGGAAAGAAGGGAGGGTGGGTGGTCCGTGATTCCGTGAGGTATGTTACACGCATTTTCACCGGAGGCCAGTAGATACCTCACGGCTACCGGTTGCCAGTCCGGGACACGGCGGGTCCATAGGTGGTGGATAATGGGAAGGCTCTCGAAAAGAATCAGGATAATTTGTAAAGGAGAGTTAAGGGACATTAAGTCTAAAGTCCCTCCCGAACCAAAACTGGCATTTCAGACTAAATCTAAATTTACGGGGTATAGGCGTTATGGTAGGGCTGGTGGGGGGGGGCGTAATCAGCTGGCAGGGGTATAAAAAGGGGCGCTACTCTTCGTTGTGCCTAGAGCGCTGGCAGGGTGTAAAACGGGCCTGAATCTGACGTATGGTGCGTAGAACCAATTGCATTATAAAATGGTAGACCTAGTTGGTAAACTGACGTATACGTCACAGAAAATAATAGCCTTGTATAACATATTGTTTCTTCCAAATGTTCGATTCCACAACGAACGTAGTTACCACCAAAAGATCCAAATAATCAGGCCCTGAAAAAAGACCATCTCTCCCGTGGTATACATTCAACGACTTTGTCTTCTTCATCCTGAGTCAGACCTAGTGGTCTTATGATAATCTATTGAACGAGATTGCGACTTACCGCACTCGGAATACTATGAACATGTAACATGGAACGGGTTTAACAATTTTATTTCTCAATACACTCAAATTATCCTAATTAGTCTTACTAACATCCCCCGATCGCGGCTTTGCCCGCTCATATTTTAAATGATGTATCATGATCTCTCTCGCTCCAATGTATTTCTTATCGGGATTGTTTATTTTTCGCGATTTCTACCCCTTAAAATAAATTTTTTGCAAAATCCTTTCTTAGTGCACACTAACATGGTGCAATGAAGGTCCTTGCCAAATTTCAAGTCTGTAGCATTAATAGTTTCGGCTCTTCGTTGATCTGTCACTCAGGACCATGCGCGGATATAGCCCTCTTGCTTTGGGGGCACAATCGCACAATATACCTAATAGAAAATTTAGAGGGGGGAGGGACTCGTAACCCAGAGACCGAGGGTTCGAGTCCTTGGCATTACTTTTTAATGCAATGTTTATCGAGGTATGATACCTAATTTGTTGAAAGCTGTACCACAAATACCTTTCATTAGGATGATAAGCGATTTTATAAGACTTTATGTGACAAAAAAAAGAGCAATGACGGATGATTTTTTTTACGTGATTAGGTATAATGAAATTTGAGAAACACCGCCGGCTTGAAAAAAAACTGCGGGGGCACGTGCCCCCCATGCCCTCCCCTTATACTCGCGCATGCTCAGGACATTGCCTTTTATATATAAAGATTTTTTTTATTACAGGAACGCCATCTCAGAATGCATCAGAAACAAATTCAAATGCAAGCACATCAAGCGATGACGTCATTGAAAATGTGTACAGCTTTCTAAATAGTCAGATTGAACGATTTGAATCAAATGAATATGTCAGTATCAGTTATTACATAAAAGAGATTCTCGTTGAACATCTGCTCATGTTTTTAGAAGACCAATTATTAAATGCCAAAAAATCAAAGGACACCATTTTGTTGAAATTAAAACATAATTTAAGTAAATATTTGACTTTGTTTCCAAATAATGCATTTCTTTGTCACATGACAAACGTGAACAAATGTAAAATCAAATCAGAAACCCAATATGTGTTCCCAAATGTGATATCAATATTGTTCAATGTGAATGAACAATTCACATTGAACAAGAGCACACAAGAACATTCTGAATTGCTGTCGAAAGCGGTTTTTTATTCCCATATGAAACATATTGCAGGCTCCAAATCCTGCCAATGTAATTTGTTACATTGTTTAGATAAGTGTCCTTGGTCCAAAGGCTTCTATATGAATTGTATTGAACAGTTTAGTAGCGAAGGAAAGGAACTGCAAGCTATCGATTTGCATTCAATACTGATTGAAAAACATCTTCGCGTGCATATTCCATACGATATGATGAAACTCTTGGGAACGCCATAGGATATAATAAAGAGTACGAAGACGAGTTTGGTAATACATTCCATATGAGTTCAAGAAAAGTGTTATTTTCAGAGAGGTGAAATAGTGAGGAAGTTATTCTTTTTTCAGATGTTTAGTACAGGTCAGATATTTTTAAGACGAAGAGGAAAGCAACCTAGCGAAGGAGGAATGAGAAAAAATCAATATAGTAAATGACTCGTACATTAAATCTGCAGTAATTGTAATGAATTCGGAGTTCAATACCGGGATGGGGCAAAATAATATATAGAAAATATTAAGAACGGCTATGCCTCTAAGACCCCTGACGAAATACATAACCCAGAAATCTGTGTTTTTAAGTTATATATATATATATTTAAAAAAAAAAAAAAGTTATGCCCCGGAAACGCTTTCGCATTACTTCAGGGCACTGCTTTTACAACCATGCCATTCCAGAAAGGAGAAAATTTGATCAAACAATTTTAGCATCGGGATTCGAACTAATAATCTCCAAACCAAGCGTCAGTGGTCTTAAGAACTCGGCCACATAGATCGGGACTGAAATATGCGAATTATTGTAGCGAAGCACGGGCTGAACAGCAGCTAAATAATATAATACAAGTGTTTATCAACATACAATTTATTTATTTTTTTGGTATACATTTACGTACAAACTATTTTAGTAGAATTTACCTGAAGTAAAAATGTCAACGCAGGTGGGTTGCTGTACCCAAAGCGTAATGTACCAGTGAATACTTATACTTATCAAGCTTGTCAGTGCTCCCTTAATTGGAAACGATCACTATAGTTCAATAGTTTACCGTATAAATAAGCTGTTGTGTTGGTTTACATTAAAAAGTTATTTGTCAAAAACTGAAATTGAGCCGCAATAGTAAAAAAAAAATAGTTAATATTTTTATAGTTTTTTGGCCCAAATGTGACGCCCTCGGCTTCTTGCTCCCGAACCCTGCGGAGCCACTCTGAATATACAGTGATAAATATTTTCAATAATGCCTGTAGGCCGTTGACATTCTTTGTTTTGAATTTCATGTGAATATATCGAACCATTTTCTTTTAAAAGGAATTCCCATTTCAAAGAGCTTGTGTAGGGCCCCTAGATACACCCCCATGGGTCCATTTTTTAAATATAGAATTGTGTCATTTTTACCCATTTTAAACTTCATCAAAATTGGTTATGTGTTTTGGATTTTAGAGATTTGCCCAAATGAGACGTTATTGGTCCTGGGACCGGGACCCTGAGAGGGCCACTCTAACTAAAAGTTGGAAAACAGTGATTGTAATAAGTTGAATAATCCCTTCAGGCTCCAGATAATAATTCCTTTTTATTTTTATATGAATATACGGAACCGTTTTCTTTTAAAAGCGATGGTCAATTTAAGGAGCTTATTGGGCTCACTGGCGGAGCCCCTGACAAATACGCACCTACATGGGCCCATTTTTTTGATAAAATAATGCCATAGTTATCAATTTTAAATTTCATCAAAATTGTATTTTTTCAATTACTGGTTTGATCCAATTGCGAACCGTGGGGGGGTCTCTAAATAAAGTTGAAAACAGTGAATAATTAATTTTCAATACTTTGAATAATCCCAGTCGGCTCTAAACATTATTTTTTAAAAAAAATAATATTTTTTTTCTTTCTTTTCCATTTGAAGGAGCTTGTTGGGCCACTAGTGGGGCCCCTGGCAGTGATACGCCTGCGTGAGCCCATTCCTCTTAGATAAAATTATTCTATAATTTATTTAATCATGATGAGAATGAGAAAACTTTTATTTATTTTGTCAAAGACTTATCTTTTCTGTTCTTTGATATCACCAGCGGATTGGTAATATCCTATCAATATTAATATCATTAAAAAACTCAAAGATTTCCACGATTTTAAAATTACAAGAACTTGCGGGACTTGCTGATTAATACAAGGTGGGCCAAAAGTTATAATGGGGCGTACAAATTTAATAACTTCTTCGTTTATATATATATAAAGGAGAAACACACTCACGTGACATCATCGCGATTTCTCCGCACTGGTACGTCCTAGGAGGCTGAAATTTGGCATGTAGGTCGCACTTAGGTCTTAGATGCGCGCTAAGAATATATATATATTTTCATATTATAAAATATACAAAATGATTTTTTTTTTACACTAATGATGAAAATAATGTCACTTAAATGACCTCCGTTTTTAGCTGCGCAATGATGAGCTCGTTTTAAAATTTTCCATAACATCTTTCAAAATTTGTGCAAAAATGTTAGCCTCGAGTTCAAGGATTGTCTCGGGCTTGTTCACATATACTCGCTCCTTCAAATAACCCCAAAGAAAATAGTCGGGTGCTGACAAATCTGGCAAACGCGCTGGTCAATTAATTTCTGGAAATTATTCGCTCTTTAAAAATTTGCCTTAAAAGATAATTGATTGCTGATTTAAATAATAATATTCTATTATTCTGGTTCTTAGCTCAGTTGTTATTTTTTCCATTATTTATATTCTCCAGGTGTTTTTTTTTGATAATATATATATATAAACGAAAAAGTTTTAAAAATTTTATACCCCATGGCGACTTTTGGCCCACCCTGTATAACCTTAATAATTTAAATTGTACCTTAATAAATAAAACATTGATTGCAAAGGAATTTTAAATTTAGCTCACACACTTTTACTTCTGGCTTATGATATTACATCTATATTTTTAGTAATAAATAATTATTTATTACAAAACTCGATACTGTTGGTGCAGGTTGGCGTTGGTGGCACATATACATATAAAAAATCTCCCTAGATGAACATTTCCTGTCTACGTTAAAAAAAAAAAAAAAAAAAAAAAAATCTACGAAACATCTTGTCACTGAAAACGAGACAAAAAAAGAAAATAACTTCTATGATCCAGTGGCATGTGCAGTTAAATGGAAATGTTCCCATTGCACTACCACCGAGGGAAGCAAGCCAGCTTGATTAGCTGACGGTTCTAAGCCCGTATAAAAGAAGGTTTGGTGTTGGGAAGGCCATCCGCCCTTTAAAAAACTCTGCTTCAAACCAATGGTGAGTGAGACCATCAGCAAAACGCGAGGTTCTACGCAGTTTCTATGGATACTGTGAGAAGCAAGCTAGTCTTACAATGTCAGGAAAGGATTACAGCTAAAGATAGTAGCACCGAACAAAAGGTTGGGGCATGGTAGAATTAGGGAAGGTAGCGTCGACCAAAAATATAATTGGTAAAGTGTGAAGTTAAAGAAGAAGAAGATTCCCATTGCACGTTTGTTTCTCCTTTCTGTAAGAAGAAGAATGAATTATGAACGTATTATTCTCAAAAGGGAACCGCCCGTCAGTTTTTTTTATCTTCTGATATACGAAGTAATATAGGAAAATAATGTGTGGTATTGGTGAAAAATTTCGTTGTCATTTTTTTTCTTTCTTTTCTGGACGAATTATGACGACCAGATACCAAAAATCGGGTATAGAAAACATGTGTGTCCGTCCATCCGTCCGAAAAAAAATTCCGGAAACTTCTTTAAAAGCTGCAATATCACTCCAATTTTGTTGAAATTTAAAACGGAGACTAGCATATCATCGATAAATTTTGGACCTCATGGGGCTATTTTCATCAACCGAAGGTTGTCAAAGGTAATTCAAATATTAATGTGTGGCTGTATGTATTTTTTATAATGCCAATTTAATATAATAAAAAAAAAAAAAAAAAAAAATCAAATATTTTTTTCCACTATAGAGCTGTGACAACAGCCAAAGGCTGCCACTGTTAATTGGTATAATATTTTCATCAAATACCTGAGACATAATTCGAAGCCTGCCAAATTCCTTGAATAACGAAAGATAAAGTTTAGTACGGTTTTTTCCGTACCCTTTATTTTTTCGTCTGCGTAAATAAACGTCACGACTAAAAAAGCGTTATATGGAAAGATGTTTTACTTGACTGCGGCGTCACTGAGCCCCAAGGTTGAATATTATAGTACTACCCGAACCGCCACCAATATCTTTAACCCTTTTACGTTCTTTAATGAAGTCTTATGAGTGATTTTAGAATTTTATCAAGTGGTGTAGCAATCTAAATAGGGTCAATTTAGAGAATAAAAGTTAAGAAGAAGAAAAAAATCGGTCAATTGGGCACGCTTGCTAGTTTTGGAAATATTTAAATTCCTGAAGACTAGAGTGGATTTTGGTTGATTATAGTTTATAGAAAATTATTATTTAAAGGTATAAATTTTAACTGAGTTTTATGATTTTCAATAATAAAACTATGTGGGTGACCACGTACGCTCGCTCCCACGAGATGCTGTTTCCGACCCAAACCAGGCTGGGTTTGGGCCGGGAACACAGCTGGTTACATAACAATTTGTGGGTAAAATTTGAACAACATTTGTGGGTACATAGCGGGTTTGTAGGTTTCAAGCGAATAGAGGGTTTCCAAAGTTCCTTTCTTTTTATTTTAAAAAAAAAAAATTTGGTTTGTATAATTCCAAAATCAAATAGAAATCCGATCATCCAGCGCAAGTATAGGCGCACATATTCATTTAAATCGGTCAACATTAAGAAACACCTAAAATTATTTGAGGAGGTTGATAATATTTGTTATAATGTTTTCAGATCAGCACTGATATTCATGTAAACAAAAATATAGGCCAATAGGATAAAAAATTATTTGAGAAGGCTGAATCAGATGATTTGTAATAATGTTTTTCAGATCAGCACTGATCAATGTAAACAAAAATATAGACGAATAGAAACAGGTAAAATATTTTGAGAAGGTTGAATTAGCTGATTTGCAATATTGTTATTCAAATCAGCACAGATTAATTATTGTAAACCAAAATACACAACAATAGGTAGATATTAAGCTGATTTTAGGTATTAACACTTTTTGGTAATACACGAAATACGTTGGGCGCAATCTTTATAATTTTTGATAAAAGTTACTGTAACTGTTCCAAATAAAATTCTTACATTTAAAATTAGTAGATATTAAAAAATATAAAAAAATGAGAATATCGATTCAGAGTTAAATTAAAAACTTATTACTGTGCTTGCGTCTATGACCACTAGATGTTAAAGTAACGTCAAGCCAAAAAAAACTCATTCATTTAAAAAAAATAAACTTAAATAACTAATTCAACTCGGAATCGATATTGTCAATTTTTTATATTTTTTAAAAATCTTAAAACTGACAAATTATCCTAACACAGAGAAAAATAATAATAAAAAAAAATTCCGAAGTTTTAATTTTATTCACCACAGAATTTTGTTTTCAATCATTTTTTTTTAAATTGTAAATTGTTCATTTGGCGCAGAGATTTTTTGAATTTCAAAAGAATGTCCCGGTCCATCCCAATGTTTTTGACCGCCATTGTAATTGTTCTGATTTTGAGAGACAACTGCAAATTACAAATATTAAAAATATTCTAAATAGATAATATTAATTACAAAAATAGAAACATTTAATTTACAAATATACAGAGTGGTCCATCAGAAAGAGTTGTACTACGAAATTTTCCTTTTCCCGCTCAAAATTTGATGTTTTACGTTTCAAATTGTACTCCAATAAAAACGCCATATTTGATGGCAAAATTATTTTGCAATTTTTGCTATCGGTTATCAGTCGTACTTTTTTTTTTTTATTTATCAAAAAAATGTACAAATTTTCTGCACGATGACAATACTTTATCTTCTAGAGGAAGGGAAAGTGAAAATACTTTATTTCTCTTTGACATATTCTTTTGACCTTGAAAATGTTTAAAAAAAATTAAAGAATTTCCCCCCTATTTATAGAAATTCCTCCGAAGTAGGATTATTTACATTATTTTAAATGAGTTAAAAAAGTCAGGCCTATTGAGGATCTATGACATTCTTTGTTGTTTGTGTTGTCTAACCATGGAATGGTATGCTAGGTAAGGAACAATGAAAACGAACCCTGTCACCTGGTCGATGACATGTGATATATTTGTAAAGGTTCCAACCTAAGGCTAAATTCAGATGATCGCGCGGCACAAGATCTATCTAAATATTGTCTATATGACCGCGTGGTGCGCTTTGTTTCGCGCGCAAGATTTGTACCGCGCGGTACTAGTTCTACAAATTTGTATTAACTTGTTCAGTTGATCCACGCGGTTTGAGGCTAAATAAAGTAGCCAAGAAGATATTTTGATGCCAGACTGCCGCGCGTACATACGTTGTTCATATGAATGGTCCTCCCGCGCGGGTCCGGGCGTTCATCTGAACTTAGCCTAATTCAACATTTTCGTAATTTGATAAGAATGAAAAAATACTGAAACGCTTAGTTTTAATTAGAACCTAATTTTGAATTTTGTAATAAACAAATGGGTGCAAAGTCAATTTCAAAATTATAGTGCTTTATAATAAATGCTAGGTAGTACATTTTGTGTCACAGTGGGGCTTAAAAACCACCCTGTATATAACAATATTGTGATATCAAGAAATATATATATATAACAATATAGTGATATCAAGAAACATATATATATAACAATAGTGATATCAAGAAACATATATATATATATAACAATAGTGATATCAAGAAACATATGCAGGGTGTCCCAAAAGTCCGAGACCACCTGTATANTTTGCAATGGGATATTGAATAATTACATAGGACACCAATGTCGAGCAACCTGTTTTTTAGACATAATTTGCCTAGTTTTAGACACTTTGCCTACTTTTAGAAATAATGCGCCTAGTTTTAGACACTCTTGGAAGTCATATCTTGGAAATTTCAAATGGCCGCCATTTTTAAACCAAACAATTCTCTTGCCTTTCTGAAAATGTATCACAAGATGGGAGTTCGTAAAACAAAAAATGGACCCCCTGGGGACTACATGAGACCCGCCCCTGAAAAAATGGTCACACCATCAGGTGGTTTAATTTGGGATATAATACCAAGCAAAATTTCAAAACTCCTCATAAAGCCGTTCAAAAGATATTCAGGTGATCTCGGACTTTTGGGACACCCTGCATATAACAATAGTGATATCAAGAAACATATATATAACAAGTTTACACCAAGAAAAACAACAACAATGAAGAATTTAAACAGCTTCGTCTGCCTGGATGAACTCTGCACCGAACCCCTTTCACATTACTTCAGGGAGTAATGCGAACCCGAACCCTATATTTACAAGTAGGTTAACCCAATGGGCTGGAATGTTTTATTCTATGGCACCTCGAATACACCAGTTCCCGTTAGATCACTGAAGTTAAGCAACGTACAGCGAGGTTTTACGAAGTGGGTGACCAAGTAGGTTCGAACCCTCGTGATGGCTTTTTTTCCGGCCCAACCTTGGCTGAGTGAGGATAATGTGGGTAGCTGGATTGGAATTTTCTAGCGGATGCAGGGCAAATTCCCGTCCCGAATGACCAATAGATGTTAAAAACATGTTAAACCAAAAAAAAAAAAATCAGATACCCATTTTTGGGTTCAGGTTTGGAAAAATGTTGATATGATGTTCCCCAATAACCAATAAAAATATTTAGAAGTAAGAAAAGTGTTTCAATTACTCAGTGTTGTCTTAGGGGGAAGTACCTAATCCCCCAATTCTCCTGCCAGGGCATCCGCGCCTGGATAAGTAACTAAAAGTTTTGAAACGCTCGAGATTCCTAGGTATCATTAGTTGTAATAACAATGAACAATGCATTTCTCTTAGAATCTACGATTTTGATTCTGGAATAAATAAGGTTTTCAGATGCCCTATCCCTCCAGGCTTACGAACCAATCTTACTCCAGTTTTTTTTTCTATAAAATTTAATCACATTTCATAGATTGTCTTTTGAAGACAAATCTCTCATCACGAATAATAATCGGTGTCTGATGAACGCCTTAGAATCACCTCAGAGCGGTGACAGAAAATACCATGATTAAAGTAAATCCCCATGCAACCAGTTTAGAAGCACCACCATGTTGCATAGCTGCAGGATGTTCGCCTGAAATTTTAAAAATAGTACAATATTAGGAAGAAATGTGCTTCAACAAACACATTTGAATAAAAACTAGAGGAAGTAACAAGCATACAGCCCCATGTGTAACTGACCCCCTCAACCTCCCGAACCATGATCTCTTAAAATCTGACGAACTGTTTTCTAATTTTGTGAGGATAAACATACGTACAATACTATAAGCACGGGAACGGCCATGCCCGTAAAGCACCATGTAAAGCAAGCGGAGCTAGTTCGAGTTTACACAGTCAAACAAACCAGTTGTTGTCAAATTAGTGAACGAAATCGGGCATGTTGAGTACTCGGATATTAGTCAAGTCGAGGACACCACGTGCGGGGTACACTCTGCCTTCTGTGGACAACTAATTAGCCCTTGTGGATAAGTCCAGGGAAGGTATAAATTTTAAACTTTTCCTAGTCGACACTAAGCGAACAATGTTCGCTGACAAAAAATGTCGCGGAAAATTTTAGCAACATGTTCGCGAACAAAAATACAACTAGCGGGGTTCTCATAGGAATCGCCCTATACTCTCTCATTTACTTCCTCATTTTTGTTCTTGTTTGTCATCCCAACTCACCACGACCGAAGATTTTTAGAGCGATTTCACCGTCTGAGAGATGGTATACGTCAGTATACAGTATGTCCAAGAAGTCCTAGCGGAGGACCTGTAACTTTTGAATGACTTGGTATTTTTGAATTCAGATTGATCCTAGAGATAGAAAAGGGGCCATGTCCGCTCGATTGTGACAGTAAAATCCAGGTTCGATTCACAGAAATGGCATATTTACTTTCCTTATCCTATAAAAAGGAAAGTATTGTTAATGGGCTAAAATTTTCGATGTTGAGTTTTCAATGCCAAAACACGTTTTGGGGTCCCCAGAGCCCAAATCTCGAGTTTCAGCCATTGGTCTGTGTCTGTCTGTCCGCCTGTGAAGAAGATATCTTAAGAACGGCAAGTGCTAAAAACTTGAAATTTGGTATGTATGTCAGTTTTATGCCATGAACGGCAAAGTAAGCTTTTGGTGGAAATCGAATATACCATTGGCGTTTTTATGCCGCTTTTTATTTTCGCATATCCTGCTTAAAATGAGAACGGTAATAGCTAGAACTTTAAACTTGGTGCCTATTCATATCAATTTCATACAAGAAATTGAAAAATATAACTTAGGTTGAAGTGTAATACATTGTTGGCCACTAATTAGAGGTTGAATGCCGCTTTTTGGCGGTTCTGCCTAAAAGCGAAACCGCCAAAAAAAAAAAAAAAAAAANAAAAAAAAAAAAAAAAAAAAAAAAAAAAAAAAAAAAAAAAAAAACGCCCTGATCTACTGAAATCATCAAAAGTACACATTTTCATTTATATCAGAGTCGTAGACTGACAAAGTCAAATCCTATTTCTCTTCAGGAGGTTAAATTCAGGCCGGTTAGAAAACTGGCGTTTTCGAGTAGAAAGTCTAGTAATTTTATGATTTAGGACAAAACAGTAGAAAGTAACTTAAATATGGAAAAAAAACTCTGCCAATGTGACATATACGAAATTCCAAATCATAATTTAAAAGGCCAAAAAAAAAAAAAAAAAAAAAAAAAAAAAAAAAAAAAAANAAAAAAAAAAAAAAAAAAAAACACCAATAGTACTCGTATATTGGATTGCAAATATGCCATACATACCAAATTTCAAGTCTCTAGCTCTTACTAATATCTTTTTAGATAGGATCAATGAAAACCGCTAAAAAACAGGAAAGCCACCAACGGTACTTTCGATTGCTTCCAAAGTTTCGGCGCACAATTAGAACCAAACGGGAAATATTTACAAAATTTGATCCAAATCGGTCAACGGTAAGTGGCAACAGTGCCCATCACGGCGGACGGCGGATAAATGATTTTTTTATTCGATTTTTAGATTCTACGTACCTTGCAACGTAAATAGCAAATTTGGAGGGGGGCATTTTTTTCGTGATAATATAAAGGTTCATTATTGAAAATAATAAACGAAAATAAGGTGCTTCTAAGAAGCTGTTCCAAAAATGAAATTTATTTTGATAGAGAAAGGTCCACATATTGGTCTCTTACTATATAATAAAATTATGGAGCCAATATGGGATTGACAGGGACGTAAATTTTTAGATCCCAAACAGTAGCGGCCCGTGAATATTTAGCCTGGGGGGCTACATGCCCCCCAGGCATTGCTAAAAATGCAATAGAAGTTGATGATTTTTTGGCTTACCTGACTAATATATCGAAATTTGAGTCATATTTATATGATAGGCTTTGAATTTGCATGTTAAAAGGTTAGGTATNTAAGGAGCAGCCGCCACTGATCCCAAAGGGGACCTCCATACCAAGGAGTATCATAATCAACCGCTCACTGCTGGTAGTGTACGGGGGTCAGTAAAATAATAAATGCCTGAGTCACATTGGCAGAGTTTTTATTTTTATTTAAAACTTCATCACTCACCATTCAACACGTGCACATAGACACTGGCCGGACTTGCATTTGATGGTATACACGTGTAATTGCCAGAATCGCTCATCGTTGCTTTGGTTACCAACAGTTTACTAGTTGTTCCTTTTTCAGTTTTTTCAGTCTCCAAACTGATTCCTCCTCGAGGGGAATCAAAATCAATCTTGTTTGTATCTTGGTACCACATGACGCTCCCTGGAGGATTACTGTGGACGTTGACAGTGCAGACCAAATTAATGGTACTGCCTTGTTTCACATACTGATCAATTTGGCCTTGAATTGAAGCTTGAGCGTCTGAAACAACAATTTTTTCAATGAGCTTTATTTAAGGGTTAACAATCAGAGTTCTTGCTCCTCGCGAAATACAGGTTCATTCAAGAGAAATATATAGAGTTACAAACCGCCCAAGTAATCAAAGCCAGTCGCCGAAGATTAAAAAAAATGGTCGGAGCTTTGCATCATTATTTCAATCACCGAATTAACAAAAAACAGATCAAAGCCAACCATCCACCAGTAGACTGGAATTACTGTTTGAAAAACGAAACATTTTGAAGTCCTCGTACATCAAATGGGTAACCTTATGAGTTTACTTACAACCGTAATCAACAAGTTATGCAAGTGAGCTCCCTTAGGATTGCCCAATGGAACATCAATGGCCTGCAGTACTGCTCACATGAGGCCGAGTTACTCATACAATCACATAAACTAGACGTTTTGCTAGTATCTAAAACCCACGCCACAGAGCGCAGCTATATTCGAATAGCTGAGATTTACTGTGTACAACACATTACATCCAGATGGAATAATAATCAAAAGTTGATTGAAACATCACGAGCTACTAGAATACAAATTGAATGACCTGCAGTGAAAGTACAAGATCATTATGGGCATGTAGTGCTCTCAGCAATATTTTGCCAACCAAACATAGAATAACAAATAATATGATCACTGTTCTGTGATTGAGTTCGGTTTGAGAAATTATGGAGTAAGGTAGACTTTGTGGCATTTCATTTGAAATAATTATTTTAAAAATATATATCTGAAGTTTAAAGTGAAATTCAACTGTGTAAAATATATCTTATTGAACAGAGAATGAAAGTGATAATTTTGAATGAATTTATTTGAAACATTAGACTGTAAGTGATTTTATAATTGAAGTTAAAAAAATAATTTTGAAGAATATTAATTATTATTATTTTTTTTTTTTTTAATTTGGCTTAACGTCTCTTTAACATCTATTGGTCATTCAAGACGGGGGGTTTACCCTCCATTCGCTGGAAACTTGCAAACCAGCTACCAACATTAATCTCACCCAGCCTGCGTTGGGCCGGAAAACCCCAACGATACGTGGTGTTCCCAAGCGGTCACCCATCCAAGTACTGACCACGCATGACCGTTGGCTAATATTAAATATACTTAGTATAGTAATTAAGAACATCATCAGCTTGGATTATAAATGCATATACAGGGTGTCCATAAAGTCTCACCCCACCCCCCGTATCTCGAGAATGGCTGAAAATATAACAAAACGTAAAAACACATCTCCCTTAGATGTTCGGGGGGTTAAATTTTAACTAAAAAATTTTTGGCCTCGGCCAGCCGTTTAGGCTTTGCACCGACTGGCTTCAAAATCTTAAATGAGAAGGTGAATCAAGTGACACCTTGTTTTAAAGGTCTCTTTAATACGAGTTCAATACAGAAAACCAGAGCTCTCTAGGATCTATCGTTCCAGAATTACAGGGTGAAACATGTGACAATGGACCTTTTGCGGCCGCACCAAAATGGTAGGTAAAAATGCCTAGAAATGAGTTTTTATGATCTCAAATAAGTAATTTAGTAAAGAAGATGGTTTCCCCGCCTACCTTGCCCGCATAGATCGAGCCTTCTCAGACCAAACCTATCCAGCTGTTTGGAAAATTTTGGTCTAAGAAAGCTTGAACTCGGCGTTTGAAGTGGGCGGGACAACCATTTTGTTGGAACACTATTTTTTACTAAATTACTGAAAAAAAATATTTCAAAGGGTCCATTGTCATATGTTCCACCCTGTAATTCGTGAACGGTAGATCCTAGGAAGCTCCGGTTTTCTGTAATGAACTCGTATTAACGAGACCTTTAAAACAAGGTGTCACTTGATATACCTTCTCATATAAGATTTTGAAGCCAACAATTTTTTAGTCTAAAATTAATCCCCCTAAAATCTAAGGTATACGTGTTTTTGTGTTTTATTATATTTTCAGCCATTCTTGAGATACGGGGGGGGGGGCGAGACTTTATGGACACATTCTATACAGATATATACACATATAGAAGTGCATTTCGGGGTGTATACCGGGGTCAAAAGTGGAGTTCACTAACGTTCACAATTCCCCATAAGTTAAAACCACATCAAAAGTTATTTATTTCGTAAATCACTTGCCAAGCAAGTCTACNAAAAAAAAAAAAAAAAAAAAAAAAAAAAAAAAAAAAAAAAACTTTCTAACATAAAACCTTTTTAAAAGAAATTTAAAATTTGACTTTTCCATTTTTGTTTCCCCGTTATTTCCTAAGGGAACATTCAGATGTTTCCCAGTCTCGTCACCATAGCGTGCAGGTTTGACAAGCAATCCTCTTTTTATACAACCAGTTGCAATCAGCTAATTTTAATCAAATTTGGTATGAATGTATGTCCCATTTGGGGCTTAAATTTGTACCACATCTTTTCACTGTTTGTTACCTACATACCTACTTGTATTATTTTCACCTGTCCGTACGATGTAAGTACCAGAAGGGACTGGGCCGATGAGCTTGGTGATTTTAATATTTATTATTATACTTATAACGCGAAGCCCATTTCGCATATTGATCTACTACGCTTTTAGTGTTTTTTTTGGAAATTATTTTCTAGGCAGTTTGACAATTTTTTCGGGAGCCAAAAAAAATTAGCCACTAAAACTGAAATTTTCCCCACCAATTTATGGTGGCTTTTCACCAATTAAGAAGTACCACTTCGGGATAAGCGAGAAAGCTGAAATTTGCTACAAAGTTGTCCCAAAGTACAAAAAGTAATGTTCTTGAGTAAAATATTAATTTTTGTAAATAGAAGCCGTGCTCACTCTAGAATCCACAATTAGGATGTATTACAACGGGATGGGCGACTCTCGAAATTGTTGTTGAATATCATATCCGTATTAGCGAAGCACGGGTAAACAAATAGTACCTCTATAAAAATACGAATGACATTTGGTTTCTCGACCGAGAAATTTGTGAGCAATGAGAGACGCTTATTTTACTTTTTTGAAAAGTTTGACCGCATTCTCGACGTCAATTTGTTATTGTCACCCATTTACTATCGGGGAAAAAATAAGAAAAAGGATTTTAAAAGGAAATTGTTAAAGAGGGGTGGAGAGTATATTTGAGTTATTTGATGAGAAAATAAATGACCTCAGAGCAGAGGAAATGGAACCCTATCTAGTGGGATGTATTCTTTGGGGCGCTCTTACCAAGTATCCAAATGAGAAATCAAGAAGCACAGAGCTAAGCAAAGATCTCACTGACGATGACAATTATTACAGAATACTGAATTAATCGGTTTTACGAAATGTGGACCATATTGTTATGATGAGCAGTATAACCTTTAGCGAATATTTGCTAAAACTGTTCCTGGGACAGCCCCAAAAAATCTACCCTAGGTTATTTTGGAGGGGGGGAGGGGGCGGAAAATAAATAATATAGTTATTTATTTTCCGTGTCAATCACGGAAACTGATGGTGGTTGAGGGGTTGGGTAACATGTTATGCTACTCTAAAGACGCCAGACTAGATGTTGATAATCCTGAGGAGGAAATTTCATTGTTTGGTTGTTTGGCTGGGTTCGAACCCACGTAGCCTACATATTACTGTTTAGCAGTAGGAGCATCATACCACTACTCCACCAAAAAAATCATAAATAGTTAAAACGTCTCATCACCGTCAGTTCGACACTAAATTGACTCTGAAATGTAAACAATGACAATGATACAAGAAAATGGCTGACATTCGATAAGTAATAAATAAAACTGGCGGGTCTTATTTAGTTCGGCGTCATACAAGAAGAGTGTTGTGCTGTTCTGGTTCCGAAGTGCTCAAAAAATATTTCCCCTTTCACAATAGTGGTGGTTACAAAAAGTAGAAATTAGACGATTACAATCTGAAAGATTCTGCGAGTGTGATCTTTTTTTGACCCCTGAAGCAACATTTGTTAGTCAAGGGCGCCACAAAAGTCGCCATAATTTGAACTTTTTCAAACTGGCATCCGTATTTCGCTGTAATATGAATATGGAAATATTTTATTTTTATCATTTTATCATATAGTTTGACATTTGGGAGATCATTCTCGATGTGGCCATGTAAAAGTTTTTTTCTTCTCTCTATTACAGCACCCAGGCGAGTTGTAAAACTTACAGCACTATACAGCTTGGATTTTTATATAAAAAAAAATAATAACTAAATTCACCTAGAAATTTTGTCGGAATATTTTGTCACCAGACCCCCTAGGGTTGTAAATAAAGGCGTTCATGGCAGTTGCTATCGAAATTCAATTGCAATGCATACATTTTTTATTGTACATTATAAATTGGCAAACTAAAACGATTGGAATATATAGTAGTTGGACTTGGACTTACTAATGCGAGTCGGATGGTCTGCTCCCAAACCCTCATTCTTACAGCTCATTTGAGCCATTCCGTTTGCCCAACATTGCAACCTCTATACCTATATGTTACGGTAAAAGTAGATAATTGGTGATTGTATACAATTACCGGTAATTGTATACAATCACCAAAGTCACTGGTAAATGTACGAAATTAATCTCAATTATCTACTTTTACCGGTAATTGTATACAATC
>CM022881.1:14758442-14804860 GCA_012654025.1 Pachypsylla venusta | reverse complement strand
AAGAAAATAATTAGAAGAAAAATGAAAGACAATACTCTTAGAAGTACGTCAGTTTTTAAATTTTTACTCTAGGTAGTATAGTTCTCGAGAAAATGGAGAAAATGCCAGGAAAAACGTATAATGCACCTTCAGATTGCATACTCTAACTTAAAGGCCGTGGCGGCACGTGTTAACGTTATCCGATCGAGTTGAAACTTTACAGATATTTTTTTTTATTTATTTAGAACCACTCTTGGGGGAGTAAATATTAACATTCCCATATTTTTTTTCCGCACCCTACTCCTGCATGTATTCTGATTAAAATAGATGGAGCTGAAAACAGGCCATATCTCCTGAAAACTCCTGAATGTATACTATTTTGAATAAAATAGATGAGGGTGAAAACAGGCCATACCTCCTGAATGTATTCTGATTAAAATAGATGGGGCAGAATACAACTGAATGTATATCTTTATTTTGATTTAAATTGTAGATGTGTAATTGTAATAAAATTAAACCTGCATCTTAACCAGCGTCTCTGGTACGTTGAATACACCAGTTCCCGTTAGATCACTAAAGTTAAGCAACGTGCAACGAGGTTGCTCCATGTGGGTGTTCACGTGGGATCGTGTGCTCGTGTTGTTGGCTATTTTTCCGGCCAAACCAAGGCTGGTTGAGGTTAATATGGGTATATGGTTTGCAATGGAATGTAAAACGGCCATCTCGAATGACCGATAGATGTGAAAGAGACGTAAAGCAATAAAAAAAAATAATAATAAAAAAATACATGATGTATCTACAGCGCCGACTCGCAAAAACCTCTGCAGACAGTATAACTAGGTCTTTTAGAAATTTATTCCCAAATCCCATTATAAATTGTTTAATTCTTGCTTCACAACACTTGTCTCCTTTCCCATTTTACCTATTCTTTCCCCTCACTTGTCCTCAGAGTTTAAGGTTTCTTCTAAACATTATTAAATTTGTTTTCCAACAATTGTACAAAATGTTTGCTAAATGAAATAAATATTATTCTTATAAAAAATATCTCAAAGAAAATTAAGCATTGTGAATCATTTTAAATACAAATGATATTATACAGAACTTCCCAAAAAAGATGATTTAACTTGAATTGCCCGTCCAGTAAAGATAGGCAGCAGTTCCCCTGACAATTCTCAAATGTTCGTGTGGCCCGACAAACACACTATTGATAAATTTATATGGCTTCTATTAAAAAAATCTGGTGTGAACATCGCACGACTTTCCTTATCTATAAAAAAAAGAAGAAAATATTGTAATGGATTTTCGATGTCGAGTTTTGAATGCCGATGACACGTTTTGAAATCCTCAGAGCGGAAATAAAATTATATACAGGGTGTTTCAAAAGGTTATGCAAAAAAAGAAACCACGTATAGTAGAGCTCAAATAAAGGCCACTTTGCTTAATAAACCCCTATACGGAAATGGGCCCCATAAGATAGCTAGGGCCACCCAAAGTTGGCACTTAAAAATCGAATTATTTTGTGATTGACTTCGTTTTTTGCATAACGTCCCGATTGTTATCATGCTTCTTTGGTGAGTATTTGGCACTTTTTCCCGATCAGGGGCGGAGTTATGGGGGGGGGGCATGAANAATATGCCTAAAACTTTTTGATGCGTATTGTTTTGGTGTTTTAAGGTATGCCAAGTCTTCTATAATTTGTTTTGCTACAAAAAAAGACCGGAATAGCTCCTCTCTAAAAAAAAAACGTTGAAAAATCACAAAAATTGAGCGTAGGAAGATTCTAAATAAGAAGTATTAATCTGACGTTAGTTCATTGCATATAAAAATTCCAAAAATATTGCTCAATTTGGGTTTCGGACTTGATGGATTCCTTGGAGATGCAAGCTTCAACACGTGTTTTCAGGTTTTTCAATTCATAAATCATTTTCCTTTACTGTTCAAGCGATTTTAAGTGCCAACTTTGGGTGGCCCTAGCTACGTTGCGGTCCATTTCCGTATAGGGATTTATTAAGCAAAGTGGCCTTTATTTGAGCTCTACTATACGTGGTTTCTTTTTTTGCATAACCTTTTGAAACACCCTGTATATTACTTTTATTGATATATTACACTTCATCCTAAGTTGTATTTTTCAATTTCTTATATGAAATTGATATGAATAGGTACCAAATTTCAAGTTCTAGCTCTTTCCATTCTGGTTTTAGGCAGGCAGAACCGCCAAAAAGCGGGCTTCAACCGCAAATTAGCGGACAACAATATATTACACTTCAATCTCAGTTTAAAGTTCTAGCTATTAACGTTAAAATTTCCAGCTATTAACGTTCTCATTTCAAGCAGGATATGCGAAAACCGCTAAAAAGCGGCATAAAACCGCCAACAGTAGGTATATTCGATTTCAACCAAAAGCTTATTTTGCCCTTCATGGCATAAGACTCACATACATACCAATTCCAAGTCTCCAGTTCACAGACAGACAGGCAGAGGACCAATGGCTGAAACTCGAGATTTGGGCTCTGGGGACCCCAAAACGTGTTTTGGCATTGAAAACTCGACATCGAAAATTTCAGGCCATTACTTTCCTTTTTATAGGATAAGGAATAGGATAAGCAAAGTAAAAATCAAAATATACTCAAGGATATTACTTTCGTACTGCGGAACACCTTTTTATCGAACTTCACCATTTCAATTTTTCTATCGAAAATCGGCCATAGTCGGAGAAAAACCTAATCCATTTTTTATAGGGTCCTTATATAACGTTTTGGGGGGGGGGGGTTGAAGGCATTCCAAAGCGTTTTTCGTTATCTCCTTTATAGCCCAGTCAAATTAGATTTTTGCATAGAATAAATTAGTAAAAAGCGGGAGTTGATTTTATTTCACGTTGGGCATCCTGAATAATAGTAATCTAAGTTTGCGACGGTTTCCGAGGTGAGCTAAATTTTTTAACGGCAAAAACCGCTTAATTTTGCCGCTAATTTTAGTTTTTGGAGTATAACATTCAAACGATGCATTTTATGAAAAAAATTGCTCTATTCAAACATAATCAGAATTGAATTTTACGTCGAATAACATATTTAAACGTTAAATTCGGTTCAGCGGTTTGGTCAGAATGGGAAGTCGAAAATAGGCTATTTCTTACACTTTTTGAGAAAATTGTAGTATACTCCAATTTAAACGTCTGTAACTCAAAATCGGTTATTCCAAATAAAAAATGATATCATATAAAACTTGTGGGAAATCAAATTTCACGCTCAGAACATACCCACTCAAAAATTGCTCCTTCCTACGCATAGGTAGACGGAAAAATCGAAAAGTGGTCATAGCCGCCGATTGGGACGCTATATGACTATTTGGTAATTTTATGAAGCTTTGTGTCGTAATATGTGCGTTGGTAGTGCGTTAGGGTGGAGCTGATGACATTGTGACACTAGGTCCCACGCTAAAATTTAATGAAGGATATTTGACATCTCTTATGATCTGATGTTCCAGAAGCAGAAAAAAACTGCTGGGACGACATGAAAAGAAATTATGCCTTCTCTCCAAAGGAGAACGCAAGAACAGAATGTCTTGGTGGCCCTATCCGTTATTTGATCTCCTCTCTCTTGTTCATTTTGTCTCATATCGTTGACATGTTTGCAACTAAGAAGATAGCAACTACATCGATGCTATGACCCGAACGCGATAAATTCCTGATTGAGAAACATTTGCTGAACTTTGGGAAGGATACAGCTGAAGCCTTGTATTCCAACTGAAAGTTATTCTTCATTTTCACGTCATGGATGTACCAAAATGACACACAATGAGCAGGACAGGGGAGAATAGACCAAACTAGACTGCGCACTAGGCCATTCCGTCCTTCCGTTCTCCTCGAAATAGAAGACTAGAATCGTTTTCCATTTGTCCCAAATGCTTTTTCCAATCTTCCTTTTGAATTTATGTTGGAAATTAGTGGACGGGCTGTACGTTCGAGATAATAGGTGTATGACCCGACCCACATTTCCTCAAAGTAGTTCCCAAATTGAAAATATTCTTTCAAAAGGCAATATAAAGGATAAGCTTTAGGTACCTAATTCCATGCAATTCATAAATGTTAGAGATAATAGGTATATGACCCGACCCACATTTCCTCAAAGTAGTTCCCAAATTGAAAATATTCTTTCAAAAGGCAATACCTATAAAGGATAAGCTTTAGGCACCTAACTCCATGCAATTAATAAATGTTAGAGATAGGTGTATGACTCAACCCACATTTCCTCAAAGTAGTTCCCAAATTGAAAATATTTTTTCAAAAGGCAATATAAAGGATAAGCTTTAGGTAATTCCATGCAATTCGTAAATGTTAGAGATAGGTGTATGACCCGACCCACATTTTCCTAACCACAAAGAACATACTTAGGTTAGGTACATAATGCTATCTTCTGTTGTACGAAAATAATCGCTATCTTGAGTTTAATGTAAATTGTCCCCTGTCAACCTACATTAATGTTCCCCCCATTTTCTCTTCAAACCCTATAACCCTAATAAATATTAAATTTTAGACATATAGTTTTCGAATTAAAAGGAGCTATACGATCTGATACCTTTTTCTTTACACAATTTGTATAGGTCGACATGCCAAGTAATCTTTTCTTTTGTCTGAAGGAAAAAAAAAATCGAAAAACTTTTTTTGAGTGGTAAAAAGAGAAATGCCAAGTAATCTTTTCTTTCCAAGGGTGCTCTCAGACAGTGTGCATGCTAATTGCTCGATCTGCGGAGTCCTATAAGAACATTGCGTTTTTGTTATTTCCTAATGAGTGATATGCTATAAGATAAGTAAGCGGCTGTCGGAGAGCACCCTTGTTGAAGCTGAAATTTAGTCTTAGGAAAAGTACCTTTGAATAAGCATTTTAATTATTAATAAATATAGAAATTATTAAAAAAGAAAATAGGACATGCCAAGGTGCCCAATTCCCTTTTATGCCCAACTCTCTTTTAAATCAACCATCATATATACACCCTATGTTTTCACAATGCTGACTTATCTTTAGCTAAATTTCTTATCCATCTGTGGTATGAACATCATGACTTTCTTGATCTATATTCAAAACTTTTGTAATTGGCTGAAATTTTCAATGCCAAAACACGTTTTGATGTCCCTAGAGCCCAAATCTCGTGTTCGAGTATTTGAGACTGCTAGAAAACGCCAACGATAGATTTGACTTCAACCAAAAGAATCTTAGCACATTTCTAGTAGAAAATTGATATGAATAGGCACCAAATTTCAATCTCTAGCTCTTAGGTACCGTTCATTATTCGAAGATTTCGAGGACTTTATTTTGGGGACAGAACTTTGGCAGGACTGTGGATAAGGTATTGAATTTGTAGCAACTCATCATTCAAGAAAATCTTTGTTATAGGGCACCGAATGTGGGCATCTTTGTTATTGTGAACGGAATGTGGGTCATTCCTCATTGAAAGGACGGAATGTAAGGGATGTATGTCATAATGGATGAAATGTGGGTAATACTTGTTATTATGGATGGAATCTGGGTCATTCCTCATTTAAAGGGCGGAAGGTAAGTCATCTCTGTTCTTATGGATGGAATGTGGGTTATTCCTGTTACAGAGGATGGAATGTGGGTCATTCCTCATTTAAAGGGCGGAAGGTAAGTCATCTCTGTTATTATGGATGGAATGTGGGTTATTCCTGTTACAGAGGATGGAATGTGGGTCATTCCTCATTTAAAGGGCGGAAGGTAAGGGCATGAAATTTTGGCCATCCTTGTTATAAAAGGCGGAGGCATTGAATTGCCAAACGCAATAAACAGCACAATATATACAATGCATCATAATCAAGACAATGATAAAGTTAGTATGATTGCGCCTGACTTCATTAATTACCTTTGAACTGCTTGACTTTTCTTTGGTTCAAGTTATTGCCATGACCTTATTTATGATGATACCTCTGCTCGGAAAACAAATATTGGAACACTTTACATTATGCAATCCTTCTACCGCCTTAAATTTCGAAAATGCTGAAACGCGTAGTTCAAAGGGAAAACTTTAAATTTTGGGATCTTGCAGGGGTACCCCCACGATCACGATTTTAAGCTTTGTAATCTTAAAAAGGGCTAAAAGAAAATGAAAGTACCAATTTTGAAATTGATATGAGACAGGTCCTCAAAACAAATCCGGAATTATTGAATTCAGTGATCATGATGCATAACTAATCAGAGATATTTTGTAGCCTTTGTAACAGAAAGAGGAATACAGAATATACTAATTAACAGATAAAGATATTGGGGCTGACATTCTCACGGTTCGAGTCCACGTGAGTGATCATATGAATCTACTGCGCTTCGGTATTAACATACACATGCTGCATAACAAGAGATATGCATAATCTCTTGTTATGCAACATTTTTATGCTAAAGGTGTTTTAGTACTGAAGGAATTAGGAAACACGGATAAATTTTAGGACCTATAGATTAGGACCTATGACCTCCGCCTTTAAATTTTAGGACCTATAGATTACACAGAATTCAGAAATTTAGATGACAGCTCGTGCCCGACAGCATTTTGCTGTATCCTTTTTGTGTGTCAGATCTATATTTTTATTATTAATCTATAATTTGTTAATCTATTTTCACGTTTTCATTAAATGAATTGATAGACAACTTAATTATCCTTCAGTGTACAAAATTTTATTTCAATATAACAAAAATTGAGTACAGTATGTATGTTGGTAGACATTTGTGGCAGCTTAATACTGTTGCGCCTGCTCTTTCCTGAAAATCAAGGAGTGTTAATCAGACATAATTTAATTAAATCTATATCAATACTTTCAGAGTGAGACGCTCCAAATTCTGTTTTCACAAAATTTGGGGCTCATATTGTGCATTAATTTAAGTTTCGACAAAAGTGCTGATATGGTATTTTAGGAGGGACAGATTTGGGGCTGTATGAGATATTGCATTTCCCCCAATTAAACTCAATGAGTTTTACATGGAAGAAGAAAACTACAAAGGAAAATAGCAAACACTATAAATAGAAGGGAAGAAGTCCTCGTTCACAGAACAAAGCGGGTGTTCGATAAATAGTTTATGTAAGCCAGAGGTTCCCAAACTGGGGGACCTGAAGGCAATCCAAGGGGGGCGCGAAGGCAAGCCAAGGAGACCACTTGAATTATTATCATTTAGTTCAAATATATGTACACAATTGTTTTACAAAGGTAATTTTATTGAACATGATGTTTAAAAAAATTGAATGAGATAGCATTGAGCAACACATTAGCGTTTTGATTGAGATAGCATTCAGCAACACATTAGCGTTTTGAATGAGCTATCATTCAGCAACACATTAGAGTTTTGATTGAGATAGCATTCAGCAACACACATACCCATAAATAATAGCATTCAGCACAACATTAGCGTTTTGATTGAGATAGTATTGAACAACACATTCTCGTTTTGAATTTGATAGAGATAGCATTCAGCAACACTTTAGTGTTTGAGTGAGATAGCTTTCAGCAACACATTAGCGTTTTGAATGTGATAGCATTCAGCAACACCCATACCCATTCATAATAATTTATGATGTAAAGGGAAGGGGGGCGTGGGAGGCTTTCATTTCAAGAAAAGGGGCGTGGTACCAAAAAGTTTTGGAACCCCTGATGTAAGCCTTTTATTGAGAAATTGAATTATCTCATATGGGTATGGGTCTGTTCGCAGAAAATTGGAAATAGTGTAGTAGGTATAATTCTATTTACCTACAACTCATTTCTGCTGACAGATTTTATTGCTTTTGAAAATATTATTTATCAGAATGGAAAGTAAAATATATATATATAATGTTTAATGAGCATGACGTCATGTTAAAATGTCATATTTTGTCTATTTTCAGATAAACGTCATATTGACACAAAAAAAAAAAAAAAAAAAAAAAAAAAAAAAAAAAAAAAAAAAAAAAAAAAAAAAAAAAACGAATTTCATGAGTGATGAATGAATTTGATAAAAAAATAAAAGATCTGCGACATTATTTTTGGCGCTTGTACGGTTTTGAATCTTGGTTTAGCAAAAACATGAAAGAAAAGAAAAATAAATGGTACGGAAAACCGTTCTACACTTTCTCTTCCATATTACAAAGTTGGATGTCATAGTATCTCGGTTTTTTTAAAAAAAAAAAAATGGCTTAACGTCTCTTTAACATTTATTGGTCATTCAAGACGGGGGTTTTACCCTCCATTCGCTGGAAACTTGGAAACCAGCTAACCATCAAATTGACATCACCCAGCCTGGGTTGGGCCGAAAAAACAGCCAGCATCACGAGGACGCGAACCCACGTGGGCACCCACATGGTACAACCTCGATGGACATTGCTTAACTTCAGTGATCCAACGGAAACTGGCGTGTTCAACGTGTCATAGACGCTGGCTTTCTTTCCTTATACATTATGCAGTAAGTTTTAGTTAGATAGGTCTATGTTTTTTTTTATTATAATTTTTTTTTTTTAATTTGGCTGAACGTCTCTTTAACATCCATTGGTCATTCGAGACGGAAATAATAAATTAATTAATTTATGTTTTTTGTATTATTATTTTTTTTCGAATTTTGTATAATGGCTGTTCCGTTAATTTATTTAAAAAAATTGAAAACTTTTTCCCTAATCATCATAGAATGAAAATATATAAATAGAAAATATAATATAAAAAGGTGCCAAAAAATTCTGTGCCTGTATTTTTTTTTAAGTGTGTCTCCTTTTGAAACACTAGAAGATACTTAACGGAATAAACACACAAAAACCAAAATGTATCTTCAATAAATTAAATCCGTTCACAACACAGTTGTTCCATTTTATTTTTCCCCCTCCTTGATACATAATTCAAATACCTTTAAACTCTTACTCATAACTTATAGTAATTACCTCTGTAAATTTTACCTCAAAGGTACTTATGTAGTGTTCAAAATTTTACCTCTTAAAATGAATTATTCTAAGAGTTTATTCAATCCCCACTTACCTCCCTCACGCTGTCAGCATTCTGTGTTAGTGTGATACATTTAAAATACACTTGGAAGCTTAAAGTTCAAATTTAAATGGAATGGAACAAAACTTTTATAAATATGGTTTTACTAATACACAGAAGACATTATATTAGCCTCGGTTTAATTTATTTTCGGTTAGCCACGACGTTACACATTAAGTGCGCAATATTCCTCTACGCAAAGTAGAATATTGCGCTTTCATTTGATTTAGGCGTCACAATTCAATCTCTATTAGCTCTTACCGTTTTCATTTCATGATTTGTGAAATCACTCTCCTTGGTTTGTTATGTACAGATATTCAACAGATAATGGGTTTCTTATGCCCGGCCCACACTAAGCGAACATTGGACGCCGCGAACAATAATCGATTAGTGTGGACCCCATAGTCATTGATTGATTAAAGAGAGTAGGTCCTTTGGATCCGAGCGTTGATAGGTACATACCTTCTACATTCAGCAAGACGGCCATATTCATTTTCGGTTCCGTATTCACTTGGCACTCGTAGATTCCCGTGTCTCGTCTTTGAACATAATCTATCTTTAAATTCCACTCGTCGGAGTTTGGTTGATGTACAACTGAAAAGCGAGCGTCCCCAGTGTAAGTATGAATATTGGTTGTTAAAATATGGAGATCCCGTTTCCGCATCCAGGAGACCTAAAACATAAGGAAAGGGATTTTTTTTTTTTAGATAGTTATCTCAATACGGAGTCGCTTGGTATTTAGTAAAATAGTCAAATAACAAAAATCCTTTTAAAGAATCAAAAGAAACATTCTAACCAAAGTTTCATACTATAGAGACAATATATTATTACTAGCATCCCCCGATCGCGGCATCGCCCACCCATATTTTAAATGATGTATCATGCTCTCGCTCCAATGTATTTCTTATGGGGTTTGTTTACTTTTCGCGATTTCTACCCCTTAAAATTAAAATTTTGCAAAATCCTTAGTGCACACTTACATGGCGCAACGAAGGTCCCTGCCAAATTTCATGTCTGTAGCATTAATAGTTTCGGCTCTACGTTGATCAGGCACTGAGGACATTGCTTTTTATATACAATTATATATAAAGATAATTCAAGAAGAAGTGGAATATTTATGCAGTAATCTTCCACTAAATAAATTGTGACATAAATATTTTTCTCATTTTGATTATATAAAATCACAAATCAAAAATGTACTAAAAAATAAAAAATAATTCTCACCTAATGTAAAATTAAAATTCTCAAAAAAATATTTGCCTACAAATAAATACTCATTTTAATCANAAATACAATCAGACGATTTTTTTGCAAACTAGACGATTTTTTTGCAATGGAATATTGATTGATTGCATAGGACACCAATTTTTGACATTGCATAGGACACCAATGCTTTTTAGACATATTTCGCCTAGTTCTAGACACTTCGCCTACTTTTAGAAATAATTTACCTAGTTTTAGACACTCTTGGAAGTCATATCTTGGAAACTCTGAAACCAAACACGCTAGACATGTAAATTTTGCAAAGTACTTCTAGTTCTATTGTCTTTCTAAAAATGTATCACAAGATGGGGGTTCGTATTTAAAAAACAAAAGTTGGACCCTCTCGGGACCACATGGGACCCGCCCCTGAAAAACTGGTCACACCATCCGGTGGTTTAATTTGGGGTATAATATCATGCAAAATTTCAAAACTCCACATAAAGCTGTTCAAAAGATATTCAGACGGTCTTGGACTTTTGGGACACCCTGTATTATAACATAACAACGCCCCGCACTCCCCTCGTCAATTGTCTTATCTTGTTTCCGAGGAAGAACTCTAATCTCCTTAACATTCAAAACGAAGAATTTTCTTTCAACTAAAATTCAACATGTGGTGTGTGAAATGGAATAGGCATGTAAAGAATGCAGGCACAATTTCATCATCAGCAGCAGAGACATTTGATTTATGTCAATTTGTCAATCAGTTCTATATCCATTCATCAAAATAATGCCCAAATGCCTTCTTACACTTCCAGTCAGCATTGTCAGGGATGGAAGGTCTTTTTCAAGTCTTCGTTTGTTCAAAACATACTTAAGATCTAGATGTGACTTAATGGACTTGCCTTGATGTTCATACATGGCTAAGCTTATCCTGTAAATATTGTCTTTGTTTAACAGTTGTAATAAATAAATATTAATAATTAATTGAACTCAATTCCAAGAGAAAGGCTAAGCTTATCTTGTAAATATTGTCTTTGTTTAACAGTTGTAATAAATAAATATTAATTGAACTTAATTCTAAGAGAAAGGCTAAGCTTATCTTGTAAATATTGTCTTTGTTTAAAAGTTTGTTGTAATAAATAAATATTAGCAATTAATTGAACTTAATTTTCATTTTTTTATGTACATACATTAAACAGATTTGGATGGTTTTGGAAAAATCATACCCTGGTTATTTTTCTGGATACACTTTCTTTAAAGCCTTTTTTCATATAAGAATGTGGATTTATGACCAATTTTTGAAGATTACATCAAGCATGTTACGATCATCTTCTGCAATGCAGTCATTATTCAGTCTTTCATTGAAGCTTTGCATCGCTCTGTCCCTTGGTTTTTCTTTTTAGACTTACTCTTTGAGGTATCCCCATAAAAATTCATAGGTCAAGGGAAGTAACCACGCCGTGAAATCAGGCGGTCCCTGAATTTTTAACAAAACCAATTTTGTTGTGAACACAATGTTTCTATCCCCATCCGCCTAGGAAGTTCTGTCGCAAAGTACTACTACCATTTGAAAAACATACTAGTCAGGTTCATTCCTGTATTAAAATTATACCTAAGCTCTGCTCGGTCAACTAAAACTAAGTTTCTAATTCTTTTTGTATCGACTACAAGCTACAAGTAAATTGATGAGTCACGAGCGCTTTCTGACTCATCAATTTATTTGCAGTCGATACAACATTAATTAGAAATTCTTATATTTCAAAATGACTACAAACATCCTCAATAATATTTCTTATTTTAAAACTAAGTTTATATCCTTTTCAGTCTTTTCTTGAGGACTGTATAGCCAGGATAATATTTATATTTTTTTTCTTGGGGTGGGGGGTCATATGTATGAAAAGAGGAGGCATTCCATTAATGGTGTAATGGGAATAAAAATAGCAGGTTGTCCATTCTCTTTAATTCTAGGGGTGAATTGGTTATAAATTAGCACCGAAAACTTGAATTTTCCCTCAAAGTTCTAGATTTTGAAATCGTTCAAAATTATGGAATAATAATTTTATTCCTAATTTTTTTTTCAAGCCGAAAGCGTAATAATATCTTCCAATCCAATTATGACTTCCTAAAATTCCATATAGAAAATAGGTGATACTTGAGATTGAGTGATGGTACTTCCGGGTAAAAGCCTCACGTGGATGGCGTATGAAGTATTATAGAGAAAGCAAATCTGTTGTAATATTATCATGTTACTGACGTAGTTATAATGCAATGATTGACATAGTTCTGGAGACCCATGTCAATTAGTAGCCTCCAAGATTAAATGTATGATGACAAATAAAATAAATATTTAGACAATATCGATTCGGATTAATTATCTAATATCAGATATTGTCTAATTATTTAATTTATTTATTATCTTACGATTCTTCTATAAAAATATTTATGTATGATGACGTTTATTAGAGCTATATTCTCATACATCTGACTAACATCGGAAACGATGATGCCATTATTGATTGATTGGATTTTTTTTTTAACCAGTAAAATAATAAACCCATGTGTCACATTGGCAGAGTTTTTATATACACTTGCGTGCACAAAAACTGCATAACTCATTTTTCTTTCAAATAAGCCCTCGATCTCTGTTGTTATACTAAACAGAATGTGTAAGATATGAATTCTGAAAGTAAATATTCTCAACATTCAAATAAAAGTTTCCATTTTGTAATCCCACACATTCAAAAGCCTAAAAAAATACTTTTGCTATAGGGTGTGAGAAAAGGAAGAAAACTCATCAATGCTAATGGTAAAAAATCACAAGAAATGAATTATTTGTGTTCTCTGATATAATCAGTACTTGGTATTGTCTTCTCTGGCTCTTATCACTGCTCTCATCCGATTTGGCATTGATTGGATCAGGGAAACAACATTTTCTTCTGGAAATCGTTCACATTCTTCACTAAGGGCGTTCTTCAGCTGTGCGACGGTTTGGGGAGTTGGATCCCTTGCTTTAACAGCTCTTTTCAATAGATCTCAAAGATATTCAATTGGGTTCATGTCCGGAATGAGCGCAAGCCAATCCATTGTCTCAATATTCACCAAGTTCAGATATTCTCTGACACAGATTGCTGTGTGGTGGCGTGCATTATCTTGCATGAGGACAAAATTTTCGCCAGTAACAGGTGCGAAGGGGTACAACATGTTCCTCAAGTATCTCCTCAATATATTGTTCACTTGTTAGTCCACCGTTGGCACTGCAGGGGATGAAAACCAAATCAGTTTTATCTTGAAGCGAAATTCCTGCCCAGATCATACAGGAACCACCTCGAAATCTTACTGTTTCTTTCATACAGCATTACAAATATTGCTCACCCGGTCTTCTGTACACTCTTCCTCTCCTATCATTGTCATATAAGCACACCCTACTCACATGAGTAAAGAGAACACAACCCCATTGCTCTTTAGTCCAATTGACGTGTTCTCGAGCGAATCTTAAGCGTCGAGCTCTGTGTGCTGCGGTGAGTTTAGAACCCGTTGCTGGTCTCCTAGGTGTTAGGTTGGCTTCCTTGAGTCTTCGCCTCACAGTCCATTCACTTATAGCCACATCCCTCGTCCTTAGGAGCTAAACTGCATTCAAAGGCCTGTTGCGGAGTGACTGCATCACTATAAAACGGTCATTCCGTTGACCTGTCTTTTTTTTTGCCTGTACAAGGTCTTCTTTTGAAGGAATTGTCTTTTGATATCTTCAGAAACAGTTGATTGGTCTATACCGGAATTGTCTTTTGATATCTTCAGAAACAGTTGATTGGTCTAAAATGTGCCGCCACTTGACTTTGAGTGCAACCGTGTTGCAGGAATGCAACCACTTGAGCGGTATTTTCTGGAGATGTGTCCATTTTGACAAGAAGAAGTAAACTGATAAATCATTATCGTTGTTTGTTGTCTAAGAAAATTGGAAATTAATTGGCCAAAATTAGTAAAAATCAAATATTTTCCAGGAAAGCCACGCTCAAATTTTTGCTACCTTTCTGACACACTATGAGAATAGTGAATTTTCAGGATTTGAATGGGGGGATTTACACCATTCAAGAATCCTTTAAAAAGTTGAGAATATTTCCTTTCAGAATTCATATCTTACAACATTCTGTGTAGTATAACAACAGAGATGGAGAGCTTATTTGAAAGAAAAATGAGTTATGCAATTTTTGTGCACGCAAGTGTAGATGAAGTCGTGTGATGTTCATTTTCATCCATTTCCACTAAAATATCTATCTACATCTCCTCATACTCCTAATATGATCACTAAAAAGCAATAACTTCGGCACATGATGCAATTTTCAGCAAAATATTATTTACCAATCAGTAAATGTATTGACAGGAAAAGGGACTAAAAGTCATTTAACAGGAACATAATATTTGTCGTATCCGGTCAGTGCAGTTAGAACATAATTAGTTTATCCCCTTTTGCATGCACATAGCTTCACGGACTAAACTTAAATGTCAATCTAAACATTATTGATTTTCAATTAAAGGATGAGTGAGGGAATATCTGTAACGTAGTGTTTTCCAAACTTTTTGGTATACTAATATTTGGTGAACGTCCGGTGTCTAGTGTAATTTCATACTGTATTTTTGCCAACATTGTAATTTTGTATATTTTGTCTATCTCTGTAACTTCTCACGTTTTTTTATTTTTAGAATAAAAACTCCCAAACTGTTAAAATTGTATACTTTTCCTATTGTTGCAATTTCGATTTCGGTAACTTCTTACTTTTCTCATTTTTGATGTTCATATAACGTACCCACCCTTGCATTAAAAAAAAAAACATTCAGTCAAATTTGAAATATTTTTCTACAACTCTTGGCTCTTGCAGCCGACAAACATTGTCTGTCTGTTTGGCCATCTGGGACCAATTAGTTGCCCTTTAACACAGCCATTTGCTTCAAACCAAAGATGAAGATTGATAAGCAAAATGCAGTTTCTAGGGATAATACGAGAAGCACGCAAAGGTTAACGTGCCAGGAAAGAGTACAGCTAAAGAGATTAGGCAAAGACCAAATGGGTCTGGCATGTTAGAATAAAGGGACAAGGTGAAGTAAAAGAAGAAGAATGAAGGTAATTCAATGATGGCTAAACACGGAGACTTGAAAGTGTGAAATAAGGAAGGAAGAAAAACCTGAATCTGACTTGAAAGTGCGAAATAAGGAAGGAAAAAAAGTGAATCTGACTTGAAAGTGTGAAATAAGGAAGGAAAATAACCTGAATCTGAGTTTAAAGTGTGAAATAAGGAGGGGAAAAACCTGAATCTGAGTTTAAAGTGTGAAATAAGGAAAGAAAAAACCTGAATCTGACTTGAAAGTGTGAAATAAGGAAGGAAAAAAAAACTAAATCCGACTTGAAAGTTTGAAATAAGGAAGGGAAAAAAATCTCAAACTTTCAGATGAACGCGCGGTACCGCGCGGCACAGGATCTGTCTAAATAGTGCATATTGTTTACATGACCGCGCGGTACTAGTTCTACAAACTTTTATCGATTTGTTCATTTGATCCCGCGCGGTCATCCGTACGTAGCTTACGTAGCCAATGTTTCGTTACTATTAACGAAAATTTTTAGCAGTGTACAATTATATTAGAAAATGACCGAAAATGAAATCTTGGTTCGTAAACAACCTATGTTAGATTTTCCGATTTTTTTCATATGAAAACAATCTGGCTTATTTTTAATGGAAAGGCCAAGAGCACCATTTTATATTCACCACCATTGTAACCATTTTAGAGCTCAATTTAAGTTTACAAGACTAACCACTAGGTATTTTTTAGAACAAGTGATCCCCCCCCCCCCTCGCTTGTAAATTTTATGGGACTCCAAGTTTGGGAAACATTGCCGTAACGAATTGTGACAGGATAGAAAGTCGCCAAGAAGTGAGGCGTGGGAAAGTCGAAAGAAAGTTACATCGATGTATGTACGTAGATAGAAAGCAATTTGTTGGAAATGTCTCTTGCAAGGGCTGGTCAGTGGTTAGTACGATGGAATCTAAGATAGTAAGAACACAAGGTATGATATTACGTCGTCTCGACGGGACGTCAAGTACTGCGCTTTGTAATTTCTCGCAATTTTTAAATATTCATTCAGAATATTTACTAGAAATTCTGTGAGTCTTCGCACTCACTTTGGACAATCCGCATAAGGTCCGGATAGTCCTAAGAGATATTCCCATGAAGATAATGAATGTCCATACAAAGTTCCATCCAAATCGGACAAAGCGTTCAAGAGTTATCATGGATCCAACAGACTTTTAAAGAATCATGGTGTCAAAACTACACCTCACTTCGTTCGGTCTATAATGTAATTTAACGTCTCCCTTTTATTTACCTTTAAAACATCTCTGTGGTAGAGTGCGCATCACACTCGGCTTGCACCGGGAAGATTCCGCGTTCGATTCCAGGACTGGTCGAAATTTTGATATTTTTTTTCATGTGTTTGGGAGTAACTCAGCCTCCTGAGGATCATTGACTAGAAATTGTTAAAGTGTAGCTTATACTTAGTGGTGTGGGAGTGATTGTTGAGAATACCTTGTAATGATATGAATAAAAATGTATATTGTGTTATTATGTCACAAAAATTTTGACATAATAACACAAAGAAATATACATTTACATTTTTTTTTACCTTTGTGGAGTGTGGAGCAATGATTGATCCTTGGAGCTTGCTTTTTTTTTTAAAAAAAACATATTTTTGTATAATTTATTAAATTTGCATATTTAGATATATATTGTCCTCCACTTATAAACTCACTCATAGGTATGAGAGTGAGTTTGTGTTAAGTGGTGTAAGTTAAGTGCTACTTCGACAGGCCAGTTCATTCGGAGCGGGGTCTTCTCGCGTGATTGTTTATTGTATTAAAATGAATACTACCCACAACGATGTTGCACAACCCACAAGAGAAAAGAGAATTACTCCCTAAGAGGCTACCATAGTAGCTTTGGAGATTGAGATGTATGTTTAATTATGTTCAATAAAAATATATTTAAAAAAAAAAAAAAAAAAACGGTTTTGGGCTGACTAAATCCTCTCACAAAATAAGGAAGCTAGCGTTCCTTTTTGAACATCAACATGACTGTGGTATGAATTTTTAAAAAACACTTCGTCTTTAAAAGGCGTCAAGAGAAGCAACATTCCCTCACATCCAAAAATACTTTTCGCAATATTTAAAAAAATAGCTAATGTATAAAAAACCGTCCATATTCTAGACATGTATTACCATGAAATTTCTTTCTTCACATGAAATTCAACCAATGACCTCGGATTGAAATCTACGTTCTTGAGCACTGCATTTAAAATTATTTCAATTTTAAAATATTCTAGCCGTAGAAAAAATTACAACAAAATCACCATGGCACTGAACCAAAGATCTCGGATTAGATAACCACTTTCTTGAATTCAGTTATTCTGTTTTAAAATATTTGAATCCCTATTTCAAGTGGCAGAAAAAAGTGGGACTTCTATTTTCACAAACTATGCTTCCCGCATATGTATAACCGAGTTGTTTATTCCTAACGTGCGCAGATCAAACGACGCGCTTGTTAGTTATCTGTTAAATAGTAAGATGTACCGAACGTCAGAAATTGTAACATAATATTATCTTATTCGTGTATTATATCTGCATTCACCCAGCTATACTGTCATAACTAATGCATACACGTCGGAATGTAAACAAATTGGAGTATGAATTATGTAAAAACCACAATGTAGCTAGGCATAATTACATTTTTTGTTTCTCAAAGTTTCAAGTGTTTTGAATGTGGAAGAAAAATATCTTTCGGAAATATCTTGCAGGAATAAGGGAATACAGCGTAGTGCACAGTGCACACGGACGCAACCCGTTCATCGTACATCAATGAATGCATATTCGAGACACTTGAATTCAGTTAGTTGCATCATGTCCTCTATAAGTACGCAACATCGAGTTTCTCCAGAGTGCATTCATAAAAGCAACGGGTGGCATCGGTGGCGTTATAGAAGACTTGATGCAACTGACTGAATTTGAGTTACTCCTGTGTACATCCCTAGATGCAACGGGTTGAATCAGTGTACCTATAGAAACAGTGATGCAACCCGCCAGATTCGTTATTTCTATATTATTTCATTGTGGCAACGATCTAGAATGACGAAACCTTTCGTTTGATAACGCGCGTGCATCTTTGGAGTGTAAACTTTGCCACAACAGAAGGAAAAAAATGAATATTCAAATGAATGTAGAATTTGAGGGAAGCAGACCGAAATACTGAAATCTACCCTATCTCATTTAAACACAACAGATATATTAGTCCCAAAACAGATTTCATTGTTTTTGAGGGATTCAGTTTTAGAGCAAGTTTGATGGAATCATTACAAACAAATCGTTACAAATTATTGAGGTATCATATGATTTTTTTTAAATCTCCCACATTTTCCTATACATTTTCGACTACAAGTCGATAGAAAATTATTTTAGAAATTTATATTTCATAATGATTCCAAATATCCTGAGTAATATTTCTTTTTCCTAGCTCGAAGAATTTTTAAAACAATAAATCAAGTGGCAGCTGCCCCTTAAGGGCGAAAAGGGCTCAAAATTACAGAAAATAAAGCGTAAAATATTACAATTGTAATTTAATTTTATACCTACCTAAGTATTCTTCTTCCCCCAAAAAGGAAAGAAAAAAAACTTGAAAAAATATATATCCCTTCTATAACATGCGAGTTGCTTAAAATATCTGCTGTTCACCAACTGAATTCCTTCAAAGTGCGTGTTGCCCAAAAATATCGTATGTTCACCATGTCTCACAGTTATAACGGACAACATACTTTTCTTCCTAAAATTTACATTGTAATTCGGATATTATTATTATTATTATTTCAAAATAAGAGGAGAAAAAGTCTATTCACATAGGACTTCGGGCCTGCCCCTAAACCATTGGTTATCAAAATGCACATAGTATAATAAATATTCTATTGTTTGAAATAAAAAAATCGAGATGTAACCGTGAACGGAATTTTTATTATTAAGTAATGGAGCATAAAGGAAGAAATGCAAATTCATAAAAAAATATTCATCGAACCCACGGCCTAGGGTTCCAAATTAGACTGGAATTCAAATTAATTACAATAACAATTTTCATGATAGGTAGATAGATAATACATTATCTTAAATGAACTTCATAGTGTGCCTTATTAGTTCAGACGCAGTAGAATTTTTTGAGAAGTATAATTTACATAATCAATATGTGCAAATATGTTACATTTCTAGTGCTGACCTTTTTCAAAAGTGAAGAAAATGGAATATTGTCCAATCTTTATCGTCCGGGATAGAGATGGTAAAACTCATGATTGGGAAATGAGGAGATATTATAAAAGAGTAAACTGTATTAGTAGAAGTTTTTTACCATTTATCGTAGACTGATTTTAAAATAATGGTACATATATAGGTGCTCCATGCTTAAATTTTAGTATATTATATGTGACAGACAGTAACGAGTAACGGTCCCGAATAAAGACGAACAAAACAAAGGTCATCAAAATCAGGTAACGTTGAAAGTGAAATTTCATATTTTGGGGCAGTGGTATTTTTTTAGCAAGTAAAATAATAAACTCATGTGTCACATTGGGTGGGTTTTTTAAAAAAATATTCACTTTACGGGTATTGTCAGTGGAAGGGTTAGGTAGCATATATATAATGATGCTACATCGAGGACGCCGGACTAGATTTTAATTCCGGCTCATTCCATGTCCTCCAATTAATAGTGATAAATAAAGACGTCTCCGCGGCAGAGAGCGCATCACACTCTGCTTGCACCAATTAGGTTCCGGGTGCGATTCCTGGGTCGAAAATTTGATAAAGGATTTTTCAAATATTCTACTTGGTCTGGTTGTGATTGGGGGTAACTCAACTTCCTGAGGACAATTGAGTACCTAGCTATGGTAATAGCGACAAGTGGTAGCGTTATAAGGAAATTGTTAGTGTAGCTTATAGGCTTAGTGATATTGGAATGATTGTTGAGAATACCTTGTAATGCTATGATGCCCAATAAAATTGTGCCATAATGACAGAAAGAAATTTACATTTACATTACATAGTGATAAATATCTTAAATTCATGAGGATAAAACTCCATAGGTTTGCTGGGTTTGAACTCACGTCCTACTGTTTACTACTATAATTAAACCGTCCCAGGGTTTGCACCTATCTAAGAAAAGCGTACTCATTAAGTTTAGAACTTTTCTTTGAATGTAGAACTTATTTCAGATAACCATCCCGGTTACACCAGTCAGGTTTATACAAAATAAATTAAAAGGTGTTCAATTCCCGATTAGCCTGAACATTTGGAGAGTTGAACGGACAATTCCGTACCAAATTATTCTCCGACTATTTCCATAACAAATTATTCTCCGACTATTTCCGTACCAAATTGTTCTCCGACTATTTCCGTACCGAATTGTTCTCCGACTATTTCCGTACCAAATTATTTTCCGACTATTTCCGTACCAAATTTCTCTCCGACTATTTCCGTAATAAATTGTTCTACGACAATTCCGTACCAAATTATTTTCCGACTATTTCCGTACCAAATTGTTCTCCGACTATTTCCGTATCAAATTGTTCTCCGACTATTTCCGTATCAAATTGTTCTCCGACTATTTCCGTACCAAATTATTTTCCGCCTATTTCCGTACCAAATTTCTCTCCGACTATTTCCGTAATAAATTGTTCTACGACAATTCCGTATCAAATTATTTTCCGACTATTTCTGTACCAAATTGTTCTCCGACAATTTCCGTATCAAATTGTTCTCCGACAATTTCCGTATCAAATTGTTCTCCGACTATTTCCGTACCAAATTGTTCTCCGACAATTTCCGTATCAAATTGTTCTCCGACTATTTCCGCACCAAATTGTTTTCCGAATATTTCCGCACCAAATTATTCTCCGACTATTGCCGTACCAAATTGTTCTCCGACTATTTCCGTACCAAATTGTTCTTCGACTATTTCCGCACCAAATTGTTTTCCGAATATTTCCGCACCAAATTATTCTCCAACTATTTCCGTACCAAATTGTTCTCGGACTATTTCCGTACCAAATTTTTCTCCAACTATTTCCGTACCAAATAGTTTTCCGACAATTCTACCAAATTGTTCTCCTACTATTTCCGTACAAAATTGTTCTCCGACTATTTCGTTCGTCAGCCCCTAACGTCGATTCAATCGTACTATAAAATATTGAAGTGGAACAAAACCCAAATAAAATCCAAAGATTTCAAGATTTAATGATAAAATGCTGAACACGTATTACTCATGGGTCATCTACACTTTGAAAACTTTCCGGAGCTTTCTTTTCTCCTGCCCTTTGTTACTTCTTGTTTCCAATTTATTTGAGAATGGCTCCACAAGATGGCCATAATTTTATTTTTCTATGCCTTTTACCCATTCCCCCCTTGTTTCGTTACCAAAACTACTTCCAAATTCAATTCTTTATCCCACATTAAATTCAGCTTTACTTTTCTTCACTTCTTCTTTCTTCAATCCATTGCTTACAAGTTATGAATATAAAAAGCAGAAGAATATTTATTTATTTAAATCTATATTGTTTATTTATTCTTTGAAAGGGGATAGGGACAAAAAGAAAAAAAATACTTAAATCACGTTTTTAAAGATACTGACTGACTGATAGAGGAGCATTCACAATAAGCAGTGATTGTGTCGACCTCACAGCGATGCACTGTCACTGTAACGTCCCATGATACTGACTGCAAGAGGAACATTCACAATAAGCAGTGATTGTGTCGACCTCACAGCGATGCACTGTCACTGTAACGTCCCATGATACTGACTGACTGATAGAGGAACATTCACAATAAGCAGTGATTGTGTCAACCTCACAGCGATGCACTGTCGCTGTAACGTCCCTTGATACTGACTGACTGATAGAGGAATATTCACAATAAGCAGTGATTGTGTCGACTCACAGCGATGCACTGTCACTGATGTAACGTCCCATGATACTGACTGACTGATAGAGGAACATTCACACTCAGCAGTGATTGTGTCGACTCACAGCGATGCACTGTCACTGATGTAACGTCCCATGATACTGACTGACTGATAGAGGAACATTCACACTCAGCAGTGATTGTGTCGACTCACAGCGATGCACTGTCACTGATGTAACGTCCCATGATACTGACTGACTGATAGAGGAACATTCACACTCAGCAGTGATTGTGTCGACCTCACAGCGATGCACTGTTACGTCCCGGTCTAGTATGCATTTCTTTTCAAATGCCTGGAAGAATATTTTAATTTTGCCGGGCGAATCACTTGCCAGTCACGGCAGTGTTATTGTCACTGCTTAGTGAGTGAATGCTCCTTAAAATCTTCTTCTTTAACTTCACCTTTTTCTTAATTTATCTTGAGTTGGCCTTGCTTTCCTTCTATTTTGTGCCTATTCTCTTTAGCTGCACCTTTTTCTGACATTGTAATCCTCGCTTCCTTCTCATAACATTCACAGAAACTGAGTAAAAGTTACAATTTGCCGCTGACCTTTCATTCCTGGTTTTAAGCAGATTTTTTTTAAAAAATTGAATGCCTTCCTAACATCAGAACTTTTTCTGTATTTACACAGGTTTAGGGCCTTCACCTAATAAAGCTGACTTGCTCCTCTCGGTGGCTCCATTTCTAACTGGCTGATAAAAGAATATTCATAATCCCAATAGAGCTAAGCGCCACAATGCAAATTTTTATGGAGAGCGAAAAAATGGAGTTTAAATTTTTTTTTTTTTTCGAAATTATATAGGTAACAAAATAACACCTGGAGAATAAATAATGGAGAGATTCACAACAGAACAAAGAACCAGAATAAAAGAATTTTATTATTTAATTCTGCGACCAATTTATCTTTTAAGGCAAATTTTTAGAGAGAATGATTTCCAGAAATTAACTGTTCGCCAGATTTGTCAGCACCCGAATATTTCCTTTGGGTTTATTTTGAACGAGCGAGTAAATGGGAACAAGCCCGAGACAATCCTTGAACTCAAGGCCAACATTGTTGCAGAAATTTGAACGCTACAGCTACAAATTTTGAAAGATGTTATGGAAAATTTTAAAACGAGCTCATCATTGCGAAGCTGAAAACGGAGGTCATTTAAGTGACACTATTTTCCATAATTAGGGTAAAAAAAATCCATTTTGTATATTTTATAATCTGAGAATATATACAGTATGTCCCGGAAGTCCTGCCCGGTGCCCATAACTTTTGAACCGCTTGGAATTTTGGAATTCTGTTTGTTTCTAGGGATAGAAAAGGGCCCATGGCCATTCGAATGGTAATATCAGTATCCAGGTACGAATCCCAGAAGTTGTCTTTTTGACAAAAAGAGTAGATTTCACGGGAAATTTAAATGGAATGGTATAAATATTTTTTTGAAAATAAAAGTGCCAATAAAATAAGGAATATTCCCATTTTTGTTTTTTCAAAAAAATAATCAGGGGCGGAGCCAGAGGGGTTCAAAACCAAATATTATTTTGATGTAAAAATTCATTAAGAGTGGCTCAAAAAAGGTTTTCCATCTACATAAGTAATAAAAATAACAACTTTCAAGTTTTATCAGTGCCGTAGGTCGGGAAAACCAAATCTCGCATTTCTACCATAGGTTAAACTTACGACTTTTAGAAAACGGCCATTTTGGGTTAGAAGGTCTGAAGTAAGTATATGATTTAAGACTTAAAATGGGGAGGAACTCAATAAGGAACTATTTTAGCCAAAAAAAAAATTACTAACCCTCACACTCATTCACAACAGGGCCGTAATAATGAGAAAATTTCAAAAGAAAACTGCATATTAAGAACACTTCAATTAATATGCAGTAGAAGGTCTGCTAACCCAAAATGGCCGTTTTCTAAAACTCGTCATTTTAACCTCTGGTAGAAATACGAGATTTTGTTTTCCCGACCTACGGCACTGATAAAACTTAAAAGTTATTTTTATTAATTATGTAGATGGAAAACCTTTTTTGAGCCACTGTTAATGAATTTTTACATCAAAATATTTTTTCTTTATAGAGGCTGTATCATGTTTTGGTTTTGAACCCCTCTGGCTCCACCAGAGGGATTAAAAAAAAATATTTGTACCATTCCATTAAAATTTCCCGAGAAATCGAAAAATTTTGTCAAAAAAGCCACTTCTGGGATTCGAACCTGGATACTGATATTACCATTCGAATGGCCATGGGCCCTTTCTATCCCAAGAAACAAACAGAATCCCAAAAATTTCAAGCGATTCNATATACATATATATATATATTATATACGAAAAAGTTATTAATTTTTTGAAAACCATGGTGACTTTTGGCCCACCCTGTATGTACACAAATTTATGTCCATCAAAAAATTCATGTTAGTCATTTCATTTTGCCATCATTCATTCTTTCCTTCACTGGATGAAGCTATCAAATGTCCACTTTATATCTTTTCAATTATTGCTGTGAAGTGAACAGTACTCCAACTGATCGATTTCTTCTTCCTTTTATTTCAATTATTGCACTGCCGGGGGGGGGGGGTGCTNGGGGACTCTTACTTTTTTTTGTTTTGAAAAATATAAATTGATACTTATCGAAATTAGATTTTATTTTATTATGATGCGTCCCCTGTTTCATCTCTTCATTTTGAAGTATGTACATTTCTCGTCATTTTATACTTTTTATATTATTTTTCGATTGCCATTTTGAAGCCGTGCTATCAATATAAATATAATTATGACCTGGTCCTGTCTAGCAGCGGTGTCCAACGTTTTGTTTAATAAATAATTTTTGTGATGAATAACCACCCCTCCCTCCNACACATCTAAGGTAAAATGGTACATAAAAATGAAAATATATTTAAAATAATAATAATAAGATAAGCAGCGCTGCTAACAGCCAAAAATGGATGATAGTGATTTAATCGTATTAAAAATGATGGATTTGTCTTTGGGAGAACATAACGAGAAAACCAAATTAAAAATAATCCAACAGGTAAAGGTAGAAATCAACAAAATCAAGTCGGAGATCATTCAGAATTTAAATTTAAAATTTAACGAAACATCGGTCGAAGATTAGAGTTGAGGCCAAAGATTTAAAAGAGATTTGTGAAAAACAGGAACAAAGAGTGATCAAATGTGAAAAGAATAGTAAATTTCTGATGGATTTCCAAAAAAGAAAGAACATAATTATTTATGGTTTGGATAATGTGAGTGGAAGAGAAGAAAGACAGATTAACTTTGTGCGGCTGTTTAGAGAAAGGATGCAGACTTTTTTCTCGAGAGGGGATATCGACTATTTTAAAGTCCTCTCAAATGCAAGGGACAACAATCCAGTGCTATAATAGTAGGAGTAAAAACATTAGAAATGAAAAAAATATCAAATTTTTAGTAAATTACGATATCTAAAGGATTCCAAAATATTCATTAACGACGATCTTGATAAAGAATTAATTGAAACAAGGAAACATTTGAAAAGTATAATGAAACGGAAAATGGAAGAAGAAAAACATGCGGTAATGAAATATGTGGATGGAGAATATATAAATTTGTGTGTACCTATGTAACTATGTATGAGGGATTGTCTGTTAAAATACCAATACAATCTGTTACAATTGATGGTGTTTGGACCCCCTCAAAATCATGATCTAAGACCCCAGGAAAATTATCAAAACTAAAATATGTCAATCCGTTTTCGAGTTACGGCCAAATTTATAATTTATTCACAAAAATGGGACAGTCACGGTCCGATATCTTAAAATTTGTCGCGACAACATATCAAATAAAAAGGCGAGAAAGATTTAGATGGCCCTTTAGTCCTTATTTTAGGACATTTTCTGCAAAGGTATAGCCAACCATTCCAGGGTTACGAGTTCGAAACCGGGAAGAAGTAAAATAATTTAGAAAATACCAAAAAGTCGGAAATTTCGTGCCCCTAAGGCACCTGGCGAAAGGTTTAAATCTTGGTTTTTAAAGATTGCAATATACAGGGCGGACACATGCAAACCCCGCCCCCCCCCCATTTCATTTGTGCTTGAGAACAAAGAAAGCAATATAAGAATCGTAGATCGTAGCGAATCACGGGCGAAACTGCTAGTATATTATGAACGGAGAAAGTAATCACACTGAATCAAGGAAAGAAGAGAAATGATGTGGGGTTGGATGTGAGCAATGAAACAAATGAACAGTCAGAGGCTAAAAAAGACGAAACAATGACAGAACAAGATTTCCAGAGAAACAAAAGAAGAATGAGATCGCCAAAGGGTAAAGGAAAGGGAAACCGAACAAGAAGTAATTATCGCTAAGGGAATATTGAACGAAAAAAGATCAATTAAGACAAAAATCAAACTCAAGAAGGATCAGTTGTAAATAAAATTGTGAGTAGACTGGAATCGAGAACCTCAAATAAGGAAAAGACACATGAAGAAAATATAACAATTATAATACTTACATAAAATAATGGAGAAGGGAAAAAAGACGGACAAGATAAGTATATTGTGAAGGAAAGATCTGTTGCCATGAAGGATAACAATAAAAATAATGGAGAAGGGAAAAAAGACGGACAAGATAAGTATAATGTGAAGGAAAGATCTGTTGCCATGAAGGATAACAATAAAAATAATGGAGAAAGGAAAAAAGACGGACAAGATAAGTATAATGTGAAGGAAAGATCTGTTGCCATGAAGGATAACAATAAAAATAATGGAGAAGGGAAAAAAGACGGACATGATAAGTATAATGTGAAGGAAAGATCTGTTGCCATGAAGGATAACAATAAAAATAATGGAGAAGGGAAAAAAGACGGACAAGATAAGTATAATGTGAAGGACAGATCTGTTGCCATGAAGGATAACAAGACAAAGGGAAGACCAAGAGACCAAGCTGAAGAGAATGAGGAAGTTTGCACATCAGTGAACAATGTACAAACTTCAAAGAGTTATGAAGATATTAACAACTGCGAACACTTATTTTATAAATTAGATAGTTTGTCAATCGATGGCCAAGAAATTTTAAGAAATTTATTAGCGAATCTTCCTAATATAAGTCAATGCACAGTAACAAGGCGAGCGGTGGGGCAGTCGTACCACTCCTTCAGCACAGGTATCAGCAGGATCAGGACAGTTAGTCAGATAAGGGACAAAATAATTAAGATTAAGTATTAACGGTTGCATATACAGGATAGACACTGAACTGGCCTGCTCTATTTGTATTTTGGGGAGAGGGAAGACTTGAATAATTTAAATCTGCGATATCCTATGCATACAGTCAGCAAAAGTATCATTTCGAAATACGTATCTAAACTGATCCAAACGCCGAGAAATGAAATATCTGATTTTTTTAAAAAAAAAATATAGAAAATTGATAGACGCAGAAAATTATTAGATATTTACAAATACGTCGAATAAATGATTAAAGTTAAATCCTTCATGTTGGAAGAACGATAGTGGAAAAACGAAAAAAGGAAACACGGACATCAAATGGGTTGAACAATAAATTGCTTTTCTGGATATGATAAAATCAAAAAACTTAATTTGTATCAGGGAAACAAATTTGTTTGGAGAGTATAATTTACGATTAGATATAATATGTCAGTATTACCCTTTTTGGTGGAACCGACCCCCAGAGTAAGCACCGCTCCTGGTTTGAAAATTCAATATTCTATTCAAGGATATGACTTTCTGTACTGCGGAACACCTTTGTATCAAATTTCAGCTTTCTCGCTTATTCCGAAGTGGTACTTCTCAATTCCAATTTTTTGGTGGTGAAAACGTCCATAAGTCGGGGAGAAACCGAAAAATTTCAAATCTTATATTTTTTATGGGGCCCATATTTAAGAATAAATTTAGACATCGATCCGCAACGGGTTACAAATATCGATATCCGATATTATCGGATGGTCAAATATCGATATTACTAGATAACGGTTCTTTCGATATTCTTGAATCCCACTTTCTTATAGTTCCTAACCGTGTGGCTGGACTAATAGACTAAACTGTAGAATTTTAGGGTTTCGGGAAAGATGAGTACATCCAAAGATTGAAAAACCGATTCAAAATTTTTGGTCACCCTGTATTTTTGTCCGCAGTGGTCCAGGGGCTCATTCAATAGCACCATGATGTACAGCAAGAAAAACAAATACAATTTGCTATAAAACGTGACCACTCTGTATAATTTCAGAAATATAATTTCATGGCACATGCGGAAGAAAAAATGCCAGTTTGTATTTAAAAATCTAAAATTGAGACGTTTTTTAAAATCACAAGTACCAAAAATGTACCTATTTTTTTCTTTTTACTAACATGCACTCACGTTACTCGCGATACAGATAAGCATACTCCAGCTATTCTGAAGAATGTCCCCCATCGTACCATAATGTTGGTAGGATGAAACTGCGCTCTCTTACAAATAAAATAGAAAGTTTAAGCAAAGTGAGTTATCACCAAAAAAACAGCGCTTTTTTGGCGGTTCAAATGAAACCTCGTCACTTTACAAAAATGTTTTTGTAGCAATGAAGTCAACCTTATAAAGGGAGGAAGTATTTTTGACTCTGTTTACTGCGCGAGTATAAAGTAGCATCCACACTACACAGTGAAAGTGTCAGTGACAATGCTCTCACAGTGATTTTAATAACACCCTCGGTAATTTTTCCGTTCTGTTTATACTGGGCGAGTATAAAGTAGCATCCACACTACACAGTGAAAGTGTCAGTGACAATGCTCTCACAGTGATTTTAATAACACCCTCAGTAATTTTTCTGTGCTGTTTACTGCGCGAGTATAAAGTAGCATCCACACTACACAGTGAAAGTGTCAGTGACAATGCTCTCACAGTGATTTTAATAACACCGTCAGTAATTTTTCCGTGCTGTTTACGTGTATTTTTTGTATCTACAGCCGAATTCTCCATACGGCAAATGCGGCAACTGTACATTGTCCATGTCCCCGTGCTCCTTAAAATAAGATAGGTTCAAATAACCATAAACAGGCAAATACGGCTAATGTCAATGGCCCCGTTAATTTATTTTGGAACACCGTGTATAACATAGTACCTTTCTATTTTCTTTGGGACTGACTAGATGGCAGAACTGCAGGCCATCCATTTGATGTAAGTTTCTTTTTCTTACCCGACACTGACAACAAACTTCTGTTTTGATTGTTGGGATGACGAAAGAGAAGAGAACGACGGGAGAGTAAAGGAAATTAAGGCCCGATTCACACTATGGTGCCAGTCTCGGTTCGGTCTCGGTAAAATATTATCAAATGAATAACAATGTATGTATTGATACTATCGACACCAGTCCAGTCCCGATCAGGTTTCGTTCCAGTCACGATCAGTCACGAAGCAATTTTGATCGGAGCGAGATCGAACATGTACTGATAGTATGAATGCTCTTTCGTTCCCAGTTCAGTCTCAGTCAGTGTTTTTAATAAATAATATACACTTAATTAATTAATTTAGAAATTTTTAAATTCTTATATTTGTTAATAATAAATTAATAGAATTATTAATTAATAATAAATTATTAAATTAATAGAATTATTAATTATTAATAAATTATTATTAATTTACGCTGGTTGATAATATTATCTTCTTCAGGAATAAGAGCGATAACCGCTAAGTCTTGAATCGAAAAATTTGATGTAATTTTTTACTTTTCACGTTAATTTTTAAATTTTAATAATTTTTTTTTAAACAAAATGCATCCAACTTCGATTACTGACGTGTGAAGACTGAACTGAATCGTGAACTGAGATGTGAACATGATGAAGATCGAGACCGAACCGAGACTGGCACTATAGTGTAAATCGGGACTAAGAAGTTCGTTGACCCTTGTGTTTTTTGCCTAGGAACATATTTTTGGTACTCAGGTAATTATACCAACTTAAAAGGGCCTCGCGCTATAAAATTGCAACGGGCCTTGTGCGAAGTGACAGTTCTACTTAATTTGACACACCCTATATTCTTCAAAGATAGGTTGTTTAAATTTTGCGTACAAAAAAAATAAATGGTACGGAAAACCGTACTAGACTTTCTCTTCCTTAATCATTCCATCAGACTACCACCGAATGCAGATTTTGTTCTTCTAAAGTTTTAAGGTTTTTAGTTATATATTTTAGTTATTGTTATNTACTTTTCTCCGAATAAAGTGCTGCTAATAATTTTGGTTATCAACAAACAAAATCCTGAATAATACCAAAAGGTTTCAATAAAGAGATTTAGCAAAACAAGAAAAAAAGCCCTTTTTCCATTTTGTTATCTTGTCCCGGGAAAAAAAGATTGAATTTTTTGGTTTCAGAGTGGTATAAGTAATTTAATCCAGGGGGGAAGATATTTGTTTCTTCTGCGCCCATTCACATTTGGATGCACAAAGCAGCACGCAGCACGGCAACACATGTTATAAACAACCAACATATTTATGTTTTTATTTAATCTTTCATTACACAGGGTGGTCATAGTCAATTATAATTTACGCAATGTAAATAGCACGCAAATTAAATGTCCATGTATATTTCCTTGTTACACAGCATTACAAGGTATATCTACAATGTCACTAAGCCTTAGCTACTCTCAACGATTACCTTACAACTTACAATGGTCGTTATAACCATTTTCCTCAGGAGAAAGAGGTGCCCCCCCCCCCCAAACACAACCAGACCAAGTAAAAAATTAAAATAATATTTTAACAATGAGGTAAGTCAATAGACGGAGGCTGCCAAATCTAATTAAAATAATATTTTAACCAATGAGCAAAATAAACAAACGAAGGATGCCAATTCTAATTAAAATTATGTTTTGACCAATGAGCAGTGTCAACAGCCGAAGGCTTTCAATTCTAATTAAAATAATGTTTTGATCAATGTCAACAGAGGAAGGCTGCCAATTCTAATTAAAATAATGTTTTGACCAATGGGCACTACCCAATAAAATTCAGTAAATATGACCAAACCTTCAGTACCATTTATTTTTTTCGTAACGATTCCAAAAGTTCAATATTGAAAATGCCCTTTTCATAATTAAGTTACAAGAATGAGTCAAATAAGAAAGAAAAATGTTTTCTTCAAAGTGAAGCTCTGAAATTAAGGAGTTGTGAGTAGGATGAGGCATCACACATTCTACTTCAAAACAGGGAAAGAGATAACGAGTCAAAAAACCAATTACAAGTTTAATTACATCAGCACTTGGAAAGGTCAAATTTGCTTGAAAATGTTAACTTTTTGATTGAGAATAAATTTCTTGTGAATATAAAGAGCACGCTTCTCTCGAACCCGAAATTTATTACCCAGCGATATTTTGATGGAGTGGGTTGCCTTCATTTTTGTAATAAATTCTAAAGGCGTATATTCTTGCAAGTCATCATTGATATGTTATTTACTACGATTCCCAAAGAAAATAGATCATTGCTTGACGTTAGTTTTCTCTAAGATCTAGTCTATTTGAACTGTGTGTGAAAACACGGAAAGTATCATTGATATGTTATTTACTACGATTCCCAAAGAAAATAGATCATTGCTTGACGTTAGTTTTCTCTAAGATCTAGTCTATTTGAACTGTGTGTGAAAACGCGGAAAGTATCATTGATATGTTATTTACTACGATTCCCAAAGAAAATAGATCATTGCTTGACGTTAGTTTTCTCTAAGATCTAGTCTATTTGAACTGTATGTGAAATAACACGGAAAGTATCATTAATATGTTATTTACAACGATTCCCAAAGAAAATAGATCATTGCTTGACGTTAGTTTTCTCTAAGATCTAGTCTATTTGAACAGTGTGTGAAAACACGGAAAGTATCATTGATATGTTATTTACTACGATTCCCAAAGAAAATAGATCATTGCTTGACGTTAGTTTTCTTTAAGATCTAGTCTATTTGAACTGTATGTGAAATAACAAGGAAAGTATCATTGATATGTTATTTACTACGATTCCCAAAGAAAATACATCATTGCTTGACGTTAGTTTTCTCTAAGATCGTCTCTTTTACATCTATTGGTCATTCAAGACGGGGGGACGGGGGTATTACCCTCCATTCGCTGGAAACTTGCAAATCAGCCACCCACACTGACCTCACCCAGCTTGGGTTGGGACGGAAAAAAGAGGTGTGAATTAACACGGAAAGTATCGTTGTTATGTTATCTACTAATTGCTTGATCTACGAATTCCCATGTGTATTTGTTTTTTTCCTAACCTATAAGCAAATAATTATGTGAGCTATGTCATACGATAAGCGAGTATGCGGCTGTTGGAGAGAAGAAAATCCTTACGGGACTTGGTAAGGCAGTATCATAAGTCTATTATTACTTTGTGAAGTGAAATAATACATCATTGTGCAACGCACATAGTTTTTGACTTGGCCAGCGGCTCTCAAAGAGGTAAAGGGTGCTCCAAAAGTAACCCCGGAAATAAGAAACCCACATTTTTTTTAAATTTGGTTGGCAACACTTTTTTTGTATTATTTGTCTAAAGTCTTTGCGGTTTTGATTCTATGCATTTTTTTTCTATTCCAGGTTAGTGTTAGTGTAATATAGTCATGGAAAAATAAACCGCAGAACAGCGACTTTTAATAATAAAAATCCACTAACATAATGATGAATGTTTCGCGGTGACTGAGCGGAAACTCAGTACGACTCGTGGTCGTCATGAAGCACCAAATGAATCGACTGTCCACAGATCAATCAAGAAATTTGAAGAAACCGGTTCAGTGTTGGAAATGAAACAAATGTTTCAGCTGTAAGTGTTTCTGTTCTTGTGAGCCCAGGAAAATCGTATCGCCACCGTGCTCAAGAAATGGGCATGTCTTCGTCAACAATGCTAAGGATCTTAAACAAAGATTTACATTTACACCCGCAGAGAGCTCAGTTGGCGCAGGAACTTACACCCACAGACCAAACAAAGCGACGACACTTTGTTCAATGGACCTTGAAAATGGAAGAAGTAAGCCCTGGTTTAATGCTCTCCGATGAAGTTCACTTCCATCCGAATGAGTTTGTTAATAAGCAGTACAGCCGACTGTGGGGAAACCCAAGAGTAATTATAATGCATCCTTAGAGAGTTACAGTGTGTGCGACTTGGAGTGGCGGCGGTGTGATTGGTGTTTTTTTTAAGACGACCAGAGAAATACTGTCACAGTAAATGGAGTTCGATACCGTAAGATGCTAAATGATTTCCTTTGGCTCCGTTTAGATCTAATGAACATTGAGAATGTCTTCCAACAAGATGGCGCAACATTTCATACTGCGGAGGAAAAAATCACCCTTCTGAAAGATTCTATTTTCAACTCTGGTAATGAAATGAGTAATAATGAAAATTAATATGTTTTTTTTATCATTTCAACCTTTTTGGAAATACACCAGTAAAATCGGGACTGTTTTGAGTTTCGATGCTAAATCAAAACTCAAAACAGTCCCGATATTTAGGGTTTACACCCTGTTTCGAAATGTGATGGGAATTTTCCTCATCTGGTTTCCGATATTTCCCAAAATGTATACCTAAGACTGCAGCTCAAAATTAGTCGTTGTATGCTGAACTTTTTAATTGTCATCATATAACGAATCTTGAAGGGTAATAATTGACAAACATGTCAATTATTATTAATAAAAAAAAAATTACTGGACTAGTTTTATCACGACATTTTTGTTTGTTTGTCAATATTTGTCTTTCTCTCGAACCCGCAATACGAATTTTAAAATTGGTGCGGACATTCATCATAGAATTAGCTGATTATTACTTGGGCTCTATTGGCCAACCGGTAGCCATTTTAACTAAATGTTAGGTCTACAGTTAAAATAACTACTAGTAATGCAGAGTTGCTTTCTGTATTATTTTACACTATCATCTTAGGTGGACTTGGATCACGTCAAGTCTGATTTATTTATCACAACTGAAGTCAACTGAGGTCTAGTATTAAAAACATGATTTTGTCTTTTGTTTGTTTTTTGTACCAGGCTAACTACCCAACTTCTTTTCTGATTTTGATAAATCTATGTCTGGACATTGATTATATATTTACAAAATTTACTGAGAAGTTTTTGACCTCATTGGCCACCTAGGAGCAAAACGTGGTAATTAAATTTGAAGTAAGTGCGGTCTATAGTTTACACTCTACAACTAACAAAATTACGCCTACGGAAGGCCATCCAGAAATGCCCAGCTGTTTAAAAGTTAAAGTGATAAACCAGCATTCTGAGACAGATTGTATACCACACAAAATTCGAAAACTTTTTAATATCAATCTCTATGCTCAAGATAATAAAATTTAAAACAAAAAAACTGCACGTCTTATTAAATAAAAAAATAAACTTTCAAACGCAAACAATATCATAAAGACAGCAACTTTAAACTTTCTGAAATATGAATAATTATGTTATTAATTTAATTTTAATCCCACTTATAGCTAAAGAACAGTCAACGTCACATCCATAATTTTAATCCCACTTATAGCGAACAGTCACCGTCACATCCATAAGTGGTTGACATGGTGGTGTTGGGGATTCCGAATCGGGTTTTAAATGGACAAGAACTGTCAACGTCACATCCATAAATGGTTCACTTGGTGGTGTTGGGGATTCCGAATCGGTTTTCAAATGGACAAGAACTGTCAACGTCACATCCATAAATGGTTCACTTGGTGGTGTTGGGGATTCCGAATCGGGTTTCAAATGGACAAGAACAGTCAACGTCACATCTTTAAATAGTTGTTTTTTTTCTCCTAAAACCTGAATCGGGCTTTAAATGGACAAGAACATTAACGTCACATCCACAAATGGTTGACTTGGTGCGGTGTTGGGGATTTCGAATCGGGTTTTAAATGGACAAGAACTGTCAACGTCACATCCAAGTAGAATTTGAATATGAAATAAAAAATTGGTGTTTCTATTTAAAAATTGAAAGTTTTTGTCTGTATACCTACTTTTGACACACCCTGCAGAAATTTTAATTACGCCAAAAAATAGATGAATTTGTATTAGAGCTAGGTACATATACAATTTTAAGTCTCTATCTTTACCCGTTTATTTGAGTTACAATTTACGAGTATATTGGGAAAAAGCATTTTCTTATCTTAAACTGTATTTTTGTTTTTTTTCCTACTGATGACGGGTTTCTTGTTGAAATTTGCAAAAAACGGAAGAGAGTTTCAAATATCACATTCTTGCTGGAAATTCAGAATTTTATACAGTTTTGTTTTTCGGGAATAATGTTACAATTGATTATAAAACGTTTTAACCCCAAATTAATGAAAAAAACCAAGAAGAATCTTTTATGGAAAGAATGCGATAAACGAATATGAACGAAAAAATTACAATGAAACCTTGCCTGATTTTTCCTAGAACAGAGCAATTTTATCAAATATTACAATAAATATAAAAAAAGAAGAGAGTTAACTTGGAGCTTACTGATTTGGAAACGATCTAGAAATATTGAAAACGATTTGTGTCAAATAATCAAAATCGATTTTTTTTTTTTTTTCGTTTTTTAGAGATAGTTAATTTTTGATTTCAACACTAGATAGCACTTCATCAGAGCTTTCCGGTGATACAGATAACTCAAAAACGTTACGAAACCAGATATCGCACTACTTCTGCAAATGGGCAATATGTGGGACCCTGCCGGGGCCTCAAAATCAAAATTTCTCCAAAATAGCAAAAATAATTGTCCACTCTAAAACTTGGGTGACTGAGTATACCAAATTTTATCAAGTTCAGGAGACTTTTTTATTTTTGCGTTTGTGAGCCCCTGCCGGTGCCCCAGACCGAAATTCCTGTAAAATATCAAAAAATATCCAATAAATAACTCAGGTGACTGTGCGCAGCAAATTTGATCAAAATTAGAGGACTAATTTTTGGGACCCTGCTGATGCCTCTGATGATGGGACCCCTGGTGAAGTTACTCCTCAACGGACCAATGTCTTTAGGTAAAATATTGCCATGATCACCAGATTTAATTTCCATCAAATTTTGATTTTAGAGATTTGGCCAAAATGTGAAGTCCTTGCCTTCTTGTTCCTGAACCCTAAGGAGCCACTCTGAATAAATGACGTACGTAAGGAATCGTGTTTATAATCAGTAATTTTACATGTCGTGTTTATTCAGTAATTTTACATGATTATTTTTTTTTTAAATAATGTCTAGAGAGGAAGGGATCATTCAAAGTATATTGAAAATTAATTAATCACTGTTTTCCAGCTTCTAGTCAGACTGACCCCCCCCCCCGAGGGTCCCCGGACCAAGAGCGTCTCACTCTGAATAAGACTGTTTGAAGACAGTTCGCCTGACGCGTCCAACACGAACCATGACTACAATAATTTCTGTTTTTTATGTTGTATTCTTCCGAATAATTCTGCCCGCTCCTTCTATTCACCAAAAGCTCTGACAATGTTTCGACTGCAAGTGACAATGGTTGTACGTATCTTTATCACGCTAATTACTGTCATTACGTTTTACAATTTGACACCCTTTTCGTGTTGTTTCTTTGTCATTCTGTGTCACTTTGCCTTTTTTATTTATTTATATTTTCAGTCAGTTATTTTTAATTATTACAAGTTTGCGCAGAATATCGTGCCTAAGGAGGATTGGCGGCGCAAGGCTTGTGCCCCGCCTCACAAGCTTTCCCTAGGGGGGTCCCTATTTTTAGCTTCGACGGGACCCCCTCACCGTGGAGTCTGTGAGGGGCACCTTCGCCGTTAATGTATTAAACACCCAACGTTGGAACCCAACGAAATAAAACAGGAAAGAGCAATCGCATAGGATTACTATTGCCAATGTTAGCACTATTCAGCCATTTTCTCGTATCAGTGTTATTGTTTACATTTGAATTACCATTAAATAGCAGACCGACGTTGATAAAACGGCGAAGTCTGGCGACTGCATGTTTATTTACGTACTCAAACTTGTTTATTATAGAGGATATCGTTATATGCTTTAACTGGTTGCTAGATGACATTTGGACCCAGAAAAGAGAGGAACAACAAACAATTAATGAATTGTCAAATGTCATCAGGAATGGACATATTAGTGGCAATAGATAGATATCTTGCCGATCTCCTTGGCCGAGTTGTTAAGACCAATGACTCTTGGTCTATAGGTTGTGGGTTCGAATCTCGCCCGGAGCAAAATTTGTCCCTGAACTCCCTGAAGTAATTCGAAAACTGTTACAGGAATATTTTTTTTGTTATTAAAAAAAAAGATGATAGATCTCTGTAGACGAAATACTTTTGGATGGATATGATTTTGATTCTGTGACAGTCTGACTATCATTGAAACATGTTCTAATTCATTTTTTAAAATTAAAATATCAGAGATAAATTTAATTTATTATTTTAAAATCAAAGAAAACGAAAAATAAATAAATAGAAGAAAAACAAGATGTTGGATTAGAAACGTACTTGGAAATAGAGAGAGAGAGAGAGAGAGAGAGCGAGAAGGGGGAGAGGGAAAGAGAGGACAAATGAGAAGACAAACTGCACAATACTTTTCTTTATTATTAACCAAAAAATCTGGTGAGTAACCGCCAACGGTACATTCGATTGGCATAGGTACTAACCAAATTTCAAGTCTCCGGCACTTATACGGTTTTCCCTTATGTAGGATTCGTGAAAACCGCCAAAATCGGTCAAAACTGCTAAAAAGAGGCAAACAAAACGCAACGGTAGATTTGATGAATTATGTAGGCACCAAATTTCAAGCTCTAGCTCTTACCGTTCTGATTTTAGGCAAAACCGCCCAAAAGCCGCCGAAAATTGCTAATAAGCGGCCAACTATATATTGAAGTGGATAATAATAGGCAACAAATATTAATGTTCTAGCTTTTACCGTTTTTCTTTTAGGCAGGATTCGCGAATACCGCCAAAAAGCGGCAAAAATGCCAACAATAGATTAGATTTTAACCGAGAAGTGTCCATGGCATAAATCTGACATGCATACCAAATTTCGAGTCTCTAGCACTTACCGTTCATGAGATATCCTGTTCACAGAAACTGAAGATTTGGGCTCCTCAAAACGTGTTTAGACATTGAATACTGGACATTAAATATTTCAGACAGTTACAATAGTTTCCTTCTTATAGGATAAGGAAAATAAAAATATATAGATATTGGTTCAATTCCCGGCTTGGAAATTTTGAATTCTGTAAAGGACATAAGGGCTAATCGAAAGGTTCTGGTGAGATAAGTATACGAATCCTGGAAATGACCTTTTTTGACAAAAAGTTTCGATTTCATGAGAAATTTCAAACAAAATGTTGAAAAGTTTTTTTTCAACTTTTCAGTTGAAAAAAATCAGGGGTGCAGCTAGAGGGGTATACGTTTCTCTGACGTAAAATATCAAACTTTGGGGGGTGGGGAGGGGTTTATTGGGTTAGTCAGTAAAATAATAAACATTTGCAGAGTTTATTGGTATCTTTCAATCGAATCTCTTGAGTTTCATTTCTGAACAAATCATAGAGTACTTTGGTCTATCCACATATTGACTACAGTGGTATATCTGTTTAAATTAAACTGAGTGAACTATAAAACAGGTGTGAACATCACACGACTTTCCTTATCTATAAAAAAAGAGGAAGGTAGGTATACAATAATGGGCCGAAATTTTCAATGCCGTGTTTCCAATGCGAAAACACGTTTTGAGCGGCCTAAAACCGGCGCTAATAAGAGGCCTCAACGATGTGTCTTCGCGAATTGAATGTATGGAATTGATAAAAATGGGGAACAAAATTCTAGCTTTTTCCGTTCTGGTTGTAGGCAGAAGCGCCAAAAAGCGGTCTAAAACTGCTATTATGTAGCCAATATTATAACGGCCTGAAATTGCTAATAAGCGGTCAAAAATACAGGGTGTCCCAAAAGTCCGAGACCATCTGAATATCTTTTGAACGGCTTTATGTGGAGTTTTGAAATTCTGCATTGTATTATATCCTAAAATAAACCACCCGATGGTGTGACCAATTTTTCAGGGGCGGGTCACATGTGCCCCCAGTGGGTCCAACTTTTGTTTTTTAAATACGAAACCCCATCTTGTGATCTTGTGAACCCCCATCGAGACAATAGAATTAGAAGTAGTTTGCAAAATAATTGCAGCCCGTCTAGCGCGTTTGTTTTCAAAATGGCGGCCATTTGAATTTTCCAAGATATGAGTTCCAAGAGTGTCTAAAACTATTATGTCTAAAAAACAGGTTTCTTGACAATGGTGTCCCATTCAAAAGATGTTCAGGTGGTCTCAGACTTTTGGGACACTCTGTATATTAGGATTTAACATTTAACCAAAAGTGTACTTTACAATTCCTTACAAAAATAATGATACAAATAGGCACCAATTACAAGCTCTTACATTTCTCCTTTTAGACAGGATCTAAAAAGCTACAAAAAATCGGAATCGTTATATGCGATTTCAACCAAAAGCTTAATTGTCGTACGTGACATACAAATGATATATATTCCAAATTTCAAGTCTACCGTACTTTCCATTCTTGAGATATCAGATATCATGTTCACAGACCGACAGATGGACACACACACACGGACGAATTGCTGAAACTCGAGATATGGTCGAGATAAGGTATGGGGACTCCAAAACCTTTTTTGGCATTGTAAACTCGACATCGAAAATTTTAACCCACTACAAAACTTTCCTTTTTATAGGATAAGGAAAGTAAAAAAAAAAAAAAAAAAAAAAAAAGTAAGACTTTTTTTTGTTAAAGAAAAAATAAATGATAACTAAAAAGAAAAATTAATTCAATTTGAAATGCTTGAGCTTCTAATCTCCAGGGGAATCTCATTGCTGAATAAGGTCAGCATATGAAAAGGAAAATCAGTGGATACCGATGCTGATGCATACATATCAGTTCCTTTTCCAGTTAAACGTTTTGCATGTACGATATGAGAGTCGCTTACGATAGTCGTTCAATACCTTCTTACAAAAACAAATTGTTAGCGGTAGATCTTGTTTTATATGTTGATTATTTTCAATAATAATCTTTGGAATCGAAATCGAAGTGGAAAAAGTGTCGCTTAACTTGAGCAATGTGCGGCCTAGGAGGACGATGCTCAAACTTTGATGAGGGGTAACAAATTTCTGAATGTAGAGCTTTTATATGGTAAGTCTCAAAACCACTTCATAATTTTTGTAGGTATCACATCTGCATTCCTAAGAGCAGAATTCTAATATTACAATAACTACATTCTACCAAACCGAATCTATTTGGGTCACAATTACTTCTCTCTTTCCAGGATCTGTGGAATCGAATGCCGTTTACTAACAAGCTGAAGTCACAGTTCCCGTTAGATCACGGAAGTTAAGCATCGAGGTTGTACGATGTGGGTGTTCAATCAGGTTTGCGCCCTCGTGATGCTATCTATTTTTCCGGCCCAACCCAGGCAGAGTGAGGTCAATGTGGGTAACTGGTTTGCAAGTTTCCAAAGAATGGAGGATAAAACCCCTGTCTCGAATGAACAATAAATGTTAAAGAGACATTAAGCATAACAAGAGTGAAAAAAAAGGTCGCTGTGATAATTGCAGTCCCAATAGAGGCTTGCTACCCGTTTAATAATAAAAATCTTTTTTTTTTTTTTTTACTCTGGTAATGTTGCCACGAAATCAGACATTAATTCTGAGGTTTTTAAGTATAATAGTTGTAATTTTATGTACAAATAAAGGCTATTATTAATGTTGCCACAGCTCGCAACTCGCATCAAAGTGGCTACTCAATTATTTTCACGAGGTTGGTTGCGCCCAGAAGTCAACAATTTTGCGAACTCGTCGAGAATTAAAGACAGAACCGGGTCGGAAAATTGTTGACTCCGGGGTGCAATTAAGGGAGAACAATTAAGTAGCTACTCAAGTGTATTGCCAGTAGACCAGGAGAAAGTGTTCTTGAACACCTGGGTATTCTTCCGGGGTCTATGAAGAATAAGGTAGAAATTACGGCCTAGTCTTAGGGACACATACTATGGAAAATTATGAGCCGCCATTCCAGAGTTACAACTTCGAAACCGGGATCAGGCAAAATAACATTTGAAAAATGCTAATCATCAAGAGTGGCCACTGGCCATGCTTTAAAATCCTCTGAGGAAACATATGAGGTCAATTCATGTTTTCCCCTCACTCCATTCGATTAAATCAAAAAATACAATCGGGCTGTGGTCCTTTTGAAATTTGTTGTAAATAATATAGGTGATACTGTCCCATTCGTAAATCTCCGTTGTTGGTAGAAAATGCATTTTTATTGAAAAAACTTTAAAATGAGAATAATTTATTGGAGTGGCAATCATGAATAATAAATATAAAATATGTAATTTTGTACTGAAGAGTTCTTCGGACAGAGGCCTTAATTAATAATTATATCTTTATATCAATTTGTTTGCTATTTTGATTTATTATTTTCAGTGGTGAAGCGACTAGCGACCACGAAGAAGAAAAAACAAATGCTACGGAAAACCGTACTAAACTTTATATCTTATGATTTCAAATAAATTTGTCAACATTAGGCTGTTGTTACTGCTCTTTATTGAACATATTATTATTACCTATTAGTGTGAAAACTATTGATTTTTTTCACATACTTCGGTTGTAGGCGCCGATTTTTACTAAAAAGTCCAATTGACTTGCCGGCTTTTGGCTGTTGTCGCAGCTCTTTGGTAATATATTAATTTAATTAGATTTGGCAGTCTCCGGCTATATCGCTGCTCTTTAGAAAAATATCAATTTAATTAAATTTGGCAGATATCGCAGCTTTTTGATGGAAAAAATAGTTGAATTTGCTTTGGCAGCCTTCAGCTGTTGTCGTAATTCTTTAGTGAAATATTAGTTTAATTGGATTTGACACACTTCAGCTGTTGTACAGCTCTTTAGTAAAATATTAGTTTAATTTGCTTTGGCACACTTCAGCTGTTGTCGTAATTCTTTAGTAAAATATTAGTTTAATTGGATTTGGCACACTTCAGCTGTTGTACAGCTCTTTAGTAAAATATTAATTTAATTAGATTTGGCAGATATCGCAGCTCTTTGATGGAAAGAATATTTGAATTTGCTTTGGCACACTTCAGCTGTTGTCGTAATTCTTTAGTGAAATATTAGTTTAATTGGATTTGGCACACTTCAGCTGTTGTACAGCTCTTTAGTAAAATATTAATTTAAATAGATTTGGCAGATATCGCAGCTCTTTGATGGAAAGAATACTTGAATTTGCTTTGGCAGCAATCAGCTGTTGTTGCAGTTTATTAGTGAAAACAATATTTCATATACATTTAGCAGTATTTGGCTGTTGTCACCTAACAGATTAAGGTAGCTCCATGAGACCCAAAATTTGGCGATGATATGTTACAAACAATTTCCGTTTTATATTTACTGAAATTATTAAGATAGATTTTTTATTTATTTATTTAATCTGAATGAATGACGAGGGTTATTTTTCGTTGGGTACAATAGATATTTTTCCGACTCTCTGACAAATGTGGAATACAGAATATACGAAATTACACCCATTGGGACTGACATCCTCACGGCTGAGTCCATCTGAGCTGATGGTGTAAAATTATGCGATAAGCTACGCTCCAATATTATCACATGTTTCAGAACAATATTTTATGCAGGGTGTTTTAGGACTGGAGAAAACAGGCAAGGCAACAGATAACCACCCTATCTAACAAGGAATTCCACACATACACAAATTAAATTTACCCAATATGGAAGACTGTGACAAACAAACCAGTTATTTAAATATCTGTTAACTTGATGATGAATGAAATACAATACATTTTCCTCTTTTCATATTTGAGTCGTATCGTCGTATCTCTGGCCGTTTTTGCTATGTAGGCAGGGCCGGCTCTAGTGAATGCGAACAATATCCTGGCCGAATTGTATTTATTGGACGCATTACAAAACTTTTAATTAAAGTCTAATGTTTGCCCCTTTTTGGCCGCCATGCCGTGGGAGTCGAAGTTGGGTTGTGCTGTGTCAGGCATACACCATGTGGTGTTGAGATCGAGAGAGATGTACATTATTATGTAAATACTATTAACGCATACCTCACCCCGCCTCATTAGTAATACTACTTCACGATTGAGCTTTTATTAGCTCAAAAATTTCTTGTCCAATCTTAACTAAATCGTCGGGTTTTAAAAATAATCAAGACACTGACACATCGATCCCCTAGTTCACAATCATACTAATTTCGGTAAAAAGTTGGTGTAATTAGGGCGAAAGTGCACAAATCGAAAAGGACAATTTCATTTACAAAAAATATATTTAGGTAATAATTATGATTGTGAACTAGGGTATCCAATTGTAAAGGTCAGGAGGGGCGGCAAAATTTGAAAAGCCTACAGGCGGCAAATGTGTAAAGCCGCCACTATCCTGACGCGTCTCATACCAAGTATGGAAATTTCTCTGGGAACTCTGGGAAGTATATGGAAATTTTTAATTAGGTACTCAAACATAATGACAACAAAATAATTATTTCATTGAGTGATGTGTACACGAACTATTTCCTTTGCTTTGTTCCCACGATCAAGCTACACTTGTCGATATTTTATATCGATATTAAGATTCTGATAGTAAAACGCTATACTCCTGCTTCGGGGGTGCAATGAATAATAATTTTGTGTGTTGGGATTTTTTCTATTCCATATTTTTCTTTACTTTGTGTACATTGAATTACGTTCTTTGTTTTTGTTATCGCGGTATTTCTTATGATGAATGAAAACGAATCTAACTTCACTTTTTATTGAATTTTTTTTTTTGCCTTTTTTGGCGCGTTTCAGGTTATGGCACCGCCTGCAGCCCGCATCCTTCACTGTCGCCTTCAACCAGCCCTGGATTTATGTATCGTCAGGATATCTAAGAATATCATAACATTAAACAAATTTATTGTGCTCCTATTTTATGAGCTCACCCAGTATGAAGTATCTACATAATTTTTGGCGTGTAATTCCTCATGAGACTTGTAAATATTTTTTTTATCTTCACAATTTCTCACTCTTTATCTTGTTATCACTTTGGAAAAAATATAAAATAAGGAACTTTGCATACAGGGTGGTTATATAATATTATAGAACACTAGCTATACTCATACTTGGTTATAGAGTGGCAAAATTCAACAACTATTTCAGCATTAAAACGTCTAGTTTAGAATTTGAAATCAACTGCGTTATTAATAAAAATCAATATATTATTCAAGAATATATTATTTTGTACTAAGGAACAACTCTGTCGAATAAAAGGTTTGCCGCTTCTCTCCCATTCCGAAGTGGTACTTACTTCTCAAAGCTGAAAGCGTTATTTTTATATAATCCGATGTATAATGTATTATATGAATTATTTTTCTGCTACACAACAACTATGGTTAACATTCTAGCTCATGCTCATTCCGAACGGTTTCTATTCAATTTCAGTTTTATATATGTAGATTTACATATATATTTTGTATGGAAACTTATAATACTCTTTTAGAGGGGTTCATTTCCAGTCATGTTTTGTTATTTCCTTTAGTGTTTTGCTGAAAATGTAGGTAAAAACGTCATTTTTGGCTATACTTCGCATCCTATAGAACTTTAGATTTCTCATTTCGTATCTACATACCTCGTACCTACTAAAAGGAAACTGTATGTTTACGTTTGGTCATCGTTGAGTTAAATTGATTATCAGTCAGTATACCAGCTCGTACGAGGTTGACATTCGAGATTTGGGTTCTGGGGACTTTAAAATGGGTTTTCGCACTCGATATCGAAAATTTCAGCACTTTAGAATACTACCTTCTTTTGCTCACACTATCTTTAACAATTTAGGCGATGATTGCGTCCATTTGTAAAGTAAACAACGGTAGTATGCTAATAGTGCAAACTTTATTTATTGATTCGGTGGGTAGTGGGTATAAACCTTCCCGCCCCCTCTATATCTTGGTAATAATTTTTCTATGTTTAGTGTAAGTAGTACGCCAATAGTGCAAACTTTATTTATCGATTCGGTGGGTAGGGGGTATAAACCTTCCCGCCCTCTCTATATCTTGGTAATAATTTTTCTATGTTTAGTGTAAGTAGTATGCCAATAGTGCAAACTTTATTTATCGATTCGGTGGTTAGGAGGTATAAACCTTCCCGCCCCCTCTATATCTTGGTAATGATGTTCTATGTTTAGTGTAAGTAGTATGCTAATGGTGCAAACTTTATTTATTGATGATAAGATGGCAAAAAAAAATGTAAAAGGCCCAAAAAAAGAAAGAAAAAAAAACATGTTCATATACAAATAGTGGAAACTATTGGTATATGTACATGTTTTTTTTCAGTGACCAGTTATTGATCAGTGTGTAGTAAAAAAAAAAAAAAAATTGAGCCCAAAAGAAAAAAATACAATTAATCCATTAAATATTAATCTGGCTGTGGTTAAATTAGCAGTTAGATTAAAAACACTTTCATTTTATACAACATAATTATAGAAAACAAGACTACACAATAGATCTACAATAACACACACATCATGTTACAACAACACCTAAAAACACAAACTACATACTGATTATTAGGGTGAATGTACCGGTAGTCGCTCACTTAAGCGTTTTTCAAATCTATTTAGCTCTGGTTAACTTGAGAACATCTCAATTTATTCATATTTTATGTTAAATGATAGTTAAGAGTTTGTTCTTTTGATTAAAATTAAGCTTTTTTGGATAATTTTAATTTAAAATGCTTTTCAAATCATTTAAAAATAGAACGCCAAAAACACCAGTTCTCGCTCACTCGTTTTTATAGTCGATCACAAAATGTACCAGTTTCCTATCACTGTTTCAAAGGTGTAGTTTTCCAACATATCTACTGAGCCTGTTCCCTTCTTAGCCTACCTATGGCTATTTAAATTTAAATTTACAGGAAAAAAAGAAAATAAATTCAACTAGTATCAAGTTTTTATTTAAATATCTTTATTTATTAAAAATCACGAAGCTAAGAAAATTCACAACCTTTCAACCAAATAGGTAATACGAGTACCTATCCTCTTTATTATCTACGTATAAAGGAAGGATCCGGTCTATCCTTTGCGGTTTTCATAAATCCTACATATACTTAAATCTTCTTTATGCACGGATTACGAAAAGACACATTTTGTTGCAATCCCTTCTTCCGTTAGCGGGTTTGTCGCTTTCGAGCAGCATTCGGCAAATGCGACTAAGTAGAAAATAGTAAGAGCCAGAGATTGAAATTTGGTGCCTAT
>CM022881.1:14706681-14752764 GCA_012654025.1 Pachypsylla venusta | reverse complement strand
AGATTCGTTTAACATATAACAAGGATAGGGAAGTATAGACATATCATCTAGGTTTTAACACAGATTCGTTTAACATATAACAAGGATAGGGAAGTATAGACATATCATCTAGGTTTTAACACAGATTCGTTTAACATATAACAAGGATAGGGAAGTATAAAATATCACAGTACTGTTGCGGTAGTATCACATCTAGGTTTTGAGGACATATGGGTTTTTATCCGGCAGAATTATTAATTTCTTGTACTGTCCCAGTTTGTTTCCTAGTTTGATGGGATTGTACTGTCCTAGGGTCTGTATATGTGGGTTGTCGATTATTTTTGTTTTTTCGGCAAAGTTACAAGTCAGTCTGTGTGTGAAGTCCTGTAGTTTTTCGAGTTTGGCCTCTTCGTGTAGTTTGTCCGTCTTGTGTTTATGTTGTCCTCTGTAGATAGTTCTTAGTGTTTTGTTTTGTATTTTCTGTAGTTTGGTGTGATATTGGTTTGCTGCTTGTTGCCATGATGGGGCGGCGTATGTAATGGTTGGTCGTATGATGGTCTTGTAAAGTAATGTATTTAGGTCAATTCTTAGTTTTGATTTTGTGTTAATGAGTCTATATATTTTGTTTAGTCCTGTTCGTGCTTTGTTAGTCATGTATGTCGTGTTTTGCCCCCAGGTCAGTCTTTTGTCCAGTACTGTGCCAAGGTACTTCACGTGGTTCTTCCAAGTAATGTCCGTATTGTTCAGTTTTGGTTTTGAAAACTGAACAATATTAATTTACGTAACAATATTAATTTAGATACTTTATTTATCTCATTAGATTACTGTGAAACTATTTGCCTGGTGATAAAGTTTAAAGAAGGGAGGGAGCTATGAAACTCAAACGACTAATTTTGCTTATCACGAAAAAAAAAACGGAAAAAGCATGTAGGAACAAAATGGGCGATTCAGACGAAAGCCGGTGGCTTCCCCCTTTCCCCTTTCAGAAAAAAAACTAACACGTATTATGTTGATACTCCATTGTGTAAAGATAGGTTTAAACAGTCTGTGTGGTCAAGTTTGTGAGTAGACAAATGTTCCGTATTACGCTACACGGTGCACTCAGCCTCGTGAGGGCAATTGACTAACGTGAATAGAGGCCGGTACCAGAGTAAAAAGAGATGTTTTGGTTGACGATTTATTAGGAGATTGTTAATAGCACATGAGGCCCTTATTATACATAATGCTGTGATACCAACAAAAATTGTTTAAAGGCTTTTGGGTCTTACCAAAACGAAGTTATATTTTCGATATGAGGACAGTCAATGCGTCTTAACTGATTGATTGTGTTATATGCAGATTACATACAATCCGTCACGATTGACGGTGCGCCATGTTTTGTCTCCGGGAATGCGGAGACAAAGTATCGTTTTAGAGAGATGGATTAAATCTCTACAATACAAAACTTTGTAGTTAACAAAGTAAGAACATCTTTTAAATCAATGTATATAAATACGTAGTAATTAAGGAGCGATAGGATGAGGGACGAGAAGTTGTAGGCAAAGGAGAAATCTTTAAAAATCAATGACTAAAATACGTAATCATTAAGTAGCGATAGGGTTATTATTAACACATAAAAGGCAATGTATAAAAGAACGTTAGTTAATAATGCGAAGAACACGTAAATTCATTTCCGGTAGCAATAGAATGCGTGTATAGAGTTAGGCTCCTTAAACTTAATTGATGCCTGCTTTGAAAAAAATCAAATTTGACCCCCCTTAAAAAATTAAACAATTTCGGTGTTTTTAAACAAATTTTGGTTTATTATTTTCAATAATGGAATCGTCACGAAAAAAATAATAATTACCCCCCCCCCTCAAAATTTGATATTATACGTTTTTTCCATGCAGTGTTGATTTTCTTCATTAGTATATCTTTTTAAGGGCTGTGAGAAGGCAGCTACCCTCGAGATGTTTCAAACTAGCAGTTTTTGGCTGGTATATTATGTGATTATTATTCGTAAAATTATGATATCGACTGTTTCTAATGGCGTCTGCATTGTATAAATGAATAACATACGTAATCAAGCTAATGACCCATTATTTTTTTTAAAAATATAAATATATGAGAGTGGGAAGGACGGGACGATATGCTATGGGGATGCACCATATCGTCAAATGGCATAGGGATGCCCAACCGAATTGATCGCAAAACTTACCAAAATTTAATTCTTTTTTTTGCCCCGTCTCAAAAAACTTATTTTGCTAGATCCTTATAAACCAGTTACCCACAATGACCTCACCCAGTGTGGACTGGGCTGGAAATAAATGGTAAACCTGCGTAATCCTTTGGGGTACTATTGTATTTAACGTGTCTTTGACGCAGACTGAATTTCATTATTAATTAAAAACGCCATCACTCGCGCCCTTGATTATTAGGAAAGAACACACGGACCAGCATTTTGCGGCCGACGGCCGACGTTGTCATTCTGTAATATAGTCAGACGTAGTCACCCTGTAATATAGTCAGACGTAGTCATCCTGTAATATAGTCAGACGTAATTTGGTCTCTGTACCTACCTTTTGAGCTAACCGGTATATCTAGAGAGAAGAACCAAAAAAAAAAAAAAATCAGTCAGAGTAAGGAATATACTTCCCTTATTGACAAAACGAGTCGAATAATGATACCAATACTGTATTTTGTGAATTTTTCCCTGAAAAAGTTGGGCAGCCCTAGCATTATTGTGAGAATATTGAACAATAATAAAAATGCGATCAGAATGTAATAGTAAAAACATAAAATAATAAAAAATTGATAAAATGCAATATATATTAGTTTATGAATTAGTGAGTACATTGAGGGGGGGGGGGCAAAAGTAATCTAGACACCAAATTTTTGAAACTGTGGAGTTATAAAGAGGAGGGGAGGAAATATGGAAATTTAAAAAATAACATAAATTTTCCACGTTTTCAGAAAATCAATGCAATAAAACTGTAAAAATAATAAATAATTTGGCTCTGAGTCAAATAGTTACTAGATAGAAAATTACGAAAGAGCTGAATGATCAAGTGCTGTGAACTATAGATTCCACTCAAACAATGTGCCACCATTGGACCTGGGTGGCCCAATTTGGTCCAAACTAATCATTTGAATATAATAAATCATCTTATTTCTTTAACTGCACCTTTTTTTAATTCTATTTGTGGTTGGCGTTGCTTTCTTTATTCTATTATGGACAACCTTTTGTTCTGTGACTACTCTTTTCAGATTTACTTTTTCCTGGCACGGCAACTCTCGCTCCCTCCTTACAGTATCAATGCGTATTAGAAACTGTATTTACGCTGACTTAATTAAAGAAGATTGGCTCTCCCCAGTCCAGGGCTGCGAAGAGAAAATCCTGGCCCGGAACAGAAAAGTTACCGGCCCCTATACAAAAATCCATGAATCCATGATGTATACAGGGTGCGGCAATTAGTATTTCCACATTTTAAAGAGCTGGTACATAAATACCAAATGAGATATTGAGAAACAGTTTGGTATTCTATAAGCTTGTGTATTCTAGTTTTTTCCATCTATGCTTTGTAAATAATGTCGTCCAAATGACGGCCTAGGCGAGTGATGAACTTCTGGAGTCTTTCACGGAAGTTTTCCTTGACTCTCGTCATCATACCCGCATCAATTTGCATGATTTCTTCCAGAATTGCCTTCTTTAACTCTTCCAGGGTGATGTTTGCAGTCCTCAGCCTCGAGGTAACCCTACAGGAAGAAGTCACAGGGACTCAAATCTGGCGACCGGAGAACATGTCCTGCGGAATCTCACAAGAACGATTGGCTGTATGGGTAGCCCCATACAGCCTAAAGCTGATGATATAGTCCTAAAGTTGTGAAATCAACTCAAAATTGTTTTTCGATCAGGAACAGGATCCGTGGAGTGCAAACCATACCTTGTGCGGAACGCCCTCTGAGTGACTATAATGGTTCACTTATTTAAAAAACAACTTGACAACGAACGCACGATGCACGCTCGACCAAACCATTGCAACAACTAAAAACTAGATGTCATATTGTGTTGAATATCACAAACCCCACGCTCCTCCCACTATCACTCCCCCTCCCACGATTTTTGAAATATGGGAAAACTAATTGCCGCACCCTGTATATTATTATAAAATATAAACTATAATGATGCTAAATTAACAAATCATGATCAATGAATCAAATCAATCAAGTTTTAAAATGTATAAACTAGGTGGTAAAATCTTTATTTTTTTTAGTATCTTAGATTTCCGGGCCCCTCCAAAACCCCAGGCCCGGGGGGATTCCCCCCCATTCCAAACCCCCTCCCGTTGGGATTGCCCCAATCTCTATATTTATGGATATAATAAATGTCCATACCAAATTGTATCCAAATCCAAATCTGAGTTATCGTGCTGGATTATTAATAAACCAGGTTAATAAACCGCTCACTCAAACAAAGAAATAAGATCCTAAGAAAATAAAGGTCCTATAGCACTACTATAATTGGCAAATTGGTATTAAGGTTGGCCCTAGATTGGAACGTCAGTTATTTTCTCGTATCATGCATACCTTTTTACTTTCCTTATCCTATAAAAAGGAAAGTATTATAATTGACTGAAATTTTTGATGTCGAGTTTTCATGTTTTGGGGTCCCTAGAGACCAAATCTCGAGTTCCAGCCATTGGTCCGTGTGTGCGTGTCTCATTTCTGTCTGTCTGTCTATGAACTTAATCTTAAGAACGACAATTGCTAGAAACTTTAAATTTGGTATGTATGTCAGTTTTATGTCATAAACGGGATTTTTTACACACGCCAGTTACAAATCCTAAGTCAGCGTCTATGGCACGTTGAATACACCAGTTCCCGTTAGAACACTGAAGTTTGGTGGAAATCGAATATACCGTTGACGGTTTTATTCCTTTTTAGCGTTTTTCGCACATCCTGCTTAAAATGGGAACAGTAATAGCTAGAACTTTACACTTGGCGTCTATTCATATCAATTTCATACAATAGATTGAAAAATACAACTTAGGTTGAAGTGTAATATATTGTTGGCCACTAATTAGCGGTTGCAGGCCGCTTTTTGGCGGTTTCAGCTAAAACCAGAATGGAAAGAGCAGTCAACTGAAATATGTGCCAATTCATATCCATTTCATGCAAGAAATTGAAAAATACAACTTAGGTTGAAGTGTAATATATCAAGAAGTGTTAATATGTAATAGTATTTCCTCTCTGCGGACTTCAAAACGAGTTTTGGCATTGAAAACTCGACATCAAAAATTTCAGTCCATTACAATACTTTCTTCTTTTTTATAGATAAAGTAAGTCGTGTGATGTTCATACCAGGATTTTTAGTACACTTCAGTTTCAAATCCTTAGTCAGCGTCTATGGCACGTTGAATACACCAGTTCCCGTTAGAACACTGATGTTAGGCAACGTTCAGCGAGGTTGTAACATACACTCACATGTTACATCTACGTGAATGCATATATTTCCGGCCTAACCCAGGATGGCTGAGTCAATGTGGGGAGCTGGTTTGCATGTTTTCAGCAAATGGGGGGTAAACCCCCGACTTAAATGACCAATAAACGTTAAAGAAACATTTAAATATATATATATATTATCTACCTCGTCAAAGATTAAAAAAAAAAAATCCAATTCCGGGTCTCCCAAGTGCAATGCCAGTGTGATATACCTAATACCCGGTTACACTGTATCCGACTACGTATATGAGTCACAGTGGGTCCGATTAATCAGACGGAAATCCAAACATTTTGGGATCAAGTCGCAAGTCGGCACTATACGGACGTATACGTTTGACCAAGTCGTTGACAGTGTAACCACTCTTGTCCAATTCTTGATGTTGGGTTCCTCAGCGCCACTACGACCAAAAGTTATACGTAGGTAAAGAAGAAATTAATATTCAACTATCTGCTGTCAGGATAGCAGATCATGTAGGTATGTAACCACATCAATTTTTTTTAAAGTGATTAAGTTTGGTTTTGATGAGAAATATATAACGGAGGTTAGTGTTCACACTCCCCAACTCCTCACCAAAAATGTTCTACTTTTCTTTGACATATTCCCTTAATATAGGTTAACCCTTTAATGCTCATATTTAGTGCTGGCTATTAGGGCAAACATATGAAAAGACAAGACAAGGCTCTACTGAATTTTAATGTTGCGAATATCGCCTTTGCGCGAAGTATGCGAACAAAAGCAGTGGAGCCTAGGAGTTTCGAGCGCCTTTTGGAATCCTGCGTAGGACTTGTATTGGACTTTCTTTGATAGTATAATTAATAGTCAGTGTGGTCAGACTCAGGTGGAACGCTTATTCTGGGTGTATGTTGCCAAAAATATAATTCAAGTATAGCCTTTTATTTTGGTAGCCTATAATTCAAGTAGCCTCTACACCCGCTCCGGCGCCTAGTAGTCATGGCCGTTCCTGTGCTAATATAGTATTCTATCTTTAAAAAAATCGGAAAATCGACCGTAACTCAAAAAAGGTTGGACAGATTTTGTAGTTATACTTCTTTAGACGCGTTATGAAAAAAATGATGAGAGTGCAATTTTAAGATGCGCGCGCACCTTTAACAAAAAATTATATTTTGTGTTACAGTGCATGTAACACAAAATTGTCACCTCATCAGTGTAACACAAAATTAACTCAGAACCTACCAAGAAGTTATTTATGAGAAAATTATGAAGATGGAGTTAGTTATGAAAAAATGATGAGAGTTAAATTTAAATATTGAATTTTCTTATTCTATATCCTTAGAACATAGTGACAAGACCCCTGTTTCATAGTTGGTAGGTTCTGAGTTCACTCCCGGGTGGGGTAGTATGTTTTTTGAAATAATTAAAAAGTGGGCGGGGGAGTGATAGTGAGGGGAGCGAGGGGTTTGTGATATTCAACACGATATGACATCTAGTTTTTAGCTGTCGCAATAGTTTGGTCGATCGTGCATCGTGAGTTCGTTGCCCAGTTGTTTTTTTAAAAAGTGAACCATTATAGCCGCTCAGAGGGCGTTCCACACAAGCTCCACGGATCCAGTTCCTGATTGAAAAACAATTTTGAGTTGAGTTCACAACTTTAGGACCACATCATCAGCTTTAGGCTGTATCAGCAACGTTCTCGTGAGATTCCGCAGGACATGTTCCCCGGTCGCCGGATTTGCAAACTATGTCTAAATTAAGATTAAAGGACTAACTAAAACTTTCTCGATACGTTGTTGCAACTAAATTTAAGATATCGGATCGTGAACAGCTGAATTTAATCAAAAATCGAACGTGAATCGAAAACGGGCTGACATTTTTTAATTCTGATAATTTTTCTGGCGTTCCAGCCTATTGTTTTGGAACTTTTGTCCCATCATTTTTTTTGATACATTTTACTGTTTTAGCTAACCAATTACATCATACTCGTAGATAATGTTCGCAATGGACTAAATGGACATTGAATACGTTGTGCACATCAAATGATCATTTATAGTAAGCATAATGTGCTCAGAGACACATAATTATACAATTGTCCTTTGTGCAATTCAAGGGGTACAATGATAGTTCGCCTCCACGAGAACAGATCGGACGAGCTTAGATAGCGTCTATGCACGTTGAATACACCAGTTCCCGTTAGATCACCGAAGTTAAGCAACGTCCAGCGAGATTGTAACATATGGGTGTCAATGTCCACGTAGGTTCGCGCCCTCGTGTCTGGTCTAACCCAATCTGGATGAGGTCTATGTGGCTGGGTGCTTTTGTAAATTTCCAGCCAAAGGAGGTTACCCTCCTTTTGCTGTATTAAAGGACCAATAGATCTTAGACAGACGTTAAGCAAAAAAAAATAAAATAATAAGGCTACCGGATTAATTAGGTAGGTATATTTTTTTTACCAATCCATGAGAAATAAACCAAAAGTGAACAATTGCACAAAAAGAAAACAGGCCCATAGCACCGAATCCTATTTTGGTATGGGGGTCTAATTGGGCGACACGAATTCTACGTATGTTGAAACGTAAAATATCAATTTTTTTAACTAATAGAATAATAAACCCATGTGTCACTTTGTAGAATTTTTTTAATATCATTGGATTCTCAAACTAATTTATTAACTTTAATATATACTTATAAAACGCAATATTAATATAAAAATATTAATGAAATTTTTTAATAACTTGAGAAAAACATTCCTACCATCCTACCTTATCAAAGGGTTAATCTCCGGATATAATAAGTTTTCCAGGGAGATATGATTTATCGTGGAGGTAGCAGAAGTCAAACCAACTTTAGTACAGAGTTGTGTGCTTTATAACAATGAAAAGATAATCCTAACGTCGTAAGCGTTTGATGAGAAGAATGTTATTGTAACTTATGATAATTTGATGAATCAATCTATACAAGGTACACCATACTTCGGTGTATCATAGAGATGGGTAAACACTGAATGAACGAAAGAACTTTTGGAATATGTTTTGTAAAGTGAACGATTCCCGCGAGCAGTTCAGTAATTAAATAATCTTCGAGAAGTATATTTTCTTTGTAACATTATTATAATGTAAGAATTTCTAATTAATTTTGTATCGACTACAAGTAAATTAATGAGTCACGAGCGCTTTCGTCTGTTACGACATCTTCTAGTGAACTGAAACCAAATTAATTAGAAATTCTTATATTTCAAAATGTCTACAAAGATCCTCAATAATATTTCTTATTTGAATTATTATAATGGTCATAGTGCTTGAAGATTGAATACCTCAATGTAATGTAAATAATAAAATATCAATTTAGGATTAGAAATTCAAAGTTATTTTAATTCTGAACTTCAATTTACATCAAAATATGAAACTTAAAAAAGTTCAAAGAGAGTGAAATCTGAACTGAACTTTAAACAAGCTATATGAACTGATATGTGTAAGTTGGAGAACAGTTCATTACGGTGAACTTGAACTACGGGAGTTTCATTTCTATTCTGCTCGTATAAGATCGAATCCTTTAATTATACCTACGGTTTTCTAGTGTGTTAAAATGTGTTTTTAGTAACAGAACAGTTGCACTTGACCTAAAGGTTTAATTGAAAATTGAAATCTGTGTAACACATCGAAAAATCACAATATCAAAATGTTTTTTTTTAAAAAAAAAATCTTCAATATTGAAGTGTTCTTAATATGCAGTTTTTCTATGGAAAATTTCTCATAAATACGGCCCTGTTGTGAATGAGTGTGAGGGTTAGTAATTATACTTTTTGGATAAAATGGTTCCTTATTGAGGCCACTCCCCATTTTAAGTCTCAAATCGTATACTTACTTCAGACCTTCTATCCCAAAATGGCCGTTTTCTAAAAGGCGTTATTTTAACCTATGGTAGAAATGCGAGATTTGGTTTTCCCGACCTACGGCACTGATAAAACTTAAAGTTGTTACTTTTATTACTTATGTAGATGGAAAACCTTTATTGAGCCAAACCTAACGAATTTCTACATCAAAATAATATTCAGTTTTCGTTATACAGGGTGTAACAAGTTTTGATTTTGAACCCCTCTGGCTCCGCCCCTGATTATTTTTTTTTTGAAAACAACAAAAATGGGAATATTCCTTATTTTATTCGCACTTTTATTTTTCAAAAAAATATTTTTACTATTCCATTTAAATTTCCCGACAAATCCACTCTTTGTGTCAAAAAAAGCCACTTTCGGGATTCGAACCTGGATACTGATATTCCCATTCGAATGGACATGGGCCCTTTCCTATCCCTAGAAACAAACAGAATTCCAAAATTCCAAGCGGTTCAAAAGTTATGTGCACCGAGCAGGACTTCTGGTAATACAAATTCATTTCTATTTCCCTTTATTGTGCAATGTATTTTTGCAATATTGTTAAATATCTGTTTTGTTTTTTTTAATTAATTAAAAAAAATGTCTCACAGTAAAAAATAATTCGGCGCTAAATTAGATCCCAAATATGACATACCTACATACCAACTTTCAAGACTTTAGCAATTATCATTAACTTTCCGGAAATGATGATTTTTTTATTCGAGTTTTTTTATGCGTACCTTAAAATGTTAAATATACATATATATATAAAAACGATTCCAAAGGTTCACTCTATTAAATATAACGAACCAAAAAAATAATAAAAAAGATATCTCGGCTTTAGAAAGAGCGTGGCACTAATTATTATTAATTACAAATATCGAATACAACATCCACACCACATTCTAAATCCGTATTTCTATAAAATACTGCAACTGAAGCATTATGCAGGAGGAAACAAAGTTTTGTAGGGTGGATCTGGGATCTGAATTTGAAAGACGAGGAAAAAATATCTTTTTTTAATATAAAACTGAGCACCAAAGTTTCCTTTGTTTTCCATTCAATTTGAAAACAATTTCTGAACACATCCACTATGATATTGGCATTTCTGTGATTTGATTTTCATTTCTATTTTCCTTCATCTCCCCTTTCTATTTCCACTCTGATATTGGCAATTCCTCTGATTTGATTTTCATTTCTATTTTCCTTCATCTCCTCTTTCTATTTCCACTCTGATATTGGCATTTCCTCTGATTTGATTTTCATTTCTATTTTCCTTCATCTCCTCTTTCTATTTCCACTATAATATTGGCAATCCTCTGATTTGATTTTCATTTCTATTTTCCTTCATCTCCTCTTTCTATTTCCACTCTGATATTGGCATTTCTGTGATTTGATTTTCATTTCTATTTTACTTCATCTCCTCTTTCTATGTCCACTCTGATATTGGCATTTCCTCTGATTTGATTTTCATTTCTATTTTCCTTCATCTCCTCTTTCTATTTCCACTATGATATTGGCATTTTGTCTGATTTGATTTTCAGTTCCATTCTCCTTCATCTCCTCTTTCTATTTCCACTCTGATATTGGCATTTTCTTTGATTTTCATTTCTATTCTCCTTCATCTTCTCTTTTTATTTCCACTCTGATATTGGCATTTTCTTTGATTTGATTTTCATTTCTATTCTTTTTCATTTTCTCTTTCTATTACCACTCTGACATTTGCATTTTCTCTGATTTGATTTTCATTTCTATTCTCCTTCATCTCCTCTTTCTATTTCCACTCTGATATTTGCATTTTCTTTTATTTGATTTTCATTTCTATTCTCCTTCATCTCCTCTTTCTATTCCTCTCTTCCCAGACCGGTGGGTTCCAGTTGGGAGTTTATATTTATGCATTGTAGTGCTTTTGTACAGGCGAGAATACTTTCCAAAATTTTTGAAGCATCGCAATCTATCATGTCCAAGAGACTCAACTTATTCACCACATTGACACTGATGTGGTCAACACAAGTTGCACCCAAGCCTGAGCCCAACACAAATCCGAATGCTATTATTGTTCAATAATGTCCCCAAATTGGGAAAGGAATGGAATTCAAGCAGTTACCGGAGAGGGGTTTCTGTATGTTTTGGAATCCAGATCACTGGAGAAATTCATGGATTGCATAATGGTCTTAATATTTCTCAGTTCCATTAAATATGATGCAATTCGCTATATAATAATGCGATATTAAATTTGGGGATGGCTAATTTTGCAATAGAATTACATTTTAATATTAAGGCACGAAAATAACAAAGGAAAAAAATCTAAAGGTAAATTGGAAGCGAGTAATCACTGTAAACGACGCAGGGGTTTTAGAGGTACAAAAATTACACAATTTAAGTGTATGAGATATTAAAAATGAATGAGCATGTCCCTCCCTCCTTCCCACTAATGAACCTTTGGAATCGTCACGAAGGGAAAAAAAATTCTCCCCTCAAAATTTGATATTTTATGCGTTTGTCCGCCGTGATGTGCACTTTTGTCACCTGGTGTTAACCTATTTCTTTGAAATTTGCTACGTAGGTCCAATTTGGGGTCAGATCCATATGTGCGGTTTCATACAAAAAATTTACGTACCAATTTAGCAAATTTCATCAAAATCGGTCAGCGCTAAGTGACAAAAGTGCCCATCACGGAGGACGGTGTGATGTATTCGGGATACGGAGAGCTGCAAAAGAAAAGATTTTTTATTGGATCTAAAAATCCAACCTTGAAACGTAAAATATAAAAATTTTCTGGTTATATTTTAGCCAGTAAAATAATAAACCCATGCGTCTCATTGACTGGTCTCTAACTGAAGAATATAGTTCAAGAAATGTATGTATTAGGTTTTGAGACAAAAAACATTATTTTAAAATATGAAAATGGTGGAAAAAAACCGCATAAGTTTATGGACTCTTGAAAAAAATATAATATTCTTTATGAACAGTCAGCAAAATGTTTTCCCCAACATAGGTACATGCACGGAGAACTTTAACGACACACTTTAGAAAGCTTTTTATGTATACAACTGTCAGAAAAAGTTTTCTACTAATAACAGGAAAGAAAAAAAAAAATCACTAACCTCAATCCACTTCCAGGGGTAATTTAAGGGATAGGAATACCGGACGTCCGGCTCTGAAGAACATGTTCTGCATTTTTGCATGTTTGTCCTGTCTATTTATATGTGACTCATGATGTTTCGGCCTCAATTTTACTCCAAATAGGATTTTACTCCAAAGATACTCAAATTTTTTTTTTTCAATTTTTAAGATTCTATGTACCTTGAAATGTGAAATATCAAATTTCGAGGTGCGTTTTTTTCTTCTTCTTAACTTACATAACTTATAGGGTTTGTATTTAAATTTATATGCTTTGCTATATAAGGATAATTTTTGAAGTAACTATATTGGGAGGGACAAAGGACACTGATAATAAAATGGGATTAAAGAAGTTTCCCCAACATTAGGTCAGCCCTGAATTTATCCCACAAAATAAGTTCGCCATTTTCTTCCTGCATTTCATTTTCAAAATTTATTTCAAAATATGACATTTCTAATGGGTGCAATATATTTATGGTGTATACATAAACATTTACTTAGTGTGACGTCAGGTCTGATTTTCATCTCTTCGTTGTGCTGTCTGGTCGTAAGTGATTTTCCCCCTTTTTTTATTTAGTGTCACCTCAGGTCCTATTTTCATTTCTTTGTTGTGCTGTCTGGCCCTAAGTGATTTTCCCCTTTTTCTTTTAACTTAGTGGCATTTCAGGTTCCTTTTTCATCTCTTTGTTGTGCTGTCTGGCCGTAAGTCACTTTCCCCCTTTTCGTATTCAGCGTCCTATTTAGTGAATCAGTAGTCAAAATCATACAAAGGTGTATACCTAATTACCTATCTAGAATGGAGGAAAAGTACCTAGTCTAATGCCTTTTCCTCAAAGGGTGCTGAAGAGTAGAACACACTAGGGGGGGGGGGTCCGGACCTCTCGCGACTGAAACCAAATGTTCCAGTTCTTATGCGCATATAACAGTAATCGAATCCAATATTACCTTGTGAACGTTGGGTATATACGTCAATAGCTTCCTCACCGTTTGTAGAACAAAAATGTTTCACCTTTGTAGAACAAAAATATTTAGTCGTCAGTCTGGTTTGGTTACAACATGTGGGGGTTGAAATTTTCTGGATTTTGAGGTTAAATTTGTGCATGGGATTTCTATCCCCCCCCCCTGACCATACCAGACTGACGATTTAAGGAATAGTTATGACTGAATTATTAAAGAAAGTATGATAAAATGGGTAGCCTTAATACGAGTATATTTAGACATACCCCCTCTGAAATCAATCCAGGCTAAAAAGGAAATGGAAATCTTCCTTTATTCTAGCCTGCCAACTCCGGATGATGTGTCAGGTATATTTGAAGAAAATATTATATATCAATTAGCAAAAGCAGTTATCACAGTTCTTCAGGGAGAATATTTTTGAAAATGGATTTGTGCCAGATCTTCAGGGTATATATTAATTCAATGCCGTCACAGCTTTCTAGTGAAAATATTATATGCATTAGGTATATTTTGCAGCCTTCGGCTGTTGTCGGAATTCTATAGTGGTAATAAAAATTGAATTATAGGTTCAGTTATTGTCGCAGCTCCTACAGTAAATATTGTTTGAATTAGAAATTGTATTAGCTTTCGGCTGTTGTCACATATTTTAAGGGCCCCCTCTGGAGATAGCTTTATAAGAACCAAAATTTGTCAATAATATATTTCGCAAAATGATTATTTTAAATTCCATCAAATTTGGAGTGATAATTTCAATTTTAGATAAATACCCGAATTTGAGGTTTGGTGCCCTAAAGTGCTCCCAGATGAGAATAGCCCCATAAGGTCCAAAATTTGTAGATTATATTCTACAAACAGTCTTTCAGAAATAATTTTCAGAAAAATTGGAGTTATATTGCCGCTTTTAGAGGAGTACCCGAATTTGAGATTTGGTGCCCTAAAGTGGCCCCATGAAATCCAAAATTTGCCGATATGTTACAAAGGACACTGTTATAAATTTCATCAAAATCGAGCCTACCTTTAGGTTTCTAGAGTGTCACCCCAAAATGACCCCTTTTGACCCATAAATGGACTCCAGAGTGTGCTATATTTATTGTTAAGATTTTGTCTCAAAATATGGCCTCAAGAAATATTGTGGCCAAATATCATCAAAATCGGACAATTAAGAAATGTTGTAGATGCGCGAACACGATTTTTGCGGACAATTGGACACACATTTTTTATAGACCCAATTTTTGGCATCGAAATTTTTAACTAATACAATACTTTACTTACCGATACCTCGTACATGGGAAAATAAAGTAACTAATAAAACAAATTTAATGTAACCGCCGAAAATCATTCCTTCTTACAAAGTCCGCGAACTCATCGAGCGACCCTCACAAATAAGGGTAATTATTTGAAAATACATTTTGGTGCCACAATGAGGATGTAATATAAACAATAGCACGGAAGTGTATGAAAGAAGTTTTTCTGAGAACTCATAGGTGGAACAAGTACAATTGAATACAATAAAGGAATGTTATCTGCTTTGAATAGCAAGCCAAGGTAACACAAAACGAAAGATTTATAGTAATTTCTCAAAGGATTTTCAACGTACACATACTGGGTAGAGTAACCTATACAGAAAGCAAAATTTCAAAAATTCGGAAATTTGATAAATTGAGGTTTCGTTGGTGATAGTTTTTTGATATCTCTTATATCAGTTGCATCATAATTAAATTTTCTATTAAAATTTATATTTATTCCGTTTCTTTGTGTTATCCTTTTAACTCCCAGAACTATTTTGGTTTTTGAATCGAAGGATTTATAATTTTGCTGCATATAGCTTAGGAAGTACGAAAAACTTTTCCTTGATTTTTTCCAACTTGAAAGGTTTTTTTTTCATAAAATAACCTTTAAGTAACTTTGTTTTAAAGTTTCAAATGGCTGAGGAAGGGAGAATCTTCAAAATTTGAGCACCTTCAAATCTCTTTTAAACCAAAAATCACATTAGCATGTAGTAGAAATATGTAATCAAAAGCATTTAAGTCATGGCCGAGTTACAAAGGTCACCCCAAATTAATTTGACTATATCAATCTGTTCGATTTATGAATATTTAGCACATAGCAAGTAATACTACAATACACTAAATATCGTATTCGTTGGAACTTGACACTATTTCGTAAATTTTGATTCTGGTAGAACCATCAATCTGCTGCGCTCTACATTGGTGATAAAACTTTTAGGTATGCATGCATTATTATGTGTGAAGGGAAATATATATAAATAAATTTTTAATTTGGCTTAACGTTTTTTAAACATCTATTGATCATTCAAGGCGGTGGTTCCACCCTTAATTCGCTGGAAACTTGCAAACCAGCTACCTACATTAACCTCATCTAGTCCGAGTTGGCCGGAAAAATAGCCAGCATCACGAGGGCACGAACCCACGTGGTACAACCTCGCTGGACGTGGCTTAATTTCAGTGATCTAAAGGGAAATGGTACATTCAACGTACATAGACGCTGACTGAAAATATATATAATTAAGAAGAAGAGAAATAATATCAATCATACCTATAAGTATACAACTTTTAATTTTACAAGAATGAAGAATGACTAAATTAAAAACTATTAGAATAACAACATAATCGTTGCTCTGACAACATAAGAACAAATCTATCAGGCACGTAACTGGAGGAGAGGGGGGCAAATAGGGCGGCTGCCCCGGGCAAGAGGTTTGTGGCCTTAAGGGGCGCCAAAACGGTCATAGCCCGTGTTTTGATGGGGCGCCAACACGGTTGCCCTGGGTATCATAGATAGGTACAAAATATGTGACATCGACCCAATTCTTTTTTTAAGGCCTCTTGATGCCCTAATGTTAAAAAAAATCTAAAAAAAATACTTAGTACTTTATCAATTCTATTTTTGAGAAGTAAAATTAGCAAAAATATCCTTTCTAAAATAGAAAAATGTTAACATACTGTCCATTATATTGAGATATCCCGAGGAGGGTTGAGAATATATTGCTGAACATTTTGATACATATTTTATTTTTTGGTGAATACAAGAGACAAAAATAAAATACCAGACACACTCTATCCTCTGTGTTTGCCGTGAGAGATACCCTGTACCTCTAATTTTAGGTCTAATATTGGGAATGCAAAACGTTTTCATTTGTTCGTATTTGAATGAAACATAAATAAATGGTGCGATAGGGGGAAGCACGTTCTTCAGCCTTTGGCACTATTTTTCCATTACTTTTAGCAGATTAAATGAACAACTAGTTGGTTGAGCGACTCGTACTAAGGTATGTCACCAAAGATAAAATTATACTATCATTGGTAGAGGTTACCCCTAGTAAGTTAACCTCTGAGTACACCCTGCCTCTTTGATTCCCATTCGAGTAGCCCTGTCTCTTTGGGTCCCATCTGAGTACACCCTGCCTCTTTGATTCCTATCCGAGTAGCCCTCTCTCTTTGGGTCCCATCTAACTACACCCTGCCTCTTTGATTCCCATCCGAGTAGCCCTGTCTCTTTGGGTCCCATCTGAGTACACCCTGCCTCTTTGATTCCCATCCGAGTAGCCCTCTCTCTTTGGGCCCCATCTGAGTACACACTGCCTCTTTGATTCCCATCCGAGTATCCCTGTCTCTTTGGGTCCCATCTGAGTACACAATGCCTCTTTGATTCCCATCCGAGTAGCCCCGTCTCTTTGGGTCCCATCTTAGTACTCCCTCCCTCTTTGATTCCCATCCGAGTAGCCCTGTCTCTTTGGGTCCCATCTGAGTACTCCCTCCCTCTTTGATTCCCATCCGAGTAGCCCTGTCTCTTTGGGTCCCATCTGAGTACTTCCTCCCTCTTTGATTCCCATTCGAGTAGCCCTGTCTCTTTGGCTCCCATCCGAGAACAATACTCCCTCTTTCTAACCAACATCAAAACCTTTCTGCGTAGCATTCGACAACTAATGATCTTCGAAATTTAATTTTAAATTCAAATAAAATACGTGGAGAAGTTAGTTTTTAATGTTTAGGAATCAATAAGATAAAACCATTTTCAAAATTTTGTTTTCCAAGTTTCAGAGTAAGATTTCGATATGGTTGATTAAATTCGGAATAATGAGGTAGATAAAATACTTGACTGTAAAAATTATAAATAACTATTTTCGTACTCCCTGAGTGGAGCCGCAGAGAGGAAATCCGGGCCCGGGACTAAAAAATTACGGACCCCTTTACTAAATTGAACAAATTATTAAGGGTCCCTAGGTAGATGAGTCTTCGATTTACCTCTCTCTGATGATGTACTCAGGCGAATACGAAAATAGGTTTAAAATAATTAACATCTTTATAATTTTTAGTACTCCTAAGTTTCTTATCTACCAAATAGGGTTTGCGGTGTAGTGGTAAGACGCTCTAACTGGTAAGCAAGTAGGGCGTGGGTTTAAACCCAGCCAACTCATGAAATTTCATCCTCGTGAATTTGAAATATTTGCAACAATTGTAGGATATGGAGGGGGTCGAGATTACGGTGTCCTCAAAGTAGCATAAGTACGCTAATCAACTAATCATCCTTCCAGCGATGGACGCAAAAAGTCAGGCTATGGTTTTACTTGACCAAGGTAGGTAGTTTCCTAATTTAACAAAAATAAATTCGGAATTGCCAGCGTCTATGGCACGTTGAATACACCAGTTCCCGTTCGATCACTGAAGTTAAGCAACGTCCAGCGAGGTTGTACCATGTAGGTGTCCATATGGGTTCGCGGCTTCGTGATGCTGATGGCTATTTTTCTGGCCTAACTCAGGCTGGGTGAGGTCAATGTGGATAGCTGGTTTGTAAGTTTCCAGCGAATGGAGGGTAAAACCCCGGACTCGAATGACCAATAGATGTTAAACAAAATTAAAAAGAAATAAAAAAATCGGAATGTTTTGACATTTCACCTATGTAATACACGAGCATATTATTATATTATTAATGCAATGCCGTGCTGGTATGGAAATTCTAACAGGAAGTCACTCAAAATGTCGCCACTCTGGAGCAGCTTGGTTATGTTATGCAAAAATGTTGAATGGAACGCAGTATTAATATTTCAGTTGTGAAGCCAATAGGCATGATAAGGGCGGAATTCATAATCGTCACTTGAGAGAAATAAATACCCAAGAGTCCCTTTGAGGAAGATTTTTTCACTCAGTCAATTCATAGTCACCCCACTTAAGTTTTGAATTAATGATGAACAAGAAAATCAGGATGATATTACTTTCTGTACTGCGGAACAACTTTTTGTATCGAATTTCATCTTTTGTATCGAATTTCGCTCACCCCGAAGTGGTATTTCTCAATTCCGATTTTTAGGTGGTGAAAACCGGCCATAAATCCGGCAGAAACCTGAAATTTTAAATTTTCATGTTTTATGTGGGGTTCTTTATTATAATGTTTTTTTTTTTGTGGGGGAGGGGCATTTCGTTGATTTTTTTTGAGTTTATGGACAAATTATGACGACTAGATTCCAAAAAACGTGTCTAGAAAAAAATGTGTGCCCGTCCGTCTGAAAAATCGCGATGTTCGCGCATCTACAGACTTTATTATTTGTCCGATTTTGATTAAATTTAGCACCAATATTCCTTACGGCCCTAATTCGAGCCAAACCCTTAACATTGGAGAAAGAACTCCCTGAGGTCCGTTTACGGGTTATAAGCTGTCATGAACTCACCAAGAACTGATAAACGCAGACGAAAATGGCATACGCGTCGCAGAGTATTGGCAGGATTCCATTTGATGGCATTTGTTTGGTGGCCTTGGACACGTAAAGTAAAGTAAGTAAGCTGTCATTTTGAGGTGACCCTCTAGAACTTAAAGGACAAGCCCGATTTTTAGCATTCTTTGAGCATTTTTGCACAAAATATTTTATTGATAACACGTTTTCTTTATCTTTTGAGTGTCAAAAAATGTTTGGAAGATTTTCACGTCATGCAAGATTGATATGATATCATCAAGATTATTCACTGTCTTTATGGCATGAAAAGATATTCATTGTGGTCGAGAACGATTTAGATTTTGTCCAGACAACGTTAATCGACGGCAATTGCATTGTCTCATAAAGCGGCGGAACTACAGGGAGGAACTAGGGGATAGACATGCCCTCCAAAAGATTCCTGGAGAAATAAAAAGACGCAGGAATCTGCGTATTTGGAGAGGAAAAATTCGCGACACTGTTGGAAAAATAAATAATTATTCTTTTAAATTTGATTGTAAATTCTATTGTGTAAAAAAATTAGGGCACCCCATTTAAAACGAATGTTGACCTTGAAATAACTCTGACAGATCTATCAAGGTCATGTACTCTCTCATATTGTAACATTTTGGTCAGAATATAATTATATATTCCCAAAAATGTCGGACATTTTTATGGGTAAATTAAAATGACCCACCCTGTATATAATTCCCGTGATTTCGTTTATTTACATTTTTCAAAATTTACTATTGCAATACAATTAGATTTCCAACTGATAACCCACCCTGTAAATAATTCCCGTGATTTCGTTTATTTGCATTTTTTTTAATTTACGATTGCAATACAATTAGACTTCCAACTGATGACCCACCCTGTATATATTTCCCGTGCGTTTATTTGCATTTTTTTTTAAATTTACGATTGCAATACATTTAGATTTTCAATTGATGACCCACCCTGTATATAATTCCCGTGCGTTTATTTGCATTTTTTAAAATTTACGATTGCAATACAATTAGACTTCCAATTGATTCAATGTTTACTCAATCTGTGATTACACTTGTCCCAATGTTCTACTTGATGATGAGTAATGACTACTATAATACAATATCAATTAGTGTATATGTATAATACACATAAAATCCGAATTGGCATTAGTAATTTGGTGTCTTTTCTGACAGTACGCGGAATTAGGAAACAACGTTCTAGCAACATGATTTCAAAACTTTCAACAAGTTTCTTAATAATAACAAACGTATTTTGGTTGATTGTTTTAAATTCATCGGAATGTGACACTACCACTCTATGGTATGTATACTATTCAAAGGATTATCCTGCAACAGAAAAAGTTTTGAGATCATACGACAACATCAATCTATGTGATTCGGACAAAAAATGTGGACGTGGGCCATTAGGAAGCGAAATTATGAAGTCTTTGAATCTGACAGGAACATGCCAAGAAGATAATACACCTGCAGGACAAGAACAACTCAATGGAACTCTCTGTTGGTTCAGACAGACTGAAGCGAAAGGTGTAACGTTGGAAATGCAAATTTATACAAAGGACAGTATCACCATGTTAAGATACTCGCATCCCTTTGAATCTGACAGGGGCACACAACAGAGTCATGCCATTTAAAATAAATATGTTTAGAAGCTAACAACAAGATTGAGACTTTTTCTTAAGTGGAAAATTTCCGACATTCATTTAACATGCACTTCACAGAAATTCTGGAAATACATCTTAAATGAATGTCGGAAATTTTTCACTTTAAGAGAAAGTCTCAATCTTGAAACTGACCTGTTTTCGTGTTTGAGATAGGACATGTTCAAAATTGATTCTTTTTAATCTCATCTTTTAATTTGTCCCCCTTTCAGTGTATAATTATATATTTAAATCTTTTAATAACATGTTAATTATAGGTGTTAAAAAATAATAACTTTCAAATAAATTAAATTTAAACAAATTTTACTTTATGAAGAAACTAGTTTCGAATCATTCGATCCATCATCAGTCTAGTCGAGTTGAAAGATGAAAGATGATTTAAATATATAGAGTCAACTTCCATCCTTAGACTCGACTAGACTGATGATGAATCGAATCATTCGAAACTAGTTTCTTCATAAAGTAATATAAATAGTGTTTCTGGTAAGTGTTTTGTTTAAATTTAATTTATTTAAAAGTTATTATAATTACCTATATAAACGATATCAATGCTTACACTTTCTATAGGAAGCAATCAATGTTCATTCATTTTAATCTTACTGATTTTCTATTGACGTAAGAGATATTCTGTCACTTTCGGTGGGTGGACGGTTGTGGCGGCGGACAAATTTTGGTTTATTATTTTCAATAATTACGGAAACTTTGAAATGGTCGCGAATAAAATGTGATATTTTTTGTTTCCAGTTGTAAAGAATCAAAAAATCCGATTGTTCATCAATTGCACTTTTGCAACTTAGCGTTGACGGATTTTGATTAAATTTGGTGTATAGGTCCCATTTGGGGTACAATTGTGCACCAAAACTTTTGGTCATATGAATTCATATATATATATTTCTTTAATTTGGCTGAACGTCTTTTTAACATCTATTGGTCATTCAATGCGGGGGTTTCACCCTCCATTCGCTGGAAACTTGCAAACAAGCTACCCACATCGACCTCACCCAACCTGGTTAGGACAGAAAAATAGTTAGCATCACGAGGGCGCGAACCCGCGTGGACACCGACATGGCACAACATTGTGGTGGACGTTGCTTAACAGTGATCTATCGGGAACTGGTGTATTCAACGTGACATAGACGCTGGCTATATATTATACTCCTAGGACGTACCAGTGCGGAGAAATCGCGATGATGTCACGTGAGTGTGTTTCTCTTTTATATATATAGATAGGTAGGTACTAAAATTTTAGTATAATATGTGATTGAAATAGAAATTTCTGATTGAAATAGGAATTTCTGCCAAGATGTTAAGATATACAGGGTGTAACATGTGTCGATGCTAATCCCATATTCTTGAGTCTAAAACAAGATGATTTCACCATATTAATCCAGGTCCGAAATTTTCCTCCCACAGCTACTTCAAATGGAGGCCACAGAAACATGGCAAGGTGGGTATTGAGAAAATAAGTTATTCAACCACTTTTCCATCCCTAGGATCAATAAGATTCCCAGCAATGTGATGTCTAGCTATCTACTGGGACAGTATCGTATTAAGGGGGTGGTCTGCATGTTCTACTTTGGGGATAGGAGATTCGTTTCAAAGGGTCCTTCCTTTCTTGGACCTGGGTGGTCTACTCGTATATCTAAACCTTTGAATAACATGTTAATTATAAGTGTTAAAAATATTAACTTTTAAATAAATAAAATTATTTATTTAACAGTTAATACTAGTATATCAACTACACACTGTGAATGGGCATATTGTTCATATTCTTTCTTAATATCCCGCTCATTGTCTGTGCTGCTATTTTGTCGGAGCACAGTGGGTTGTTGCAGCAGAGAATTCCACTTCACCGGGAAGCAACCAAAAAAGGGGTCAATCAGATTCATTCATTCAATAGTGACACCATCTTGTCCGATGGTAGCCAGATGTATGAAACAGCAGCTCTAGATTAGTTGTAATCTACTGCTTAAGTTTAATTGAAATCATATACATCCATTCTAGGAGGCTGATCATTGACATGGGCCTCCAAACCGTGACAATCACTGCAATGTAATTTCGTCAGTAATACAAGAGTTATATACATATAAAGATATTCCAGAGTTGCAGAAAAAGTTATTTTACATCATCAGCTCAGGTATGATTTACTTTTCCTCATGGAAAGTTGGCAAGTCTTTTGTGAATTGAAGAAATTACGCTTTAGGCCTCAATCAGGTTAAAAAAAATCAAGCGATACAAAAGTAATATGCACAAGGCTGGACTTTTGGGACATACTGTAGAGGGACATTTTATATATGTGCCCATAAAATTTCCCGAGAAAAGTAAAATAGAACTAAAGAAGAGACAATATCAACTGCGAACTTTGTGTTTTGTACGAGTAAAGTACACATTTGATGCTTTTAAAATAATGTCACTTTCCTGAGCTCCATGGGGCTGCTTTATGTACAAATAATAAGTCTGTATCACATGGGACAAGTTAGACAATCATTTTGCAAGTTTTCTCTGAATCTTTAGATTTAGATCAGAGAAGGTTCGAGGAATGCACATTCTGGTTTATAGACTTTTGGAATCGATCAAGAGAAAAAAAACGACCCCTTTGATATTTTACGTTTCAAGGTATACAGGGTTTGATGTTTAACTTTTAACGAAGATTCCAATGAAACCACTATCACAAAAATCGGACTTACAGTTTTGGACTTATAACCGATATAGTGGACTAAGATTCCTACTTGGGACAATGGTCAATACTTTTTTTGAAATTGTGATTTTCTCAATTATCAGAAACAGTGTTGCCCAAAATAACAATGACGTACATACCTAGTAATGTACAAAGGGCGTGTGCTCGAGTCATCTAAATGCATGGGATTTTTTTAGTGGATATTATATTTCCTGTTTTCCGTTTCATGACATCTTGTTTAATCAACACCTATTCTGACTGTAAAAGGACTTGGTCGTATAATATATTTTGGAGCTAACTACTTTGATAGGCCGACATTTTTGGATAGAAGAAGGTCATTCAAGATATTTTATTCAAGTTTTCTTTCAGGCCATTTCAAAACTCTCCTCTGCTTATTTTCTCTCCATGATGAAGAAACTCCTCAATTTTAGAAATCAAAGTTTGACGTTTAGACTGAATCCCCAGAAATACTATCAGACTAAAAAAATGTCGAGTCGTTGGCGATTTTTCTATGAAATTCAGAAAATATAAATTGTCTAGTTAAAACGATAAGAGATATCGAGAAATTACTGGGCATAGACCCGTTCAAATCTATAGACTGAAACACCAAAAAATCTTAACAGAATAAAAAAAAATGGGTGTGTGTACTTATGTACGCGCGTGAGAAATTATACTTCTTTTTAAAAATAAGTTTATTAATATTTCAAAAAATCTTCAACGAAAAGAAGAAGAAGAAACTACAAGAAATCATCAACTCTGTCGACTTCAAACTTAAATATCGAGTGAGGTCTACTGGTAAAGTAACATGAGATCGCGTACGAGTCCGCAACACATTGGAACATTTTATGTCTTTACAAATTAAACAAATACAACATAAAAAAGTCTACAGTTCACTGAACCACAATCTCTCTCTCCCTCTCTCCTCATAGTCGTGGACATTGAGTGAGGTCTACAGTTCACTGAATCACTATCTCTCACTTCATTGTCTTCGACATTAAGTGAGGTCTACAGTTCACTAAACCACTCTTTCTCTCTCTTTTCATAATCATCGAAATTTTTTGCTGTCACCCATCCATTGTTTGTCCCTATTCGGTGTAGCTTAACATTAAAGGGATGGGACCTAGACAAATATCTTCCCAACTTTCTCGCTTTGAGATGATATGTCGTCGCGACAAATTTCGAGAAAGAATGTCATTTATTTCGAAAAACGTGAACTTTTTTGCTGTCTCCCATCCATTGTTTGTCCCTACTCGGTGTAGCGTAACATTAGAGTTGCAAAATATGCCCTAAATGAAGGAGTAATATGTCACCTAAAACTTTCTCGCTTTTAGTTGATAGAGAAAAAATGTCATTTAGGTCGAAAAACGATAATTTTTTTGCTGTCACCCATACATTTTTTGTCCCTACTCGGTGTAGCTTAACATTAGAGGGATGGGACCTAGACAAAAATCTTTCCAACATTCTTGCTTTAAGTTGATACGTCGTCGCGAGTAATTTCGAGAAAGAATACCATTTAAGTCGAAAAACGTCCACTATTTTGCTGTCACCCATCCATTGTTTGTCCCTACTTGGTGTAGCTTAAAATTAGAGGGATGGGACCTAGACAAAAATCTTCCCGACTTTCTCTCTTTGAGTTGATACGTCGTGGCTACAAATTTCGAGAATGAATGTCATTTAAGTCGAAAAAAGTGATTTTTTTTGCTGTCACCCATTCATTGTTTGTCCCTGCTCGGTGTAGCTTAACATTAGAGGGATGGGACCTAGACAAAAATATTCCCAACTTTCTTGCTTTGAGTTGATATGTTGTCGCGACAAATTTCGAGAAAGAATGTCATTTAAGTCGAAAAACGTGAACTTTTTTGCTGTCACCCATACATTATTTGTCCCTACTCGGTGTAGCTTAACATCAGAGTTGCAAAATGTCCTAAATGAAGGAGTAAGATTTCACCTAAAACTTTCTCGCTTTGAGTTGATAGAGAAAAAATGTCATTTAGGTCGAAAAACGTGAACTTTTTTGCTGTCACCCATCCACTGTTTGTCCATACTCGGTGTAGCTTAACATTAGAGGGATGGTACCAAGACAAAAATCTTCCCAGGAATGCACCCATCAACTGTGCTAAATTCATTGCAATCGGATAAGTGGTTTCAGAATGCATATATAATTTTGTGTGTGAAAAAAATCTCCCGCGTCACAGAAAAATAAAAATTCACACTCATCATTTTTTTCATAACGCGCCTAAAGTAGTATAACTTCAAAAATCAAATTTTTGTATGGACCCTAGAAAATTCTATTTGTTTAGCTAAAACGGAAAAGTAGGTATATCGAAGAATTGCTGGGAATGACCTCCCATAAAAAAAACATAGGCCAAGAGGCTAGTAATATTATCAGAATTCAAAATTGTCCAACCGTTTCCGAATTACCTACTGAGATATCAAAAATTGATGTGAATTGATCCCCTCCCACCGGGTGATTTTTCTATGGAATAATATTAGAACGGGAACGGCCATGATTCTAAGGCGCCAAGCTTAATAAGCGCAGAATTCTGAACCTCAGATAAAGTATCAGAACTAAAAAATGTTAGATTGTTTTTGAGATAAGCTTATTTTTCGGTCAAAATATACAAGTTTTAACCAGAGCAAAGCAGAGGGTACATCTGCTAGTACTGTAGTATTGTAGATATTATAATGATGTATCTTTTCTTTTGGAAAAAAATCAGCAGTGAAGAAAGGAGGTTTCTACATTTTACTTTGAAAATGTTGAAACCTAATATAGATGGAAAGGGGGAATTTCCGCACCCTCAGGAAATGTTACTCTCGCTTCGAACATATTCCAATAGGGCGCGGCGGTGGAGATATTTTTCGGTAATGACATTTTTAAGAGAAAAAAATGTATATTTAACAATTCTGAATTGTGTGTACATAAACACCTATTATCGGTAGGATGCAGGGGAACTAAGGAAATAATATGCATTTTTTGATAATAAGAATGTGGTAAGATTCTTATTGATAATAAGAATATGGTAGATTCATACGATTAGAATTCAAAATTTTACGAAGCACAACTCTTACTTGACGTAGAATTCGCATGGGAAAATAATCTAGGTATGAGGTAGATATGAGACCTCAACAAAATGTTTCACCTATTGCAAGAATTTTTTTTTGGGGGGGGGTCTCCCCCAGTTCCCCCGCCCCGTGGATTCACCCCCCGGTAGGATGCTCTCATTCCATTTATTGATATTTCGAAAGTATTGACACCCTCAGCCAAGCAAAGCGTTGAAACAAAGCGAAGAAATGTATGTGTGCTGAGAAAATACACAAGATAAATAAAATAATAAACGATTTATTGGGGAAATCTGAAATTTCAAAACATTGAGGAGCACGGCAGCGCTCCGCCCGCCAAGTCAGGTACAATGAGCGTTGGACAAGTGATAATACATCACTTTACGTCACAAAGTGCACGGCAAAAATATGTGAAGTGAATTTTGTTGAATATTTCATGATCAGATTGGTAGATTACGGGATTACTAAAAAAAGCTTCTCAAAATGGTCATTTTTACACTATTTTAGTCTGCTTCATTTTCTTAGACCTTGACGGGAGCGAAATGTCTCATTTGCGTGCATCTTGTGCAAGTGTGTGCCTTTGATAATTTGATTGTCAAAAGGTATTCCCTACTACCACTATTTCTCCCAAAACTGATTTTTAATAAGCATTTAATCGTCTAAAATCTCAATTAAAAATAGAATGAACCTCTAGAATATTTTTTTTTTTTTTTTTAATAAGTTACAATACGTTGCGTTCAGATAGTTCTACTTATCTAGGCGCACGGCAGTGCGCCAGGCCAAGTTCCGGCCTGACGCACGCAGTGTGTATATTTACACGAAGGGCTTCGTACTGTTTTCCCTACNGGTCAATGATAGTCCTCATTGGATCACTCGTCCCCTGAGGAGGATGACTCGTCTGATGAGAGGGCAGAAAGTATTTCTTGGGGCAATTTTCGTTTAGAATAAAAATAACAGGTACGTTAATTTGGCCGGGTCATGTTAGAATTTCCATGTTTTTGTGAGCTCTATAGATATCCACATGACCACATGAAATGTAAGAACTCTATTACAAGCGGGGGAAATGCAAGAACAATACAGTGCCCGCCTCAATTGTATATCTTTTTTCTCCCTTTTTAATCCTTCCTTTTTTACTTTAAATTCTCGCACTTTGGAAATTGATTTTAATACCTTTGGCGGTGTATCTGGGAGGGAGGTGTGACAGTGAGTTTCGAAAGTGCGAAAAGTTGCTAATATGGGGCGTAAAGAAGAAGTTTGTGAGGTTTTTAAAAGTAGTGAAATTAATTTTAAAATGTGTTAAAAAGGGAGTGAAAGGGGCGGGCACTGTTTTGATTTCAGTGCTTTTTGTGACTATTGACTAATGACTTGGCTGGATCTATTTACCGCGAAGTGGTTTTTTGGGGGGGATTGCTTTTTCTTAATCCCAAATCACGGGTTGGAAAGGAACATAATATGACAAATCGTAAAAAGATTTCAATATTTCTTGTAACCATTTCTGATGGGGAATTTAGATAAATTCGTGAAAACCGCTAAAAGCGGAAACAGACAGGAGTAGATTCGATTTCAACCAAAAGTTCAACCGATTTCTAGCAGTTCCGGTTTTTGAAATATCCTGCTCAGACAAACTCGACATCGAAAAATTCAGTTCATTACAATATTCTTATTAGGATGCTAAATGCTATCAATTGAGATATACTATTTTCCAATTTTCATAACCTGTACAACGCAAAATGTGTCCACGTTGAATATAGTATACACCCTGAAATCTAGCGCTCAGTAAAATTTCAACATATTTGACCGAAAGCTCATTTACTTTTAAATGGTTTTTAGGGGGTCCTTTAAAATTTAGAATTTCCCGTCTTTTTTTGGCTTAACGTTTCTTCAACATCTATTGGTCTTTCGGGACGAGAGTTTTACCCTCCATTCGCTGGGGACTTACAAACCAGCTGCCCACATTGACCTCACCCGAGAGCACAAACCTAAGTGGACACCCACTTGGTAAACCTATCTGAAAATGCTTAACATTAGTGATCTAACGGGAACTGGTTTATTCAATGTGTCATGAAATTTCTTTAAGGAGCATTTATACTAATAAGTAACAGTGACAGGACGGTAATTGATTCCCGCTTATCGTGAGCTCACAGTGATGCACTGTCACGTCCTGGTCTGGTATAAACATATTCCTTTAACTGCCTTGTAGAATATTTTTAATTTTGCCGGGTAGATCACTTGCCGCCGGTCACGGCACTATCATTCCTTAGTCAGAATGCTTCGTGATCCTGTACATTATTGATCAATTGGGATTCGTACCTATGTGACTTTTCGCTAGGTCGCTAGGTGTGACTTTTCGCTGGGTAAACGAAGTCCAGCTTTGAAAATTTGAAATTGATAGAATTTAGAGCATACAATATGGGTACACCATGCAGGAATGAGCTCATGAATGATAGATACTTGTTCAGTAAGGCTATTTTATATTTCAATTACCTCGAAGATAAAACTTATCCTTTTGTCAAGACAAATAAAACTGTTCTTTATTTCAACTCTCTCCTGAAACATAAAATGCTCCGGGACTTTGTTTTATCTTCGCACAATTTCATTGTTTTCATTCACTTCCTCTCAAGACTATTATTTCTTCTCTAGCTATTCCCACAGCATCGCTTAACCGGATCGGCCTTCTCAAGATGACCGGTTCCACGTACCTACCAAGTTGACACGGGACGAATGTATGCCTGTATCCGTAATCGATCAAGGACCAGATCTCGATCCCCAGATAATTTATTGATTTTTCGGAAGAAGAATCAGAATAACTCTCTTAGTTACCATCCCATTAATTTCTGAGTAACTTTTCTGAAATTTCCATGCTAAAACATGGTGAAATCCTAAATTGAGCATGTGATTATGTCGCATGTAAACAAAAAATTAAAAATCTAAAATAGTCTCGTTATTTTTCAACCAATATAAATAAATGCTGTGATAGAAGATATTTCAAGGCATATTTAAGGCTGATCGACTTCAGAAACAGATTTTTGGCACTGTTTCAGTAGTCGATCAGCTCTGATCGAAAACTAGTTGATCGAGAACTGATACATTTTTTATAGAGCATAGATAAAAGTAATAAACTCTAAACTGGCCCTAAAAGGCTTTACTGACTCGGCAGCTCAGTATTTAAGGGCTCGCCTGGTATAAACAAAAGGGTGTGGGTTCAATCCCCGACAGAGGCCGTATCTTTTCTTCATTAATTTGAGTACTCGACCACATAAAAATAGAGCTCTAAGTGTTAGGTGGTAGAAAATTCCTCAGGAATTAAGCTCACCCAGTGGAACGTTCCAATCAAGACTCTATTTTTTTTTTTTCAAAATGGCTTTATACTCCACAATCAGTAGAAACTCTTCACGGTCATTTGACACAAAATATAAATAAATGAGGCGTTCTAAAATTACCCAGAGCTAAGGAGATTTCAAAATTATCGATCCCGCTGATTTTAAGAGACAAACAGCTGATTTTAAGAGACAAACTGATACACTTATTTTCCACAGCTAATCAACACACCCAAATCACGAAATTGAATTATTTGATTTTTATAAAATCTTGAAAATAATCTCTCACCCGGAATCGAGCCCGGCCCTTTCAAAAATCTGAAGTTTGGAGGCTCAAAATATGCAACGATTTTCTTCACATCTTGCGCATCCTGTATGCTATGTATGTAGGCATACAGTATACATGTGCTTCGTGTTTTTGTCAGTTTCTTTGTTTTTGTAAACTTGCTGTTTTCCCTTTGATTGTCAGCAACAAGAGAAAACTAGCTGTAGTCATTTAGATTTCCCGTCAAATGGGTGTCTTAAAAGACTATCAGTAGTAAAATTATATGCGTACGGGCGCATTTTCAATTTAGGCTATATGTTCAGATGACCGCGAGATAACCGCGCGGGATCAAATGAACAAATCAATACAAGTTTGTAGAACTAGTACCGCGCGGTCATGTAGACAATATGCATTATTTAGATAGATCTTGTGCCACTCGGTTCGTCGTACCGCGCGTTCATCATCTGAACATAGCCTTAAATTGCCTATATACCTTGAGAATTTTAAGACGTGACGAAAGTCGTTTATCATAGATTTTATTTCAGAATTAACGTGAAAGTTATTTTAAAGCTGCATTTTATTTTCTTCAAAGTTACATATTTTGTCCCTCCAATTTCAGATTTTGAAGTTATCAGACATCCAGTATCGAACCCGGTTGAGAGATGATTTTTCAAGATTTTATAAATTATTTCAATTTCGTGGTTGGGATGTGTTGCTGTATACTCTCTGCCCTGTGAGGACAATTGAGCAGGCAATGTGGAAAATAAGTTTAAAAAAATGTCCTTCGATAGAATTTTATAGTTTTCATTGATACCTACTTATAAAATAAAACTTGTACCTACACAAGTTTCATATTTCTCAATATAAGTAATATTCTCAATATTGTCTCTTTAGTTTTAGAAAGCTGAAAACAATCAATTTTTTTTTTTTTTTTTTTTTTTTTTTTTTTTTTTTTTTNTTTTTGTGAAAAAATAGATGAAATCGATTGTTCGATTGTAAAAAGAATGTTCAGTTTGAAGCACCGCGCATTACGTGATATTTGAAATCAGAACTTTTTATTTAGTTTTTGGAAGGAAAGATTTTTTACTAGTGGATCAGTAGGATCAGGTGTTCACGTTAGTGTTGTAGTCATTAATAGAAAAAAATGTCTTAATCAATTTTTTTTTAAAAAAAAATGGGGCCCCCCCCGAGGGGGGTCCTAAAATTTTCAACATCGAAAAGCTCTCATCACATATAAAAATTTACGTTTCTATAACAAACCACTAAAAAGAGAAAAATCATTTTCAAAAAACAAAATATTGGGGGCCCTCCTCCCCGTAGGAGAGGGCTCCCAAAATGTTCAAAATCGAAAAGCCCTTAACACCAGTCATCACATATCAAAATTGTACGTTTCTGCAACGCTAAAAAGATAAAAAATCATTTTCTAAATACACAAAATTGGGCCTCCTGGGGCCCAGGGCCCCCAAAAAATATATAGATTTTTTTTCATATCCTAAACATGTATACCAAATTTCGTCAAAATCGGATGAAAACTGTGGCGTGTATCGCGTAACATACACATATACAAGTGCATTACGGGATGTATCTACATGGGAATCAAAAGAGAGTTCACTAACGTTCACAAATATAATTTTCTCCCCAGTGAAAAAGTCGATAGACACAGGGCCGGACAAACGATGATTTTAGGTGCAGGCAAAAACTTGTTTGCCCCCCCCCCCCCAATATTTTTGAAAGTTCTCCAGTTTTCGAGTGTTCAGTAAAAAAAACTTTTATTGAATTCAGAACAACTTACTCTAAAGTTAAAAATAAACTTTCGCGGTTCTGATTAAAACGTTTTTACATTAACAGTAAATTTTCAATTGTGAAACTTTTTTTGCCATTGAGAGTGAGTGATAAATAATTTCAACTAAACAAATTTTTGCATAAGCAGAAACCTATTTTACAAATTTGCTTTTCTTGCCTTCATAAGGGCGAAATTTTTCAATGTCGTCACAATGTCCAGTGTTTCAAGGTTTTTTTTTCAATTGAAATGGTAGCCAAATCACATAAACGTTATTGAGAAATAGACGATCTTAAATAGTTTTTGATCAATTTGAGTTTGGAAAAACTTCTTTCTCCACTTGCGACGCTAATTGGCGAAGTTAACAAAATTCGCAAAGATACAAAAACGTTTGGGAAAGTATCGATTAATTTGTTTTTTGTGATGTAATTCAGAAAGGAAAAAAAATCCCACTTTTCACGCAAAATTTTTTAGACCATGTTTTGGAAACCTGATCAATTTTGAGAACAGCTGTTTAATGGGCGACGCTCAATTTTCTGTTTTGGGGGGGAGGCCCTATAATGATATCCCAATATACCTAAAATTTTACGAGCAGGCAACCGCCTGCTTCGCCTTCGCCTAAATCCGGCCCTGGATAGAAGAAAATTATAACTTAAAAAAATTTCCTTAAAAAATAAATATAGAACAGTACTATACTAAAACAAAACATATACAGTTTGCACTTTCAAGTTGCCCCATAAAATTTTACAAAAAAATTTCGACTTATGGTTGGCATACCCATATATCCTCCTAGTATGTCACAAAATAAAAATGATAGTAATCGAAACTACAGTTCTGGACTTAGAACCGATCTAGTGGATTATGGTTCCTCAACAGTATAATGAATAATACGATTGATAATTTGGGAAAAAATGTTTGTAGAAACCTAATTTTTTGAAATTGTAATCTACTCCATTATTAAAAACTGTGTTGCTTCAAATAGCAGTGACATACAACGGACGTGGTTTCGAGTCATATCTAAATAGATGATTTTTTTAAAAAGAATATTATATCTCCTGTTTTTTGTGTAATGAAATCATGTTTAGAAAGAGCATCGAAATGAGTCTTCTCTCATAAAGAGCATCGAAATGAGTCTTTTCTCTTAAAGTCGAGCTCGGAGTATCTATTTCCGCCCGAGGTGGGAATAGAAAAAATGTGGAATTAGTTTTCATATCGACAGTTTTTCTTCCTTCCTATATATTCTTCTCTCTTTGGATTCTGGACGCCAATGATTCAAAATGAGACAGCTCCCTCCAAGGTAGCCCCCGCCCCCTCCCACTCCGCTAATGAAATACCTAAGTAATGAATGATTCTGAAGATTGTTGGTGACACGAAAATTGTTCGCTCGCATACTACCGCGGAAATCACACCTCAGTTATAATTTACTGTCTATGTTAATAGTATAAAGCTGTTTTCTTCTTTGCATGTGACAATAATTAGCATTACCTAACCTTTAATTAAATTATTATTGCAAAATATAATCGGTATGCTAACTAATTTTGATAAGTTAGTTAGAGCTTGTGAAACTTCGAGTAATAGTGCGAGTTAAGATACCAAATATCCTTTGCAATTTCAATGATCTCCAACTTCACGTGCCATCAACAGTCGGCAGGTTTCAAAGCCCAGGGCCATTGAATACTTAGGTATGTCATTAGAGGAGTGAAAATGGGGGGTTACCATCAGAAAGAGGGATATATGAAATTGTAATTATTAGCGTCCAGAAATCGAAGATAGAAGAAAGTATAATATAGAAAAAAAACAGTTGATCTGAGAAGAAAATCGGTTGATATGAAATCGAAGAGAGAGAAGATATAATATAGAAGAAAACCAGTCGACCTGAAAAGACAACCAGACGTCCTGAAATCGAAGAGAGAAGAAGATATAATATAGAAGATATAATATAGAAGAAAACCAGTCGACCTGAAATATAATATAGAAGAAAACCAGTCGACCTGAAAAGACAACCAGACGTCCTGAAATCGAAGATAGAAGAAAGTATAATATAGAAAAAAACCAGTCGACCTGAAAAGACAACCAGACGTCCTGAAATCGAAGATAGAAGAAAGTATAATATAGAAAAAAACCAGTCGACCTGAAAAGACAACCAGACGTCCTGAAATCGAAGATAGAAGAAAGTATAATATAGAAAAAAACCAGTCGACCTGAAAAGACAACCAGACGTCCTGAAATCGAAGATAGAAGAAGATATAATATAGAAGAAAACCAGTCGACCTGAAAAGACAACCAGACGTCCTGAAATCGAAGAGAGAAGAAGATATAATATAGAAGAAAACCAGTCGACCTGAAAAGACAACCAGACGTCCTGAAATCGAAGAGAGAAGAAGATATAATATAGAAGAAAACCAGTCGACCTGAAAAGACAACCAGACGTCCTGAAATCGAAGAGAGAAGAAGATATAATATAGAAGAAAACCAGTCGACCTGAAAAGACAACCAGACGTCCTGAAATCGAAGAGAGAAGAAGATATTATATAGAAGTGATATACTGTGATTAACATGATTAATTTCATTAAACGAAAAACAGGAGATAAATATGCACTAAAAATCTATGCATTTAGTTATGACTCAACCCCAAGCCCTTTGTATTACTAGGTCTGTACGTCACTACTATTTTAGGCATATAACTGAGCAACTGGCTAATATTGGAAAAAATCCATAATGATATTGTCAGGGGTATCTTATGAAGCTCGTATTGAGCATGTAATTTTACATAACTACTGAAAGAATGCAGAATTGTACATAAGGAATGTTTTGGAAAATCACGTGATAAATTTGTATCATTTAAATTTTAGGACTAAGTTTCCCTTCGCTTCGGTAAATTTCCCGACATCTGCAAAATACAGCACTTCCGACTTTAACGTTGCCAGTCTTGAATAGAATTGAGTAATTTCTCATACCGAAACATACTTTTACTCTGCAAATTGAGTTTTGATGCATAACAGAAAATAGTGAAAACGTCAAGAAAAAAATAACTGTCAGAAAATTTGAATCCAAAAATTTATCAAAAAAAAGCTTTCGAATTGAATAACACTGATTTGATTTCCTCAACACAAGCTGTCGAATTTCTTTTCAACATTTCAGGGTGAGTCATTTTAAGTGGATTTTCTCGAAAACGGTTCATTTTACAAATAAAAGTTCAAAATAAACTATTCGCGACCTTTCGCGAATAGTTTATTCAATGCTATATCAAGGTCAACTTTGTGTCTTTAAATGGGACTTAGAATTTCTGATTGTGGTATTAAATTATATATTAAATAAAAGGTTTTTTTAAAAAAAATATATACATATTTTTCCCCATTTGACCGACAGTTTTTGAGATAATTTTATCCTTGGCGTGCGCAATGATACACATAGAGATATGTTACATATGTAGCAATACGGCACCCCTATTTGCAAATATTTGTGCATAAACCCTTGATGTTTCATTAAAATGAGGACATTTATGACCAAATATTCAGAATGGGGGTGCCCATAATACTTTGAGCACGTCAATGTAAAAATTATCTCGAAAACTATATGTCAAACCGTAAAAGTTTTCAGACAAAGAATGTGTCGTTTTTAATACAAAATTCAATACCACCATCCATACTTCCATACTAATATATAAATGCGAAAGTAACTCTGCCTGTATGTATGTATGTTACGCTTTCACTGAACCGATTTTGATGAAATTTGGTATGGAGATAGACTAAAATTTAGGAAAGGACATAGGCTATGGCGAAAAAAAGGGGTTGACACTATAAACGGCCATGCCTATAAGGCGCCATGCCTATAAGGCCATGCCTATAAGGCGTATCCTGCTCGTATACCCTATATTTTTTAAAAAAGTTAAAATGACTCACTCTGTATAAGATGTCAGCGAAGACGTTAGAACGAATCATCAAAACTAGATAAAACGTCAGAAGTAACGTGAGTGTTAGCATACCACGTTGAATACACCAGTTCACGATAGATCACTGAAGTTAAGCAACGTCGGGCGTGGTCAGTACTTGGATGGGTGACCGCTTGGGAACACCACGTTGGCTCTTTTTTTCGGCCCAACCCGGGCTGTGTGAGGCCGGCGGGGTCAATGTGGGTAGCTGTGGTTAACAAGTTTCCAGCGAATGGAGGGTAAAACCTCCGTCTNTTTTATTTTGGCTTTTGGCTTCCCGTCAAACGATTTTTTCAGCCAAAATATCTCTAAAATTTCTGCACGAATACAATACTTTATCTTCTATGGAAGAGAAAGTAAAAAGAAGTAACGTGGACTGTATAAGTAATTGTAACGTTCAAAATATTTCCTCGAAACTAGCCGTCGAATATTCTCAACAATGTAGAGTGCCGTGCTGGCCAGGGATTTGCTTCTGCTTTGGGCTTTGGGATATTTTACATTTTACAATGCTTAGCCATCGGGATACGTTGATTATCGGGATACAAAAAAAAAAAAAAATTCATNAAAAAAAAAAATATATCATTGTAAATAAAAACTGGTCACTTGCAGGGTCTATCTCAGAAACATATCAGGAGGTGCTTGTTAAAAAAATGACGGATGGACCACAAATGATGCATGTGTTCTTAACATTAACCAAACGAAACTCGATTTTATCGAAAACCGTTCATTTTTCAAAAAAACATTCGAGAAAAAATAATCATTGTTTTCGGGGGAAATATTGTGGTGCCTTTGAATTTTTCATTGAATATCTATTTTTTTCTTAGATAGGTACAAGGCACATCTAACACAAAATACTGTATTGAGAATTTTTGTCAATTTCGAACTTACCCCACAAAAAAATGCTTATAATATTATAGAAACAAGTACGAAATTCTCGAAAATATTATTACAAAAAAGGTTTCGAATTTTCAGACTGACGTGTTTTTTTGATCGATTGTCCCAAACTCTTAATTTATTTTATTTCTTCAGGACTCAGGGCCGGATTAACAATAGTAGCACTTGCGCTTTGCGCTGGGCCCCGCGCTTTGACAACTTACAATAGATATTTCGACATTTCTGAGTTGATAATTGAAAAAAGATATCATTTTGGCGGGTCCCCCAACTCTTCAAAGTATGTAGTAAAATCTAATATAGGAAAGTACAAGTAGGTTCCTTCTAACTAGAAATTTAATAAAGAAACGAGTATTAAAACATAAGCAGATTGCTCCATAGTCAAGACAAGAGAAGTAGACTTTTGTCAAGAACTAGGATAGGAACGGGGGAGGGGAAGAGAGTTTAGTTCAGTTCTGCGTAGTGCGTAAGGTAAAATGGATTCGGATATTCGAAAATTTTGATATTGTGTTTTGTTTTTTTACAATTATCATTTATAATAATGAAAGTGCATATTCTATTTTTGAAGTGTTTTGCGTATAATAAGAATAAATAAAACACAATATCAAAATTTACATTTAAGTATAAAGTTCTTGGCCGAAAGATGTTTGCCTCTCCGAGGAACTGATGAAAAACTAGGCCAGTAGAATGGAATTTTGAGTTTACGTTACCATAAACAAATTTCGAACCAAATCAAATTCGATAGAGAAGTAGACTTTTGTCAAGAACTAGAAAAAAATGAACTGATTAAAAATTAATAGGTGTTAAATCTAAATTTGCAGCACCGAGCGAACTTTTTTTTGCAAAATTATGCGAAAAAACGTTTTTCTTCACATTTTCACAAATATCTCGGCTTCTATTTGTTGTACATGAGAGAATGAATCATTCTCTTTGTGATAAAATTACCCACATTATTTGTCAACATTTTTTTTGTTACACGAACACTGCGAACATATAAAAAACTATTAAGGTTTAAATTGAAAAAACCGGATAAAATCCGGTTTTTTGCAAATAACTCATATTTTTGGCATTTTAACCCTACAAAGCCCCAGTAGTTTTTTGATGTAAAGTCAATTATAATTACTTTAGTAGGTTAACCATCAAAATCCGAACAGCGAGTCTCCGGCAATCCACGCGCGAACATGTGCATGTCGAAAATAGGCATTTTATACGTCGATTTGTTGATTTTTTCATCTGTTATAAGTGTACACATAGCACGAATTTGAAAGATTTCTCTTGTTTATAAATATAGGTTGTGTGTGATATATTGAGATTGGTCAGTGCAGGTTTCAAAAAAACAAAGTTTAAATTAAAATATTTGTATTCCGAATACTGTTTTGGGCAAATTAATCACAGTATTTCTTTATTTTTACTCTGGAAAGTTAATGTAGTTGTTAAGTCGTTCCTAAATTCAATTTATTACCTGTTCAGTGATGAATTAACTTTTCTCTCTATCTCTCTTTTTTTCTTTCCTTTTCTCTCACTCTTTCTAAACTCTTCTTTTACTTTCTCTTCCATAGAAGATAAAGTATTGTATTCGTGCAGAAATTTTAGAGATATTTTGGCTGAAAAAATTGTTTGACGGGAAGCCAAAAGNTCGAAATTATTGATTTTTTTTATTTGCATGCAATGCGCGTCATTTTTATGTTTTTTATTTATAACTATTCAAAATCAGAAATTGCAAAACACATAAATTAGTTATTCACGTTCTGAAAACCATTTCTTTATTACACGCTCTGTTGCCAAATGTGAAGCGGAAAATAAATGAGTGAATTTTCTTGAATATCTTGGAAGCTGGGAGAGACATAAATGTGGATTAGAACCTGTAATGAGCACCAAAGATCCAATTCCACCTTCGCTTCTCGATATTATTTCGTGTGCATGTACAAAAGATTGTGAGGCAGCTTGTGGCTGCAGAAAAGCAGGACTGAAATGCTCTGCAGTTTGCAAGACCTGTTCAGGTCAAAGTTGTTTAAACGTCACAGACATCACCGATGACAGCAGTGATGATGAAGCCATTTACGATTCTCCAACTACAGTTCCCCTGCCTTGATGTAGCCAAGGTGAAAATGCAAATGACATGCCTCGTCAAATAACAAACAAAAACAATAAGGTAGAGCCTGGTCCATTAAAACGTGCCGAAAAAAACAAAATCCATATTTTGACTCTTGCAAAAGCAACGTATACATTGATTTGATAAAAATACACTGAATGTACTTAGCATAAATGACCATTATTTAATTTTTCCTATAAATATTCAATCATTTATTTTCCACTTTACATTTGGCAACAGAGCGTGTAATAAAGGAATGGAAATTTCTGATTTTGAATAGATATAAAAAAATAACATAAAAATGACGCGCATTGCAAGCAAACAAAAAATAAATGGTACGGAAAACCGTACTAGACTTTCTCTTCCTTAATCATTCCATCAGATAACCACCGAATGCAGATGTTGTTCTTCTAAAGTTTTAAGTCTTTTAGTTATATATTTTAGTTATTGTTAGATTTCTATTTTCTGTTGATGTTGACCATTATATTAAAAAGATGTTGCAGCCTTCGGCTGCGGACTTTGCTCTTTAGTGACAATAATATTTTGAACGATNTGTGTTCGTGTGACAAAAAAAATGTAGGTAACTTTATCACAAAGAGAATGATATTTGTGAAAATGTGAAGAAAAAAGTTTTTTCGCATAATTTTGCAAAAAAAAGTTCGCACGGTGCTGCAAATTTTGATTTAGCACCTCTTAATGGTTCTCTATCGAATTTGATTTGGTTCGAAATTTGTGTATGGTAACGCAAACTGAGGGCATTTTTAAGGACGATTCGACTGGCCTACTCCGCTCTGTGAAAGTGATACAGGCCCCGTTGAAGGTTAATCCGGCCCTGACTGAAATTTGTCATAAAAAAATCAACTCGCAAATTGACATGCATAAGATTAAACATATCCGTAAGCTAATCTGCTATACGATACCAAAATCGTCTGATTATTCAAATTTTTGGCGAAGCTATGAGCAAATAGCCACCAAAAACGTGGAATCCTTATAATTATTATTATTGTTTTATTGTGTACAACAACCGGTGGTTGTTGACACATTACAATACCTGAAAAATAGTAAAAAATAATTAGAATACCTAGATAAATAATATTTAAACCTGGAAAAAATAGTATAAAGATTAGAATAGCTGTAAAAAAAATATTAATGATAATAATAAATAAATAAAAAAACCGTTAATTGATTCAAAGGACGTTAATTGATAATACGAGTAGAATAACATTAGTAAGAATAAAATGAAAACGTTGATAATTTCCATTCAACTCAGAGCTATTCAAAACAACTCAAGTTTGATAATTTTTTATAGAAAAAATAATTTTCTTCTTACTAATGTAGAGATTCCACTTTTATTGGTAGCTATCTGCTCATAGCTTCTCTAAAAATTTGAATTATGAGACGATTTCGGTGTTCTTCGGCAGGTTTTGGTGTACTGTACGTATATTTTTTATCTTATGCATGCCACTTTCTAGCTTGATTTCTTTTCGGACCAAAATCCCGGAGATATAAAATAAATTAAGTTTTTGGGACAATTGATCAAAAAAACGTCGTTAAAACTGAAAGTTTCGAAACTTTTTTATTTTTAAAATATTTTGGTTTCTCTGGTTCAAATTATATAATTCTATCTGAAGCCAAAAAAAGTTTTAAGTCTAAATTTACAAAATGGCCGCCATCTTGGAAACGAAGCGAAAACGGCATATGTTCAATGAGTATTTTGTGTTGAAAATGATCTCTTCTACCCGTTTCTGTGTTGTTTTGCAGGTTCTCCCTGTATATTGAACCGCAGTAGCACTGTGTCCTATCGCTAAGAATCACATTTTTACAAAACGGTCGTGTGGGATGCAGGGATATGTACTACTAAAAAATATATCGCTCTCTAAATTAATTCAGGGAAATGCGAGAAAGCAACAACTCGAACTCAAGAAGAGGGCTGCACAAAGGAAAGAGAACACTTGTCAATAGAAAAATGTTAAATCTAGGTACATAAAAAATATAAGACGAGTAAAGAGAAATTGCAAGGGAGAATGGAGAAAACAAATTTGATAACATTAATGTAAAAAATAGCATGTAATATAGCAAAGAACAAATGAAAGGAAATAGTACAGAACGAGATATAGGACTTGTATTTTGGTATGGGGAGCAGAGGAGCTGGTTTTCCTATGGAAAAGGTTGTTCCCCTTCTATCCGTTTGAGAGTCTATATAAACTCCTTCTTAAGATAGACCCCAACGAGAAAGAGAACTATAATAGAAATAAGAAATGCTAATATTGAAAATTACCAACGATTGGAATTTACGAATCATTATTGGAATTCAGGACTTAGAAAAAACTAACACTGGGTTGTTGTATCGTCGAATGCCGAAATTACAATTATTTTAATAGACGTTCGATCTGAACCTTTCCCTTCAGATCGACAGTTAGGGTTATTCCCGTATTATATTGGCTAATGATATTGAGTTCAGCCCATTGTATTTACGTACGTTAACACTCTAAATAATTGATATTGTTCAAGATCCCTTGGAATATCAAAATAACATTTCGGTTACTAAACCATCGGATGATGTATGAATTCTTTTTAATATTCTTTAATATTTAATATAATTGTGATGCAAACGATACCAAACCGAACATTTCTAGAATTCTAGAAGTTATTATTTAATAAATATACTGAGAGTGTATTTACGTCCAACAATATTAACTTAAAAATATTTTTTTAAAAAAAGAGAATCGTAAAATAATAAATAATTAATTAAATTGAATATAAAGGTGGCAAGCTTTCGATAGTACCCAGACTATCATCGTTAGGCCGATGTTGACTCTACTATGTCCAGAGTAGAAGTGAGGTTATATCAGAATATGAGATGTTATTACTTGTGATATTACCTTAGGTAGTTCAAGGATAAAATTGGGGGGGGGGGGGGGNTGGGGGGGGGGGGCGGAGCTTGATATTTTTTCTGTGTCTGAACAACATACCTTGATAACCATATCCATGTTTTTCCATTTGTAACACCCCAAAATTTGTGGGGGGGCTTAAGCCCCCGAAGCTTAAACCGCTTATGATTATTGTCGTCTGTAATATTGTAATAAACCAAAGAAAAAATGATATGAAATAGTACAGAAGGGGTTTGTTGTCTGTAATATATAGCAAAGTACAGAATTTAAAGAGAAGAAAACTTGAGTTATAATTTATAATGGACGAAAAAGACAAAAAGCACTGACCTGAAATGTTAATTACGCCAAAATATAGATTAATTTGTGTTAAAATATAAAATTTCAAGTCTCTATCTTTAGCCGTTAAAAATAAAAATATCCGTGCCGAGACTTTTCGAACAATCTGTATCTCATCTTACACCAATCTTTAATTTCAACTTCTTTATTCTAAACTATTTCTCATTTTTACACTTTGGCTGTGTATTACTCCTCAGAAAGTTGAAATTTTATTTGTAACTGTTTTGATTATAGAGCTTTTTATGGCTAACTACTTGGGAAGATGATTTTTTATTACGAAAAGCTTTTTGGAATTATAAAAGGAAATTTTAACAGCACAATTTTCAATAATGAACCTTTGGAATCGTCTCGAAAAAAAATAATAATAACCCCCCTCAAAATCTGATATTATACGTTTTTCTTTAAACGTCTGTTTGTCTGCTTCTCGATAATTATTGAACGTACCATTATCATTACAAGAACAACTCGGCGCTACCAGATTGCTCACAGCGGTGCCAGTCTTATTACTTTCCTATCACACCTCGTGCAAGGTGCATTTTGTTTGGGACGACTGAAACAATGGACGATGTCGTCTGAGAAAATCGTTGAGCTGTTGAACACTATTGTCATGGTATTTCCATGACACCGTTTTCCGCCGAGGGTCAAGTTTATTTTATTTAAACTACTTAAATCGTTTTTACAAATACTGCTTTTTCTCGATTCAGGCAAAACCGCATAAATCGGCTAAAATCACGCCAACAGTATGACATTTGACTTAAACCAAAGTTGTCTTTGCGCATTCAATGCATAAAATTGATATGAATAGACACCCAATCTCGAGTTCAAAGATCTCATAATATGTCTTTGAACTCGAGTTCAAAAGATATACAATTATACATAGAACTTTTCAGAAAAACTTTTTGAATGATTTAATGTTGATTTCTGCACGAATGCTGTTAGAGCAACTGAATTCATTCATTCTAATATTTTCGTATACCGGCCTTTTCGAACGTATTCATATTGTCGTAGTAAGTTTTACTTCAACACTCCCCCTAAAGCGACACTTCGACACAGAAAGACCAAATATATAAAGGTGGCAAGATTTTGATAGTACCCAGACTATCATCGTCAGGCCGATGTTGACTCTATTATGTCCAGAGTAGAAGTGAGGTTATATCAGAATAAAAAAAAATATGCCAAACCGATTTTTCTTCGAAGATCTAGAAATCTTTGACCGGGTAAAGGTTTAGTAAAAAGATCAGCGTTCTGCGAAATAGTATCTAAATACTTTGCTTTATGACGGAATCTGGACAGGATATTCAGGACAACAGTTATGTCACGTCTACTATACAGAGTGATAAATAGAATAAACCTCCAATCAAACTCCTACAAAAAAGTTCAAATTTAATTTCCGGTTGGCCTTCAATAATCAGACACCAACTTTTAGCCCAGTAGTCAGGGTTTTTTTGAATGCAAAAATTGAGGAAATCTCCATTCTTATATATGTTTGTAGGTACGAACCTCCTCTTTAAAAATCTAAGTTCTCGATCTCTCAACCCTTGTGCGTTCTCCGCCATCTTGAAAGGTTCGTACCTACAAACAGGTTTTCAGGTTTTCCTCAATTTTAAACTTAGAAACAACATGAGTAAAATGCAGTCCCTCTGCTCCTGCTTTACTGGTTTGGCGAGTCTTTTATTAAAATAAATTCCAGTGTTATTTTTAACTTTGGGTAAATACAACACTTCTTTTTATCCCCGACTAGAAAGCACGAGGTATGCATCTCAGCGTACAAGGGATTGTACTCAGAAGCATACTGGGTTTGGTGCCGTTTTTTGACGTAAAAGTGATATCTAGTGATGTTTTTATCCTTGAATAGAAGTTTTTATTGAATTATCATCAATGGATTGTTCTAATATATTCCTTCTGTGTTGTAATATATTCCTCAATGCTAAAAGCAAATAGGAGTTATAATACAGGCATATCATAAGAAAGGACATAATTCGACCACCTCTCTAGCTCTTTTTGGTAGACCACTGAAGGGATTTCTATTTTTAATATATGAATTCTAATTAAAATTGTAAGGTTATATTCAACTTTAAATATGATGTTTCGGGGGATATATACGAAAAAAAAAAAAAAAAATTATAAAAATCTTTTTTTTTTCGTATTTTCATTAAAATCGTCCTTTAGCGCTCCCATACATCGCACAGAGAAATTTTGTGAACTGAAATTGTGGGAAATTTTAATTTCCATATTTTCATTTGAGACGTTGTTGTTCTTCAGATCAAACATTCTCGAGTTATTTACAAAATACAGTTTTGGCGGCGCATTTTGGTGTAGAATGATTCCCCCCTCGAAAATTCAGTTTTATAATCTCCCCACCATACCTAACAACTCCATCAACAAAATCACATATCGGCTTTAATGGAGGATGAATTCCTTTCCTTAATGGGCGATATGTTACATGTATTAAATAAGTAAAATCTCATTTCGATCAGCTCTTTGTCTTTTCTGAACCTTCAACAAAAACTTTTCTAATGATTGATATATGAATTCGGTGTAAAATTAAAATATCTACAACTTTTATTGTGGTGTTTATGCGGTATTGAGGCTTTGTTTAGGAAAGAGAAAGTTAAAAATGATTATAAAAGTTCTTTTATGACAAAAACGGCATTTTACGCCAAAACGGCGCCGCCTGTAGGAGCACTCTTATACATCCTACAGGAAAAATGTGTGAATTGAAATTGCACGAAATTTAATTGTCGTTTAAATGAATCGCTACAACTGTTCGCCTAAATTGCACAGGAAGTAATTGAAGAAACCTGAAAAAAAACGGCTTTTGAACATGGCAGAGAACGCACAAGGGTTGAGAGATCGGAAACTTAGATTTTTAAAGAGGAGGTCCATACCTATAAACATATATAAAAATCGAGATTTCCCCAATTATTGCATTCGAACACCCTTTTTTTGTCTCTGACTACTGGGCTATTTCGATTTTAAATAGAGCTCCCTATTTCTTATTTAATATCCGAAATCAACGTCAAATTTTACATACAATCGATTCCTCTTTCGATACTCTGATCAAACGGATCGGCCAATTTATGGATTTGTCTTCGGGATAAAAGCAAGAGTGTGATACATCAAGTCAGTGTAGTTTTTCAGGCTGGATCACGTGGTACCCTTGGTTTTTCAATTTTTCACACTTTTATAAACAGGGTGGTTAACATGTTCCTTTATGGATGATGTTACCATTCGGTGTGTCACCTACCATACTCATGTGATTTTCTTTGAGAAAGTAACTGGCCAAAAATAAATTTAATCTATTTGCTTATATACATACATTGCGAGATATTTTGTTCTCAACAAATGGACTAAAGCAGGTTACACACTTATGTTGGAAATGTTGTACAACAATGTTGTAAATTTCCAACATAAGTGTGAACCCTGCTTAATGGTGCTTTTTCCATAACACTGCCAATTTCATTTGCATGCATATTTCACACCATAAAGCGTTTTTGGCATTAAAACTCTACATCGAAATACAATACATTTTTCAGCCCATATTTTTTCTTTCTCTTTTGATAAGGAAAGTCGTGTGATGTTCACACCAGATTTTTTGTTTAAGCAGATGTTGATAGAAGCTCATTATAGGAAAATAAATTATTTGATCATCTACAATCTAATGAATCTGGTATGAACATCTGTAGTAAATTCAATTACAATTAACATACGTTTGCTCGTAGGATTCTTTCAGTATACCTGATGTAATACAGGAATATGGGTCACCTGATAGTAACAGCTTTTCTTTTATTAATTTGTAACAAAGGTATAATTTCTTTTCAACGTCCTTTCTCCAATGTTTGGAGAGAACCAAGAAAATGTTCCGGTTACGATAAAATTTTAGAAATTTTATTTTAATTTTAACGCAAACAATTTGCCTTACAAAACAAAAACAAAGGAAAGTGACATATGCGGCCATCCCGGCGCGTCCATTTCCTCCCTTTTTTTGGTAATTTTGTTAAACTGTTTAAATCCATTTTTGAATCAGATCGAAAGAGTTCTTATTTTATTCATATTTTGTATACTCAGACATTGTTATACTTCTTAATTAGAAAATTATTGGG
>CM022881.1:14648377-14674494 GCA_012654025.1 Pachypsylla venusta | reverse complement strand
TATGCCCTTTTGCCCTTAAGGAGCAGCCGCCACTGTCTTTTATATTCCTATCTGGAAGATATTTTTCAAAGAAAAAGTTTTTCTTGTCTCCTGAGAAAAAAAATTCTGGCACTAACAACGTTTTGCCCCAGCACGCCTCATTTATCTTTGAAAATGCAGTGGAAGTTATTTCCAAGTTATCCCCGGAGATGAAAAAGGTTATTTATTTTGGCTATTAAATTAAAATCTTCTCGTCTACCTATATTGGGTATCAAATAAAAAAATATAAATGTAGACTGAAACTAAACCAGTATCAGGACTACTCGAACAGAGAAATTGGTTCTGACCCAACTGAGGATTAAACAATCATGAACATACCAGTCGTCATAGCTTTCTCACCAGGAGTTACTTAGGCCCTACGCATACAGCGCAATTAACTTTCATTTAAACTTTTAAAAAAAAATCAGGGGCGGGTCTGAAATTTTATTTAGTTACATCCTGTATAACAGTCCCGTTTCGAGCTTCGATGTAGAAGTTCAATTACTGTGTTTTTTGGAAAAAGCGTACTCAACTACTGAAATCATCACACACATTTTTATTTTTATCAGTGTCGTAGACTGACAAAGTCAAATCACAATAAATTAATTATAATTGTTAAAAAAATAAAAAAAGAAGTGGGAGTATCAAAAACACTATTTATTATTATTTATAAAGAAACTAGTTTCGAATCATTTGATTCATTATCAGTCTAGTAGAGTCGAAAGATGGAATTAGACTCAACTTGAATTCTTTGACTCGACTGGACCGATGATGAATCGAATGTTTCGAAACTAGTTTGTTTATAAATAATAATGAACAATGTCTTTGGTGTTTTGTTTCAATTTATTTAAAAGTTTAACTTATTTTGCCTCAATTTCCGAAATTTGTACTTGCACAGTCTTACGAGACGCGAGATGAAGATTCAGCCGCCTAGATCGCGCAACTTTAGTCTCAAATATGGATCGATTGCAAACTTAAATTGTACGGATCTCTCCGTTTGCGGACGGAAATTGAAGAATTGTGAGATTTTAAGGTTAAGATTAAAATCCCCTCGTGTGCTGAGCTTCATTCACTTGCATCTTGCATAAGAAATTAGTAGACGCAATTTTAATTGCACCATGTGCGGAGGGTCTTACTGTTACCCACATCTCTTCGTGCTTCGGCTCTTTTTTGCCTTCCATGTCCAGCTTTGGGCGACAGTGTCGACTGCCTTTTATTTTTGAAATATCTTGATTTATGAAAAAAAAAATACCGGTGCGAGCTTTTTTAAGACAGCGGTTAAAGTGCGCATAAAAAACAAAAAAACGGGACCCATTTATTACTTCACCACTGATTTATAATAAGGGGGAAAATTTACTGTTTTCGTATTTCAGATACCTGAACAGCTATTCTCGTTAATTTTTCGACGACTGCGGGTTGATACATTTGTAACACAGATTTCTTTGAGAAGAATAATGAAAGGTAAACAGGGATGTGAAATACGAAGACATTTTTAATTGAGATGGTTGAAATGTCAACCGGAAAACAATAAAACAAAGAAAAACCAGGTACGCTGAACTTATAATCGGAGAATCTAGTGAAAGACTCCTGACCAAGATCATTAAAGAAAGAATGGAGAGAATAAGACTAAGTTCATGATCCCCTCAATATAATAAAACTTTGATCAGAGTCCTACATTGAATCCCATATCCTCAGAGGTCCAAACAAACAGAGTCTCAAATCCTCCTCCCCCCCTCCCATTTTTCGCCATCATCATTTTCTTCTTCATAATCATCCTTCTTATTTAACTAAGATAATTATTATTTATTCGTTACCAGAATATTTTTCTTGCACTTTCACTCCCCACTTAACACAAACTCACTCATACCTATGAGTGAGTTTATAAGTGGGGGACCATATTTTTTTTCTTCTAAATATTTATAAAAAAATTTAATAAATTATACAAAAATATGTTAAAAAAAAATGTTATAGCACTAAAAAAATACTCACTCTGCATGTAAAGGTATTGCTTTATGAAAAATATTTGCATTGTTGTCGCATCATATATTGTTCCTCGTTATGAGAAACACAAAATAGTGAGAAAATGGAGATAGTAAAATGAATTCCAAGACAAAAAGGCGTCGAATATGTTAGTATGGAGGCATTAAACAGAAACCAGACGGAGTATGAGTATGGAATGATTGATGGTACGGGGCTGTTGTAACAAACTACTGCATAAGGAAAATGAATGAGGAGCGTTAGTCGCAAGTGACGGAATTCTATGTTTAAACAACACTCCCAATGTGACACATGGGATTACTATATTACTGGCTGGAAAAAAATACCCCCTCCCCACAAGAAAAAAATTTTTGAAAGTAGGAACGTAGAATCCAAAAATCGAATAAAAATAATCCGTCTGTCAGATCGATTTCAAAAATTCGTTGAAATGAAAAGATATATACCTACGTCGAAAATAAATATTCGAATAGTTCGCCGCCTGCTAAAAATCCTTTCATACTAAAATAATAGATGGAAAAATATGGCTGTACCTGATGTACCTATTAGTGTACCAGTACCCTGCTTCATCATACTAATTTGCCAAAAGAACTTTTTGTGACATCTTCAGGATTGAAATCGAGGGGGCGTATAATTTTTCGCGGTAAATCCAAGTCATTGGTCTTCACTCATGTGTACTCAGTTTTTCTCACGAGGCTAAGTACACCCACAACAACCAAACACAGTCCCGAAAAAATGTTTCGGTTCTGGCAGGATTCAAATTAGGGTCTCCCACGTGTGATACCACTAGGCTAGGGAGACTGCGCTACATTTACTCTCTACTAGCCAGTATCAGAAAGGTCCATTATTGTTATTAACAAACCCAGAGACAGCCAGCGTGTATTGAATACACCAGTTCTCGCCAGATCACTGAAGTTAAGCAACACCCAGCAAGGTTGTTTTATGTGGGTGTCCACGTGGGTCCGCGTCTTCTTGACGCTGGCTATTTTTCCGGCCTACCCAGGCTGGGTCAGGTAAATGTTACCCACATTGATCTAGTGTGTAGCTGGTTTGTAAGTTTCCAGCTAATGGAGGGTAAAACCCCTGTCTTGAAATACCAATAGATGTTAAAGAGACGTTAAGCCAAATTATATAAAAAAAAACCCAGAGACAATTAAATGGAGTTAAAACTCGACTTCAATCTAAAGTTTTACAACTAATGTTCTTAATATAGAGATTCATTTTTTCATATAAAAACTATTTTGCTGCAAATGTATTAAAATTAATATTGAATTAGAAAACGCTTGCTTGCTTTCTATGGAAAATGTCATTCCGGAGACTAAGCCACTGTCTCATTTAAAATGTAGAGGGCTTTAATGAATTATTTTTATATTTCTACATAGGTACTTAAAGAAAAACTGCCAAAGTGACACATGAATTTATTCCTGCGCCTAAAAAAATACACCCCGGTCCCAAAATATGATATTTTACGATTCAAGGTATTTTTTATTTCCTCAAAAATACAACCCAAATGAAGCCTGCATACCAAATGTCAACAAAATAGGTCAACGCTAAGTGACAAATTTGCGTTTATGGCGGAAAACGGATTTCATTATTCGATTTTTGCATGGTCTATACTTTGTAAAGTAAAATATCAAAATTTCTAAAAGAAGAGGTTCTCCAAAGGTACATTTTTGGAAATAATAAACTAAAATGACATTCATCATTTTTGAAACTGAATCAAGGAACACTGCAAAGAAAACGGTCAATATGGGTTTATGGGAGAAGCAGAATAAATCATCACCTTATTTCAGAAGGCGCCTAAGTAAAAAAAGCAAATTTTACAGGAGAGTAAAAAAACCGTTTTTTTAAAGAAATATTTTACGTTTTCCTTTATATATTGCTGACGGCTTGAATTAAAGGTTTCATTCAATTTTCATTTAAAATAAGACATAAGGAAGGATATTTTACTACCTCTAAAAAAATCTGTAATCCCTGTAAAAAAAGTGGTATAAATACCACTTGTAAAAACCCTTCCAAAAAAAGGTCTTCGTTTTTGTACCTATAAGGAACCGTTTTAATCAATTCTGTAGAGATCTATTTTGAAATCGATGCCTGCGCCGTTAAGAATACATTAGAAATGCATGAAATCATAAAAGTTGGCTCTTTACAGCTCCCCAATTAGATCTCTACTGTATTAACTTTGTTCCAAATTCAGTCAAATAGATCAAAGTCTATAATGATCCCCCATGTTATAAACAAATTAAAGACAGTGTAGAAACAAATAAATCTAACAAAAACCGTAAGAGCTAACTCAATTTTTTTTTTAATTTGGCTTAACGTCTCTTTAACATCTATTGGTCATTCAAGACGAGGTTTTACCCTCCATTCGCTGGAAACTTGCAAAGCAGCTACCCACATTAACCTCACCCAGCCTGGGTTGGGCAGGAAAAAAGAGCCAACGATACGTGGTATTACCAAGCGGTCACCCATCCAAGTACTGACCACGCTCTTCGTTGCTTAACTTCAGTGAAACTCAATTCAGATCATACCATTGAACGCGCCTTGATATTTTAAGTTATACTAGTGTTATATGGGACAAAAAAACCGACTTTGAAAAATTTCGAGTTATACCTCTTCTGAAATAAGGTGACGAAATTGTTTCCATTATTTTGGAGTCATTCTGTATTCATTTCATACCACCCAGTACACAATTATCCATCTTCAATTTAACACTTCTATTTCTATAACTTTTCCTTGACCAATCTTCCCCCATCATTTACAATTTCCTTTTCTTTTCCTGGCGATGTTCAATAATGTTTCCGAGTGAATAGCTTCCCTCCGCCATTTTATTTCCATCTTAGATATGTTCCACAAATCATCGTCTATTCGCTTTGTCTGCCTGTTTCAGGCAGTAAAGTGCATAGATGTGTTTATCCGTTCCATTTTTGTGTTGGGAAAAGTTCTTTTCACTTTGAGTGCATCTTTATTTGGACCTTAGAAGTATGGTGTGTTTTTTTTTCTTCTTTCAAATCTACGTGAAATAACGATTTATCATGCATATAAGTTACTAGCCGTTTTTCCGTGCTTCGCTACGGTTACAAAATTCAACAACAATTTCGAGAACGCGAAATTATATATTCTCAATTTTAGATTTTTGATGGAACCGACCCCCAGAGTGAGCACCGCTCCTAGTTAGAAAATTCAATATTTTATTCAAGGATATGACTTTTTGTACTTCGGAACACCTTTGTATCAAATTTCAGCTTTCTCGCTCATCCCGAAGTGGTACTTCTCAATTCCGATTATTTGGTGGTGAAATTGGGGAAAAACTGGAAAATTTCAAATTTTATATTTTTTATGGGACCTGTGTGTCAAATTTCAAGTCTCTACGTTTAGCCATCGTAGAGCTACGTTGATTATCAGTCAGTACGTCAGTCAGTATACCAACTGGGCTTTGCGTTTTATAAGTATAGATAGATCAGAATATACTGAAAGCTCTACAAAACCAGCACAAGTGTACTTTCTATACAGCGGGTCCAAAATGACCGTCTTTTGAACGGCTTGGAATTTTTGAAATTTGACAAGCCCCAGGGAAAGAAAAAGAGCCATGTCCAATCGAATGGCCATGGTTGAACTCATGGTTCAAATCACAACATATATTATACAAAGTTGATGTTTATTTATCCTTAGACTGATGATGTTGCTAGGATATGCTATATGAAAATAAAATTGCATAACTTTGATGTTTTTACAGCGCTTCATTTAACATTTGTGGTTTGCAAATTGCTAGTTTATTCATACATGGCCATTTTTGCTTTTATTTTTCAAACAAACATGGCTATTTTATACAAAATATCTGTTGTTTTCAATTTTAATAAAACTTAATAATATGTGTAACAAAAAGTTTTTGTTTAAACTGTTATTTAATCTCACCTAACAGAGTGTGTTGATTGATTCCTGGACATTTGTTTTGCTACTAATATTAAAGTTCCAACAATGAAATATACTCTCCTGTTCCAAAATTGAAATCTCTTCAACTATTATAAAGATCAATAATTCGATTTAGTCTTAAGATGTTAGTAGAATGCAGTATCCGATATTTTATATAGGATTCTGTAATTATTGTAAATGTGCAAAAATGAAAATTCACCTTATTTTTTTTACCAGCGTAGCAAAAACCATAACTCTAGTTGTGAAATTGTTAATAATAAAAAAAATGAACCTGTGAAAAAGAAAAGCCCGGAAACTTTTGGCGTAATCAGGGGCGTAGCGAGGGTGGAAACTATGGGGGGGTAAAATGTATGAAAATGCCGACTCACCACTGCAATTTGCCGACTGCATAAATTCATATAGGAATGAAATTAGTAAAATCTTTGTAGGTATGAATTATCACTGAATTTTATTGTGAAATTGGGGGGGTCACCCTCCCCCCTCGGAGATGAAAATGAAATGGAGATTTAATAGTTAACATTTTAGTAGTATTTTTTAGATTTTTTACTCTGAATTTTCTCTTCCTATAAAAGTATAGTAATCCTGCAGAAAATTTGGAAATAGTTTGGCCTAAAAAAACGTTTGACGGGAACCCGAAACCCAAAATAGAGATCATATATGTCATTTCCTATTGCTTATGGACCATATTTTCATTTTTGAAGTTTGGAAATATTTGGAGCCATGGGATCCAAAAAACCGATATGTCCGACGTTCCACGTATTGCGTACGTACGGAATCGTGTGCAGAGATCTGGGAGCCAAACGGTCTGATCAATGTTAAAAACCCCGACCCATATTTTTCTTTTTCTCGATATCGCACTCCAGGGCCCCGAACAGTTTTTTTTGGGACCAAATCTCTAAAATCCAAATCAATCCAAATTATGATTAAATTTGGTATGCACAGTCACCTTAGTAATTTATTGAATATTTTTTGGTATTTTATAGAAATTTCGCTTTTGGGGCACCGGCAGGGGCCAACAAATGTAAAAATACAAAAGTCCTCTCATTTTGACATTATTTGGTACCTATATTGATTCACCCGAGAATTGTATAGGATAATTTTTGATATTTTGTAGAAAACATAAAATTTGTCTGATTTTGATAAAATTTGGTGTGTACAGTCACCGAAGTATTTACCTATTATANTTTTTTTTTTTTTTTTTTTTTTTTTTTTTTTTTTTTTTTTTTTTTTTTTTTTAGAAATTTCGGACCCTAATATTTGAAATTTGCGCCCATGAAAACTACCACTCCAGGTTCCAACCTACTCAGCCACTGTCTTGTATAATTTTAAGAATAAAAAATCTCTGTTAATGTGACACATGGGTATATTTTTTTAAAATAATACTATCACTACAGGGCAAAGTCCGTAGCCAAATCGACAGATTTTTCAACGGCAGATTCGAATGCTGCGGTGTTTTAAGAGCAAAAATTTTTCAACTATTTCATCTCCCATTATTATTCGCAAATGATTTAAAACTAATTTGAATTTACTAAATGACCGTTCACAAGATGCTGACGTTACAGGAACTGATTAACATTGATGATACAATTTTTAAAATCTTGTAAGAACTATATGCAGTCTGTTTGAAATCCGAATTTCAAACAGAGTCGGCAAATCGCGGATACTTCCGATATTAATGTCGGATTTTTTTAAAAAAAATATCCGATTTTATCTCCATGAACCGAAAAATTCAAAATTATGGATTCATCAGTCGGCAAATCGCGGATACTTCCGATATTAATGTCGGATTTTTATAAAAAAAAATATCCGATTTTAGCTCCATGAACCGAAAAATTCAAAATTTTATGGATCCATCAGTCGGCAAATCGCGGATACTTCCGATATTAATGTCGGATTTTTTTTAAAAAAATATCCCATTTTATCTCCATGAACCGAAAAATTTAAAATTTTGTGGATCCATCAGTCGGCTAATCGCGGATACTTTCGATATTAATGTCGGATTTGTTTAAAAAAATATCCGATTTTATCTCCATGAACCGAAAAATTCATAATTTTATGGATGAAGTATCCGCGATTTGCCGACTGATGGATGTTGGAGAATGTTGGGGGGGTGTCACCCCCCCCATACCCCCCAGTCGCTACGCCCCTGGGCGTAATCGAACATACATCAAATCAGTCAAGTTTTTTATGCTGAATCTCGTGATACCATTCAGCATAAAAAAAATTAAAAAGTTTTTTAATTTTTTTACAGTTTTTTATATCTAAGAAAGATAGAAATTCATTTTTGGTTGATGCATGTTAAAATTAAAATTTCATGGGTATAAAAAGTGTAAAAAATACAAAACCAATGGTATCACGAGATTCAGCATAAAAAACTTGACTGATTTGATGTATTACACTCTTGGTTTTATCACTTTTATTCCGGAGAAAAATTAATGATTGGGCGGGTTTGATCAGAGATTTGTTTGATCAAAGTATCGGGTGAGGAGTCGCTTGTCAGTAGAGTTTGACGTAAAATTTGAATATGAAATAAAAAATAGGGGTTTCAATTTAAAACTCGAAAGTTGGTGCCTGTTTACCCACTTTTGAGACACCCTGTAGAAAATTTAATTACGCCAGAAAATAGATTAATTTGTGTTAAAACTACATATAAAATTTCAAGTCCCTATCTTAGCCGTTAAAAATAAAAAAATCCGTTCCCGGACTTTTCGAACACTGTATATAGGTTTCGTTTGTAGTCTAATTGTGCCTGGAAACTTTTGGTCTAATCGAACATACCACTGTGGTTTTGGGCGCAATTGGGACCTAGATACCAAATTTCATCAATGTCAAATCGAAGTCGCAAAAAATGGCGGTGTACAGGATACGGGGACAGAGGATGATCGGATCCCCAAGACGGGGGTGTACAGAATAACTGGACGGCGGAATATCGGATGCCCATCACAGAGGTGTACAGGATAACTGGACGTCGGAAGATCGGATGCCCATCACAGGGGTGTACAGGATAACTCGACGGCGGAAGATCTGATGCCCATCACAGAGGTGTACAGAATAACTGGACGGCGGAAGATCGGATGCCCATCACAGAGGTGTACAGGATAACTGGACGTCGGAAGATCGGATGCCCATCACAGGGGTGTACAGGATAACTGGACGGCGGAAGATCGGATGCCCATCACAGAGGTGTACAGAATAACTGGGCGGCGGAAGATCGGATGCCCATCACAGAGGTATACAGAATAACTGGACGGCGGAAGATCTGATGCCCATCACGGGGGTGTATGGGATAACTGGACGGTGGAAGATCGGATGCCCATCACAGGGGTGTATGGGATAACTGGACGGTGGACAAACGTTTTTTTTTCTTTCGATTTTTGAAATCTACAACTACGTACCCTGAAACATAAAATATCAAATATTTTCAGGGGGTATTTTGTAGCTAGTAAAATAATAAACATTGGCAGAGTTTTTTATTTTCGAATAATATCACCGAAAGATATTTAAACTGCGTAAATTAAAATGGGCCCACTCTCCCTAACCCTTCTTATATGACCATTCTCTATAACCCTTCATATAGAATTTCGGTAAAATCATATCAACAGCCAAAAAAAAAAGTCAAATACAATAAGTTTTGGACAAGCGCTATATTACAAGTCACAAATTGCATTTTTCAGGTCTACCTACAGGCACGAGAAAATTTGTGGAGTCTTTTTTCCTGTAATTACGTGTTTATAGGTGTAAAAAAAATTGTTTTTTACCATTTCCCCATCCTGGAGCATCGCAGCAAACGGAAGCTCCTTCGAACTTATCTTGTTGAAATGCCAAACATGACAAGTTGAGTAATTGATAAATTAAGTTTTTCCATCCGTTCCCTGATGCGACTTTACAGTGTTTCGGGCGCAGTCTCGTTTTTCTCGCCACCGTTTTCCGGCTATCCCCTTCATTTTTCCGAAATGAAAATTTTGACATGTCTAGTCATAAAATATAAGCATTTTCTAAGAAAAATATTTAAAATGGAGATCCCAGGGACAACTGAAAAGTTGTGCCTATATTTAGCTTGAGCAACTCCCATATCTCTGTCCACTGAACACCCGATCATATCTAAACTTTTCACAAATAAGTGCCACATAAAGTTAGGTAAGGGAACCGAAAGGTTCTGCCTGTATTTGGCTTGAGTAACTCCCATATCTCTGTCCACTGAACACCCGGTCATATCCAAACTTTTCACAAATAAGTGCCAAATAAAGTTAGGTAAGGGAACTGAAAAGTTCTGCCTGTATTTAGATTGAGCAACTCCCATATCTCTGTCCACTGAACACCCGATCATATCCAAACTTTTCAGAAATAAGTGCCAAATGAAGTTAGGTAAGGGAATTGAAAATTCTGCCTGTATTTAGATTGAGCAACTCCCATATATCTGTCCACTGGACACCCGATCATATCCAAACTTTTCACAAAATAATAAGTGCCAAATAAAGTTAGGTAAGGGAACTGAAAAGTTCTGCCTGTATTTAGATTGAGCAACTCCCATATCTCTGTCCAATGAACACCGGATCATATCCGAACTTTTCACAAATAAGTGCCAAATAAAGTTAGGTAAGGGAATTGAAAAGTTCTGCCTGCATTTAGATTGAGCAACTCCCATATCTCTGTCCACTGAACACCCGATCATATCCGAACTTTTCACAACTGAAAAGTTCTACCTGTATTTAGATTGAGAAACTCCCATATTTCTGTCCACTGAACACCCGATCATATCCCAACTTTTCACAAATAAGTGCCACATAAAGTTAGGTAAGGGACATATTTTAATATTTTGGTCTCAGGTCTCAACAATATTTAGTACTCAGATTGAGATCGAATGTAATATTTACGTCCAGAATTAACCATTTTCCTTTACTCTTTCAGTCTAAAAATCAAGTTGTATATGCAGAAATCTTTTTTATATATACAGAAATTTGCGTTTGTTGTGACCATATTCTATTTTACTGTTATCGCGTTATTTCTAACAGTGTAATATTTTATTTATATTTTAAAACATTTTTAAAAATATTAAAATATGAATAAAATACCAATAAAATATTCTGGTTTACTCAAAACATGAAATATTCTGCGAAAAATAAAAATGTTGCCTGTAAATAATTTTGTTTATCTTTTTTGCGACACTCGTGGAATGTATTTTCTATAAATTCGGGGAAAATTCCGTTGTATGGGCTATCTGAATTAAGGGGAGAATGAGAGCTACAAAATAGTATAATCAGAGTTTATTATTTTCAATAATAATTATGTAATCGTTGCGAGAAAAAAATAGCTCCGTCAAAAATAGAGCGATCGGAGAGATTTTATTGCAGCTAAGTTTGCTTTCAATTTGGAGGTACCATAAGAATGTGGAGTAAAATATATTATGAGGCTGTCAGCCTTTGGCTAGTTGCAACAATACACAGCATACCAATCAGTCATTAGATATATTTTTTTTTTTTNTTTTTTTTTTTTTTTTTTTTTTTTTTTTTTTTTTTTTTTTTTTTTAGTTTTGGTCTTTTATTGTTTATTCTTTGTTATCTTGAGGTGCTTTCTTTGTTCATTTTATCTATGCGCTATAAATATAAAGGCCCATTTACACTGCCTGAACGTACACGAGCATTCGTGACCGTTGCTCGCCAGTTTTCGACGAGCACGAACACAAACGAGCATTATGTTCACACTGCTCGAGCATTTCTGACGATCAGTTAAACCGACATCGCGTGGATCAGGCTCGAGCACGAACGAGCATTCGCTTCGAACATAATCGGCTCACGGCGACTATTTACACTGCCTGAGCCTCGAACAAATGCTCGTCATCAGTCACCTCTGTTCGCGACGAATGCTCGGACAGTGTAAATGGGCCTTAATGGTGGAGGATATGGATGGAGTCTTTGATAATTGTCTCGCTGAGGATTTTTAGGTGGGTGCGACTCAGCGTAAGGTGGTCGAAAGTGTGTTTTTTAGGCTTATTTTCGATTTGGTCTCACAAAACTTTACTAGCTCAAACATAAACGGCGCTACGCCTGACATACTGCAACACAATCGATATGCGTTGGCTTATGCTATAAAATTTTTTCAAATATTTTGGGTCTGAAGGGCGGTAGCTCCAAATTTGCCAAAGTTTGACCAAAAAAGACGCCGCACGATCCTGATCACTTGTCAATGCTTGTTCTCATTTTTTGGGCCAAAAACAACATCATAGTGGTATAAATCAATTCGGCCCAGCGTGCCAGGAGGTTCCCAAATGTCTCACCCTGTACATTCCAATTCGGCCCCGCGTGTTATGTGGTGTCCAAATGACTCACCCCGTACATTTCATTATGTTTGTATCTAAGTTATCCCAGCGTGACTTTGTTTTTTACTAACGTTATACGAAATACATGTAAACTTCTCTCCTATTTCTCTTACGTATCTAATTAGTGTTCTTTTCATAACAAGAAAACACAAATTACTCCTTCATAACAAAAAAAAAGTCATTTTCACAAAAATTTGCTTTTTAGGGTAATAATTAGGAATGAAGAAAAATATTCTCATTTACGGGTAGAAGATGAAAAATGTAGAAAAGCGCAAAAATAGCTCAAATGACCCATTATTTCTATTAGCCATTTTTCTCCCTTCCTCCTTCTCTTAATAGGACTCTAGGGAACATTACGTTCCGTACTCTTTTCAGTGAAAAGGAAATTGTGAAGAAGTATACACCGAAGATAGTTAAGTAGGTGAAAAATATTTTCATGATTAAGTGAGGAAAAGTGAAAAATGGGGTTTCCTTTTTATATCCCGCCCTCTCAGGCGCTCTTTTCTTTTAACAGAATGACGTTTTTTTGTTGTTGTTATTTTGAGTTGTAAGGGTGTTGTTCATATTCAAATTTATACTTTCCTTATCTTATAAAAATTAATGTAATGGTCTGAAATTTTCGATGTCGAGTTTTCTAGTTTTGGGCTACCCAGAGCCTAAATCTTGAGTTTCGGCCGAAGGTCCGTCTGTCTGTGAACAAAATATCTTCAGAACGATAACGATGCTATAAACTTGCAATTTGGTGTATCGTCAATTTTATACCTAGGATAAACCACGAAGCTTTTGCTTGAAATGCAATCTAATATTGCCGAATCTGTGCACGAATCCTGCATAAACCGAGAATGGTAAGAGCTAGAGCTTGAAATTTGCATAGGACACGCCACAATACTTTACATTGAAATTAAATATCCTGTAAGTGTTTGCCACTTTCTGTGGTTTTCTCCAATCTTGTCTAAAAAGAGAATGGTATAAGTTTTAGAGGAAAAATGAAAAGTATCCTNTTGACGGTCTTTTGTTTATATCAGTTGTTTTTAAATTATTGCGAGAAGTATATTTTGGGCGGGGTAAATATTGCTACTCTTGACGTCTTTTTTTACACGAAGTGTTTTTTTGTGAGATATTTTGTTCACAAACAGACACATAGACCGATAGCTGAAACTTCAGCTTTCGCATCTGGGGAACTCAAAGCGTATTTTGACCTTGAAAATTTCAGTCCATAACAATATTTTTACTTTAGCTTCCCATACACGAAGCATAGGAAAATAAAGTAATTGTATTGATGAAATTTTTCGATGACGCTTTATTTTTGATTTTCTGGACGGATTATGACAACTAAATTGCAAAATAAATAATGCGAAATATCCTGTAAGTGTTTTTTAGATATCCCTGAAAGCGGTTCCGGGGCATAATTTGAAAGCCTTCGGATGATGTCGCAGATCTATTGTGAAAATATTATTGGAAATAGTATTGGCAGCCTTCGGCTGATGTCGCAACTCTAGAGTGAAAATATTAATGGCAGCCTTCGGTTGATGTCGCAGCTCTCTAGTGAAAATATTAATGGCAGCCTTCGGTTGATGTCGCAGCTCTGTAGTGAAAATATTAGTGGCAGCCTTCGGTTGATGTCGCAGCTCTCTAGTGAAAATATTAATGGCAGCCTTCGGTTGATGTCGCAGCTCTGTAGTGAAAATATTAATGGCAGCCTTCGGTTGATGTCGCAGACCTTTAATATTACAATTAAATTTTGCAGCTTCGACTGTTGTTGCAACTCTCCAGTGAAATTATGATTAAATTAGATTTGGTAGTCTTTGGCTGTTCTCGCTGATCGCTAGTCTATTAGGTATTTCAATTAGATTTGGCAGCCTTCGGGTGTTGTCGCGGAAAGTTCTATAGTGGAAAAAAATCCTTGAGACCATAATTCGAGCCAAAACCTTAACATTGGAAATAATACCTTCTGGGTGGGTCAAAAGAGTCCATTTTGGAGTGACCCTCTAGAATCCAATTTTGATTAAATTTAAAACACAGACACTTTGTAACATATCAACAACAAATGTTCGGTCTACGGGTATCTACAACCGGGGCACTTTAGGGCACCAAACCTCAAATTCAGGTCCAATTTTGGAGACATTTAAAAAGGAGACTGTTTACGGCATAACATCGACAAATATTTGGCCTCATTGGCTATTTTCATCTGTAAGCACTTTAGGACACCAAACCTCCAATTCGAGTCACTTCTCCAAAATCGTCAATATCACTCAAATTTTGCAGTAATTTAAAACAGAGACTGTTTGCAACATATCATCGACAAATTTTGGACCTAACTACGTCTCGGCAATTTGGGGCACCATATCTAGTTTGTCTGACTTTGTTACACCCTGTATAACGACTCCTGTTCAAAGCTTTGTTGTAAAAGCTCATTTATTGTATTCCAAGAAAGGTCTCTCATTTGCATAAATCAACAGAAGTGTACATATTTATTCATTTTAGTTTATTATTTTCAATAACGAACCTTTGGAATCGTCACAAAATACTCCTTCTCAAATTTTTTATCAATTCCATATAAGTACAACGTCAAATCTCATTTTTATTCTAGAAGTTAAAAATAGGCCAAAGCATGTAGCTTGGAGGATGGCCTTTTTCGAGTCTCGCTGTATGAGACACTGAAATAAGCCGGGGGGGATATTTATTTTTTATTAACATGAAAGAACATATTACAATACATAAAAAAATAAGTACTTGCGTGAATTGTTGGGGAAACAAAATAAACAGCTTACAGATATCAGAATAATGGTTTTAATAACAGTAATGGTAGTGATGTACTGTTGTAGGTACATGTAATATACTCCCTCGACGTACATTAGACTAACATAATGGCGTCAAGAGTTAGAATATATTAACGAATAAGACAATGTATTAAATTTCGGAAGATAATAATACCCCTCTCCCCACAAAACACTTCGTGTGCTAAAGGATGGCAAGAAAATGACCCTACAAAACAGCCGAAAAATGCGAGTGGTTTTTAACTCTCATAAAAATTTGGTCACAGAGGGGATGATATTATATGAGTGCCAGGTTCATGTCACCCCAAAACCATTTGACAACAAAGGAGATGATATCATACGAGTGCCAGGTTCATGTCACTTCAAAACTATTCACCCTCAAAGAAGGTGATATCATATGAGTACCAAGTTCATATCACCTCAAAACTATTCACCTACAAAGGAGATGATATCATATGAGTACCAAATTCATATCAGCTCAAAACTATTTACCTACAAAGAAGGTGATATCATATGAGTACCAAGTTCATATCACCTCAAAACTATTCACCTACAAAGGAGATGATATCATATGAGTACCAAGTTCATATCACCTCAGAACTATTCACCTACAAAGGAGATGATATCATATGAGTGCCAGGTTCATGTCACTTCAAAACTATTCACCTACAAAGGAGGTGATATCATATGAGTACCAAGTTCATATTACCTCAAAACTATTCACCTACAAAGGAGATGATATCATATGAGTACCAAGTTCATATCACCTCAAAACTATTCACCTACAAAGGCGGTGATATCATATGAGTGCCAGGTTCATGTCACTTCAAAACTATTCACCTACAAAGAAGGTGATATCATATGAGTGCCAAGTTCATATCACCTCAAACTATTCACCTACAAAGAAGGTGATATCATATGAGTACCAAATTCATATCACCTCAAAACTATTCACCTACAAAGGAGATGATATCATATGAGTGCCAAGTTCATATCACCTCAAAACTATTCACCTACAAAGGCGGTGATATCATATGTGTGCCAAGTTCATATCACCTCAAAACTATTTACCTACTAAGGAGGTGATATCATATGAGTGCCAAGTTCATATCACCTCAAAACTATTTACCTACAAAGGCGGTTATATCATATGAGTGCCAAGTTCATATCACCTCAGAACTATTCACCTACAAAGGAGGTGATATCATATGAGTGCCAAGTTCATATCACCTCAAAACTATTCACCTACAAAGGTGGTGATATCATATTAGTGCCAAGTTCTTATCACCTCAAAACTATTTACCTACAAAGGAGGTGATATCATATGAGTGCCAAGTTCATATCACCTCAAAACTATTCACCTACAAAGGAGGTGATATCATATGAGTGCCAAGTTCATATCACCTCAAAACTATTCACCTACAAAGAAGGTGATATCATATGAGTGCCAAGTTCATATCACCTCAAAACTATTTACCTACAAAGAAGGTGATATCATATGTGTGCCAAGTTCATATCACCTCAAAACTATTTACCTACTAAGGAGAGGTGATATCATATGATTGCCATGTTCATATCACCTCAACACCATATCACCTCAAAACTATTTACCTACAAAGGAGGTGATATCATATGAGTGCCAAGTTCATATCACCTCAAAACTATTTACCTACAAAGGCGGTGATATCATATGAGTGCCAAGTTCATATCACCTCAAAACTATTTACCTACAAAGGAGGTGATATCATATTAGTGCCAAGTTCATATCACCTCAAAACTATTTACCTACAAAGGAGGTGATATCATATGAGTGCGAAGTTCATATCACCTCAAAACTATTTACCTACGAAGGCGGTGATATCATATGTGTGCCAAGTTCATATCACCTCAAAACTATTTACCTACAAAGGCGGTGATATCATATGTGTGCCAAGTTCATATCACCTCAAAACTATTTACCTACAAAGTACATACACATATACAAGTGAATTTCGGTATGTATATGCAGATATTTCTGTTCAGAAATATCTGCACACCACCAAGACAGGGAAACCTCTGACAACATATTATCACGCTATGAAAAATAAAATATATGTTGTCATTGAAGCAATACCTAGTAGGTATTACGATGAATATCGCAATAAAGAGAATTTAGCGAACAAGGCAAAACCAAAGTACATATAATAAATTATAGCGGTATAAGATTTAGAAAAGATTTGACGAGACTAACGAACACATCATATCTGTCTTTCTGAAAGATACAACATCAATAGCTGTTCTTGGAACAGTTCACATATATATTGTGAAAATTATTTTGTTCAGACGAGTGAAATGTCATGTGACCTGAGGAAAAGTGTCTTTTCATGGTCACATGACATGACCAACCAAATCTTTGGTGGTGAAAATTATAAACTATAAAATAAAAGTTACAAGAATATCTAAATAAAATAATAACAATAAGAAATTCAACCCAATGACAATTGTTCAATGGATTTTACAATTTTTTCTTTCGACTCCGAATAATAATTATCTATTTGTAAAATGAGTTGAACCAGGTGAGGACAGAATTGGAAAAATTGAATTGTTTGTGGAGTTATGCCAGAAGAATATCAAAGTCAACCGAGTCAAATGCCTTACTAAAGTCAGACAAGAGTAAAATAGTAACTTTGGTATCATCCATACCTTTGCGGATATCATCTGTTACTCTCAAGAGTGCAGTAGTAGTGCTATGGCCCGGTCGAAACCCAGATTGGAAAGGATTGAATAATTTGTGAATATTACAATATTGAAGCATTTGAAGATGAACGACCTTTTCAAGAACTTTAGAGAATACAGGAAGAAGAGAAACGGGCCGAAAGTCATTAATGCAGGTTGGATGCGAGATTTTTGGAAGAGGAAGTACACGACCAATTTTCCATTATGAGGGAAAAGTACCGGAAGTTAAAGAGAAATTAATGATATGGGTTAAAGTTCCGACAATGGAATTAAAGATAATTTTCAGAAATCTTATGGAAAGCTCATCAATACAAGATGCATTTGATTTAATACTCGAAAAAGGTGAACTCAGGATGAGAAGGTTGTGGTTGCGACAGAATACTGATAATTTTGTTCTTTTTAAGTGTGGGATGTAAATTGTTTGGATGAGTTGGATTGGAATTTGTCTTTATTCCGAGGCTTCTCAGAAAAGTCCAGAGTGATTTACCATCCTCACAAGTACTTGGGTGATTGTGAAAACTAAATTTTATCAGAATCAGAAGAATTAACTTTTTTCCATTCGTGGACCCCTGCCAGGGCCCAAAAAAAACAAAATTACTACAAAATACCAAAATTTATCAATTACAGTATTTGGGCGACTGCGCATAACAAATTTTATCAAAATCAGACGATTTTTTTTTTTTCATTTGTGGGCCCCTACCGGGGCGCACTGGCGGTTTATTATGAATTAATAAAAATTAACTCAAGTGATAATTTTATTTACTTAAGTCAAGAAAAATCTTCACTTGAATGACTATAAATTTGACCTTAAGATTAATCTGTGTATTGATGTTTCCTGATTGATTTCTAAAGTTTGACATTGTGTTTGGTATATTGTATAACTACGGCCAACATAGGTACCCAGCATTACCCTATTCGAATTATTGAATTTGAAAAAATAAAAACATTTCTATAATATAGCAAATGTTTTGCTGCTAATGAGCAACGCGATCAGCATGCGATTAGAAAAACAACTTACGGGCTTCCCATTCGCAGTCTCATTTTTGTCATTTTTACTTTCTCTTCCTATAGAAGATAAAGTATTGTAATTTAGTTTCAATACCCAAACTTCGCAATCGACCACTCTACTCCCCCCCCTTTAAATTTCACGTTTCAAGGCACGTAGAATCCGAAAATCAAATAAAAAAACGTTAAATTTCAATTAAATTTGGTATGCAGGTAAAGTTTGGGTCGGCATGGTCGGCAGAGTTTTTAGCCAGCAAAGTTAAGCAGTAGAGTTATAGTAGGTACATAATAATAAAATAAATAAATAATAAATGCTGTTTCTTCTTGTTATTATATCACAACTTTGGTGCTCACTGCACCATTGCAGGATTTTCCCAATATCAATCATTATCCAATTCCTTCGAATTTTTCTATTTTACCTACAATGCTGGCACCGGACCGCTATGCGCATTTATCTCCATAGCTACACATTGTCCTCACGAGGCTGAGTAGGCCCCGAAAACATCCAAACCATGCAGTAACAAATTTTCTCCCGAGTGAAAGACTTGTGCTGTGACCTATAAAATCATTCTTAATTTTTCCTGTCTAAAATCGTCTAGTAAATAAATTACTCATATAATACTTGTTTATATTGAGAACATTTCATACTTTTTAAGTAAAAGTAATATGGACAGTTTTATTAAAGTACCAAGTTTATCATATTTTCTGGTTTTGTTTTTCTGTCAATCTGGTAAGTACGCTAACATATTTTTTGAAAAACTCTGCAATAGTCACGAAAAAAATACCTCCCTCGCGGGCGGCGAACGAACGGATTTTGAAACATAAAATATCAATTTTTTTAGGGTTGGGGCGGGGGGGGTATAAACCCATATATCACATTGGCTTTTTATAATTGGGCGGAGCGAAGTGTAGCCTTATACTCCCTACAAACTGCAATCTTTTATTACCCAACTCCTCCGAAACTACTCAAACCGATCACCAAATTTTTGTTCCATATTCATCTTTTTTCAGGGTGATATTTCGAAATCAGCCAATTTTTTGTCTGATTTTCAGATTTTTTTTTAGATATTTTAAATTTTGTTGCGAAAACTCATCTACTCATGGCGAGAAGTTTTAGGTGTTATCTTAATCCTTAATTTAGGACATAGTTTGCCACATTGTGAACAGCCTTCCAGAGTAACAGGTTCGAATGCGAGATCGGGCAAAATAAAATTTAAAAGAAATACTAATTGTTTAGCCAAATTATCAAAAATTTGATTTGAATGGAGCCCCTCAAAATCTTATGCTGACACCTCAGAAAATGTAGCAGAATTAAAAACTCTCTAACCGTTCTCGAATTACGGTCGCTTTTCCGATTTTGGTATGGGAAATCATAGAATACTATTAGCACGGGAAGGTGGCATTTATCAGTGTATAAATCAGCTTAAGGCAGAAACCCAACTTCAATTCAAAAATCCAACTCCTCTAGAGGAGCAAAATAAAAAATCTGGTGTGAAAATCACACGACTTTCCTTATCTATAAAAGAAGAAGAAATTATTGTAATGGACTGAAATTCTCGATGTCAGTTTTCAATGCCGAAATACGTTTTGAGATCCCCAGTGTCCAAATTACGAATTTAATTAAAAGTTTCGTGGCGCGTCCAATAAATAAAATTGGCAAACTAGCAAAATTTCAATTTTTCAGGAGAGCGATTTTAAACGTTATTTTTTCAATAACTTTGGAATGATTTATGTAAATATTATTACTTCATATCGGAAAAAGGTCATTTTCTTATCTTTAACTGTATTTTAAAGGCTTTTATTTAACTTGCTTTGTATGTATGTTTGTGGGTAAATTTTAGAAATTAAATTTAACCCACTTCCCATTGTCCGATTGAGCTGAAATTTGGCACCGTGGTAGATCTTCGATGACAATTGAATGGTTTGGTTTTGGTTGGGGTCATTTCGTTACGGCCACTTTTCTGGCCGATTTTTATAAAAATTTCAGAATTTGGTTTCTTTCTAGTGATTATGGTTTTCTGGTTGAAATTTGCAAAATAGCGAAGAGAGTTTCAAATATCACATTCTTCAAATATCACATTCTTGCAACGAAATTCCGAATTTTATATATAGGTACCTAGTTTAATTTGATTATGTCACGTTATTATGAATATGGAAATCATTTTCTCTTTTGTGGTTGCTCTATTCACTCGTATATCCATTTGTTGCATTCTTTCCAAAAAATTTGCAAATATTTTCCAAGTAAACCCATTTATGAATGCTATTTTTATTATTGCAAACCGAGTTTTGTTTATTATTTTCGAAAATTCGAAAAACCTTTTCCAGGAATCGAACCCGGAACCCTCTAGAGCATGGGTTCTCAAACGGTGGTACGCGTACCACCGGTGGTACTCGGGCCCGTTTCAGGTGGTACGCGAAGCCATTTTCAGTTGTACACAAAATATCATAAAATAAATGTATTAATGCCTACATACAAAAAAATACAAATACATACAAAAAAATGTAATACAAAAAAAAGCCCACCTAATAATACGAGTGACTCAGACTGAATTAGAAATCCGTTCGCAGAAAACTCAGATGCAGGCGTTGCTGACGAATATAAGGAATCGTATTTTGATCTGACAAGTGACAGCACCGTGAAAGATATGTTCAACAGTGGTAGTATTTTAGTTGATTTTTGTATGAAAATCAACAAGGTCAAATATCCAAGTCTCCACCAGGAAGCCCTATAACCCTTTGTTACCACATATATGTGCGAATCTGGATTTTCTCAAATGTTGTACTTGAAAAACAAGTATAGGAGTAAATTAGATGTGTCTCATGACATTTGCGTAAAAATTAGTATTATTCAGCCTGATATTGAAGTAATTGTTTCTGATAAGAGTAGGTAGTACGTAATCTCATCAGAACAGGAGGAAGTGGGTTCTAACCCCCACCTTTCTACTTACTCTGCCACTCTGTTTTCCATCTTATAGGTACCTTTGCATGATAATTTTTTAACTTCAGATTCTTTGTGGAATTATGGTCTCATATTATGTTGATGCTTTTTTTTTGTTTTACTTTATATAACCCTCCCCCCCAAGGATGGCGGTACTTCAAAAATCCGAAAAAAATACCAAGTGGTACTTGGTATTGAGAAGGTTGAGAACCCCTGCTCTAGAGTGTGAATATGATGCAATCTCCACGGAGACGTCTTAATATGACCTAAATTAACAATATAAATTAATAAAACAGTAAATAAATAAACCGTTACTCAATGTTCAGGTGAAGATAAGGATTACTATTGCAACACAGTTTGCAAACACTCAAGATTCATAATATAAATTTTTCAAAAAATCTAATAATAAACCAGACGATTTTGATCTTTTAGGTGAATATGATAGAAATGATTATTATATTAATTAAAATACAAATAAACCAAACAACAGGCAGTCAACCACCACATTCGGCCCTAGTTATCATTTTATATTATTATTTATACTAAAATTTATGCCCCGGAACCGCTTGTCATCATCCCTTTTTTATAGCATGCCTTTCCTGGAATGAGAAAATTGTATTTTCCCTCCTGGTGGGATTCGAGCCCACATCCTGCGGACCATATTTTTAATAGCTTTCATCAATTTGTAAAGTTCAGCTCTTTTCGTCATTTTTAATGTAAACATAAAAAATAATAACAACTTTTTTTAGAAAATTAATTATTATGTATTTAAATGACAATCTCAATTTATTGGTCCTTTTTATTAAAATCACTGACAGAGTCGTATATAAAAAAGGTTGGTTTTATTAATAATGTAATTGCACAGGTATTTTTTTTTTAATTAAATAATTAAAGACAGAAGACCAGCTTGAAACGAGCCTCATTAGGTGACGGTCCTAAGCCCGTGTAAATACAGAAGGTTTCAGCAAAAAGCTGGTTTCCACACGTTTCAATTGATACTGTGAGAAGCAAGCTAGGGTTGCCCTGCCGCAAAGGGTTCGAGGTAAAGAGTGCAGGCACCGAACAAAAGATTGTGGGATGGTAGAATTAAAGAAAGCAACGCCAACTCCAAATAGAAATGGGAAAGCGTAAATACAAAGAAGACCTGCTTGAAACTGTTAAAGGTCCATTAGGTATTATTTTCCTCAAAATGACACAAAAAACCGTTTTATTTGGTGTACAATGTAAATTACATTCCGTTCTACTAAAATAACGCACCATCTGACAATATCTATTCAAAAAATATACATTGTAGAACTAAAATGTACGAGTAGTAAAAGCAAATAAAATCACCGAAAAGAATACAAGAAATCAAAATTGTATTCATATACATAATACAAATAACTCAAAGAAAATTGACACACTGTCTATAAAGAATGTGCTGTACGAGTATAACAAATAAACCTTCAGCGGGCCTCTTTTGCTTTTGTGGAATAATGTTACAATTGAGTATGAAACGTTTTAACCCCAAATTAATGAACCAACTAAGACGAATCTTTTATGGAAAAAATGTGATATTCGATTGCACCCAAAAGGCACAATTAGAGACCCGATGGGACCTATATACCAAATTTCATCCCAATTGGTCAACTCTTAGTGGCAAAAGTGCCCATCACGGCGGACAAACGGTTTTTTTTATTCGATTTTTGGATTTTACGTACCATGAAACGTAAAATATCAAATTTTGAGGGCGATATTTTTTTTTCTCGTAAGATCCTAAAGGTATTGAAAATAATAAACCAAAAACATCTGCACTAAAATGTTTGCTAGAGTATTTCCGGCATTAGATAGTCATGGCGTGCAGTTGGTTACAGTATCGATAAGGAATGTGCCATGTTTATCTTAGCTATATTTAGCAGCAAATATTGTAATACAAGTAAATGGGGAAAAAGAAAATTTAACCCCTTCCCCCAATAGCTCTTGAATTTTTTTTTGACATTGTACGCATACAAGGGCGGATTCCGGATTCAAGTTTTTAGTTTTTATGCGCATACAGTGATCGAACCCTAATTATTACCTTTTACAAGCCTAGCGGACATACCTATAAACGTCGAAATAGCTTTTTCATCGTTTCACTTCTTATCTGTAGAACAAATCATTTTCATTGTAATGTGTCAGAGGTTAGATACCTCTGAATTTCAAAATAATGAATAATAATAATTGTATGTGACCACACTTTTGGTACTCCTACATCCTTTCCTTTTTCCTCCTAATGCACATGCGCCAAACCACCATTAAAACCAAACACCAAATTAGTTAAAATGTATGTAAAATAAATCAGTTCTCCTCTACCTTTGTTGCTATCACCATGTGTGATTAGACCTACCTATGTTGTAACGCCTGCCTAAAAAATTGTTAACCATCCTACCTACCGTTTTCTGCCTTAATAATAAAGTAAACATTTAACCACTTCTCATAGTGCAACCATAATTAAATAAACCCTTAAAGTGTCCTTAACTTAACTTGTGTATATAAATGTGTAAATAGTGAATAATAAACTTTAACCTGGTCGACCAGTAAGTGTAATATAACCATCATCATCATCTCAACGTTCAGTCAGCTAAGGCGCAGTGCCATCATCCCTTCCCCCATTAGAGCTACCGCCTCCAATAATAATAATAAGATATTTGTTAGCGGACCTTAACTCCCCCCCCCCTACACACACACACACCGCTCTTGTTTTGACCGTTTGTTGCTCTAGCGATTTTATTAGGTATAAATAAGACCATGATAAATATGGCCAAAAAACACGTTTGCCATACACTAACATACCCTCAAAATCCCGGAGATTTCAACCCACCCCATGATTTGACTGCAACAGACTGGCGACTTTAGGGATAGGTATATGTATCAAAAAAAGACACTTTTGCCATGCAAAAACATACCCTTAATATCCCGGAGATTTCAACCCCCTTCCCCTACCATGTTCTGACCAAAATAGACTGGCGATTTTAGGGATAGGTATGTATCCAAAAAAGACACTTTTGCCATGCAAAAACATACCCTTAATATCCCGGAGATTTCAACCCCCCTCCCCTACCAATTTCTGACCAAAATAGACTGGCGATTTTAGGGATATTAGGTATGTATCAAAAAAAGACACTTTTGCCATGCACAAACATACTCTAAAAATCCAGGAAATTTCATCAAACTTCCTCAAATCTTCACCTCGAAAATTATATTAAATTGGTAGCCTTAATATATTTTTATTTTAGATATCCCCCCCCCCCCNCCTCCCCCCCCCCCCCGCAATTCAATCCTGACTATTAGCGCACATAGATGAAAAGTCGATATGATCCCCTGCCAAATGAAAATCCAGGGTGCGCCACAGATTGTAGGTACACTTCTTATTGTTCCAGGTTTAACAGCACCCAGTCCCAAACACGGTTGTACAAATTTAGATGATAATTATTATGATATTGGCGATCCAGGCTCAATATTTAAGCCAAATTATGGTGCCCCTTTTTTCCCAATGCCCGTAACGAGAGAAATGCTGGGAGCTATTATTGAAGATATAAAATATTATAATGCTCAAATTATGAGAATATCGGTAACCAATACCATGGATTCATTTATACAGTAAGTTTATATTTAAATCTTCGAATGTTAATTAATTCTTTTAAATAAATTAAAACAAAACACTTAACAAAAACACTATTTATAATTATTTATGAAGAAATCATTCGATTCATCATCACTCCAGTCGAATCGATGGATGGAAGTTGACTGAGACTGAGTCAACTTTCATCCTTCGACTCGACTAGACTTAAGCTAAATCGAATGATTTGAAACTAGTTTCTTCACAAATAATTCTAAATATTTTTTTTTGTTTTTTGTTTTAATTTATTTAAAAGTTAAAAGTTTATATTACAGTATTCAGTGACTTTTTAATATTCTTCATTCATTCTCCCACAAAAACTTAAAAAAACAATGTTTTCAAAAAATATATTCGTATACGAACTGCAAATTCAAATGTATCTCATCTCTTCATGATCCTCTTTTTGAATTTGAAAGAGAAACTTTTGTGCAAGATTCCTTGCATTACGAACCATCGATAAAATAACAAATAAGGAATAACCTAGAAGTCAGTGAATAGGATAATTCTAGGGTTAGTCATCCACGAGTCGATTCATGAGTCGACTCATGACTCGACTCATGTTTTTGAAATGAGTCGACTCTTCAAAGAGTCGACTTACGAGTACCTTTTTTTTGAGAAAGCACAAAGAGATTGAGCTCTATGAGAGCTCGTGAGGTTTTTATTCTTTTGAAACGTCTATATAGGTTGCCAACCTCGAGGTAATGGACGGCCTCAGGATTGACACTTGACGTGATCTCGGAGACCTTCTTGGTGGAAAAAGGCATTTTTTTAATCGAATGTACC
>CM022881.1:14573906-14646387 GCA_012654025.1 Pachypsylla venusta | reverse complement strand
CACTAAAGAGCAAAGTTTGCAGCCGAAGGCTGCAAAATCTTTCAAAATAATACTGTCACTAAAGAGCAAAGTCCACAGCCGAAGGCTAAAAAATCTTTCAAAATAATATTGTCACTAAAGAGCAAAGTCCGCAGCCGAAGGCTGCAAAATATTTTTAAAATAATGGTCAACATCATCAGGAAATAGATATATAACAATAATATCACTAAAAGACTTAAAACTTTAGAAGAACAACATCTGCATTCGGTGGTAGTCTGATGGAATGATTAAGGAAGAGAAAGTCTAGTACGGTTTTCCGTACCATTTATTTTTGGTTACCTTTTTCTCTCTGTTCTCTGTTGTATTTAGTAGAAAGAAAATAATGAATATGTTTCTAATTCAATCGTATTGTGATTCATGAGTCAATGACTTAGCAAAGTGATTTTGCTAATTTTATAGAAAACTAAATTTGGACAAAGTCACGAGAACCGAGGATTTTTTTAGGACGATTCTACTAAACTATAGCAGGATATACTGCTTCGCTTTGCGCATTAGTTGCTCCTCATTTAAAATTATTATCTGCTCAAGAAATTATTTAATTGTAGTACCTGTAGGCTTATCCATAAGGAACAAAGCTTGGTATTTGGATATACTACTATACTTTGAAAACTTCGGAATCAATATGTTTTTACATACATACGAGTCCGCAAATGATATTTCAATGACTCTAATTTCGGAGGTATCCCCCAGGACAATGACTTTTAAGTATTGGTAAGTACACTAAGCGGACACGATACTTTTTCAACCAATCAAGAGTCTCTAAATTCCCCATCCTATTGCCGACATAATGTTGCCAACGATACTTTTTATCGTATCACGTCAGGTCCGAATCTATCAAATTAATGTAAATAGAAATTTTACTTGGGAGTTTAAACAAAGAGGCATTACTTTAGTTTGAGACTTTCTTTTTTTTAGATTTTGCGCCAGATACAGATTACACGGAGCGAATTTCGCAAATATTTTTTCATTCTACGACAATTATCGACCTCAATTTTTTCCAACGTTACGATTTGCAGTCACAGCGAGAGTTTTGGATATTTTAGTTGAAAATCATGTAAACTTGGCACCATTTGTATATCTAGCAACAACTGATACGATCCGTAATGATACAATAATAGACATGCTTGAGGACTTCCCTGGTAATCCAATGTGGTTTGATCATAAATATGTTGTTGGTAAGGAGAGACATTTATTATTTTGTCGGAGGAGGAGAAGCAGAAGTAGATATGTAAAGTGGCCACTAGAACAGAGGGCGCTTGTTTTTCATTGACTTTTGTTGAGCTAGTGCGTGGTATCTTTTCTATAAGGAAAGAACCCTCGAGAACAAAAAGTGTACGTGTTTTTGGTTTATTATTTTCAATAATGAACCTTTGGAATCATCACGGAAAAAAAAAATACCCCCCCTCAAAATTTTATATTATACGTTTCAAGGTACGTAAAATCCAAAAATTGAATAAAAAGAAATGTCCAAATTTTCTGCACGATTACAACACTTTTCTTCTATAGGAAGAGAAAGTAAAAAAAATCCGTTTGTCCGCCGTGATGGGCACTTTTGCCACTTAGCGTTGACCGATTTGGATGAAATTTGGTATATAGGTCCCACTTGGGTTCTAATTGTGCTCAGAAATTTTTGGGTGTAATCGAATACACAGTTGGCGATTTTAGTCGCTTTTTAGCGGTTTTCAGTATTGCTGTCTAAAAGGAGAATGGTAAGAGCTCGAGATTTGGTAAGAGCTAGAGATGTGTACTGAAGTGAATAGAGCATCAGGTCTAATATTGTGATTCTGGTGTAAACATTCTGTATGTAGAATATTGTGATTCTAATGTAAACAGCATGTATATAGACAGCGACACTTCTTTTTATTTTGATTTCTCCTTCTATAAGAAGATGCGAAAAAGTTGCATGTTTGTTTACGAGGGATTTCCAGAATGCGTACTGAGTATTTTTACTTTCACATTCGAGAACATGTAGAAAGATGTAGAAAAATCTTTTATTCCGGATCGTTCTAGAAAATGGTTAGGAAATTTAGGAATGTACAAATAGAGGCCGCGAGTAGACACCGAGTCAATCAGTCAGTGAGTTTTAAGTGTTTATCACTCGTTGAACGAGTGATTAATTTGTGAATTTTTCGTGTGTGAATTACGTAGTTTTTCGCGTGTTTTGAATACGGTGTTTGCGAAGTTAAACAGTATACGAATTTTGTTAGCTTTTTTTTATTGTAATTTCTTTCTTTAGTAAATTGTTTTTAGTTTCTTTTCTATTTTTTTTTTATATTTTTTTAAGTTAGTTAACGTGTTTTTAATCAACGACTACCTTATCCTCGAACCCTAAGTCTACAACAGTACGTTTTATCGTACATTGGTGAGCTTTGAATTAACACTCGGAACTAATACTTCTCTTGAACCGATCATGGTCTTTGTTTATTGTAAAGGCTCACAACATGTCTTATTTCAAAAGATATATTTTGATATAACGGATTGATGTACCGCACAACACTTGTTCATTTAAAAACTAGTAGCAAGGAAAGGAAAAGAGGTATGAAATACCGACCGACTATTCATTTAAAAGAAATATATATATTTTTATTGTTTTAGGTGTTTTCATTTTTTTTATCTTAGAGAGTTCAAGGAAAGGATATGTGATCATGCATAATGGTGGATTCGGTTCCGGATCATCTGTGTTTATCGTCATGGAAGATGGTCTGCCGTTGGATTCAGATTTATGTGAGTATTGTGTTTTATAAGTATAGATAAAGGAAATGACGACGAAACTTGACTTTATGTTCTGCAATTGGATACAAAAAACATATTTATTTTTGTTGAAAAAAGTCATATAAATATAAGGGAAATGACGAAATCACTTCACACTATGTTCTGCAATTTAATAAATAATAATATATCACTTGTGCAACGTTCTTTGTATTTGACTTAGCGGGCGTCAATAATTATAATGGAGGAGCGCTGATTTTAATTATAGACGTAATCTCTTGACATTTCTTCTAATTAGACTTATTAGAGGGCCTCAGTATCCAAACCTTTTTTTTAACTGGGCCAAACTTTTATTTTCCAGTGGAAAATGTATCTAATACTATGACCCCTGATCCACAACCTAGACTTACTGGAAGTAAAAATCATGTAATTTTTTTTAACAGTAGAAGATCAAAAGTTGTCAGTTACATTCGGCAGGCATTTTGTTCCCCTCTGGAATCTGGCATAAAATCCAGACTTGTCACAACGTCAAGATTGATAATGAAAAGCGATGATCATGGAGAAGTTACAGTTGCAGTTTATTATCGGCTCGAGGCCTATAGCAAGAACATATCTTTTACATTGTATTCTGCAGTGAATCCCGATTTAGAACTTAATATACCTTTTAGTGCGTTGGATCAACTGGAAAGCAATGCAGACGACCCAACAAATATGGTAAGTGTAATTAGTTGAACACCTCGTGTTTTCCGTTGAGATCTACTCGAACATTTCGCAGAACTTATACTAATTAAATAAATGGTACGGAAAACCGTACTAGACTTTCTCTTCCTTAATCATTCCATCAGACTACCACCGAATGCAGATTTTGTTCTTCTAAAGTTTTAAGTNAGTCAAAATTTTCTGCACGAATACAATACTTTATCTTCTAGGAAGAGAAAGTAAAAATACAGGGCCTTTAAAAAGTGTCGGAAACGGTTTACTGAAAATTTTGACAAATAATCAAAAGAAAAAAAAATTGTTTTTCTAGCTGATAGAAATTTGCGTTGCAGGGGAATATATCTTAATATCTAATATGAACATGATGTTAAAATGAACGAATATTTACTATTTGATACATTGCCTAGTTTGTATTGAAAAACATATTCGAAACTTTTGATTCTGCCTGCAGTTTTGTCCAGAGTGGTCTTCCCTCTTAGCGCACTATGATGTTCCGCAATACAAACCTATTTGATAGGTCACACTTTTCATTGATATGAAATCTATCCGAAAATGTGATAAATCCATATAAAATTTTGTGTGTGTGNACTTTCCTTATCCTATAAAAAGGAAATTATTGTATTGGGCTGAAATTTCCAATGTCGAGTTTTCAATGCCAAAATAAGGTTTGAGTCCCCAGAGCCAAAACCGTAGCGCACATTTTAGTCTAATACAGCGAATATAGTTAGTAGAAAAACACGCATTAATATTCAGATTACACATGTGCGGCAAGTGCCCGAGGACAAAAAGTTGATAGTATTTAAGTTGGTTAAATTGGGATACTATGTCAAATAAAATTATAATGAAGGTTGAAAATTGTCAAGTGAAGATATAGTAATTTTCAACCTTCATTATGTTGATAGTAGTTTTTGTTTGTAGCTTTCGAATCAACTTTGGGGAAAATATTTTTCAGTTGACCTGAACTTTGCACTCATGTGATATCACTTCTTTTGTGATCATATTTTTAGGAAAGCTATCAGCCACTTGAATTTTTGGCTTTTTGTAGAGACATTTTCTTGGCTAACGGATGACTCAAGGCTAAAGAATTATTGATTTTCACTTTTTTTCCATATCTACCTAAGGCCGGCCATACACACAACGATAAATCTGTGCAGACTTATCTGAACAGATTAATCTTTCGTATATGGCAGGATCTGCAGAGAATTTGTCTCCGATTTTCAGATCTATGCAGATATCGAAATCTATGTTGAAATTTTCAATATAATATAAGTCTGCAGGGATTTCTAAATTGTTGCGTGTGTGGAGAGATCTGCGCAGTTTTCAGATTTTACTCAGTTCCCGTTTTTCAGCAAGAGTGAACATAATATTACGCTGCGTGTTTTTTTTTTTTTTTTTAATTTTAACCTTGTTTAAAAATAATGGGATTCAAATAATTTGTTTTATTTACAGCCAGCGTCTTTGTCACATTGAGTGCACCAGTTCTCTTTAGATCACTGAAGTTAAACATCTTTGAGCGTGGATGGTTGACCGTCTGTGCACTACTAACGTAATGCTGGCTGTTCCCGACCACACTCAAGCTGGTTGAGGTTAATGTGGGTAGTTGGTATATGGTACGGCCAACGCGGGTTGCGTGCTGGGCACTTTTGCCACTTACCTTTGACCGATTTGGATGGAATAGGTCCCATTTGGGCTCTGATTGTGCCCCGGAACTTTTGGGTGCAATATAAATATATCGCTGACGGTTTTTACCTCTTTTAAGCGGTTTTAATTAATTCTGTCTAAAAAGAGATTGGATAGAGTGAGAAACTTACAATTTGGTATGTAGTTATGCAAAATTTAGGCTCTAATTACGCCCCAATTAGAACATTTTTTTTTTGGGGGGGGGGGGTGATTTCTTAGCCAGTAAAATAATAAACCCATGTGTCACATTGGCAGAGTTTTTTTTTATCTTGGCCTGGCCTTGAACCCCGAGCTTCTGATTCATACTTGGCCACTGAAATTGGTAAGTGCGGTAGACTATAAATCAGATGGTCGGGGTTCAAGTCTGGGCCAAGACAATAAAAATTATAATCCTTTTTATATAGATTAAGAAATTAAAAAAAGAACGTGGCAAAACCAGTGAAAGTAATTCGTAGATAATTCGGAAAGTCTAATTCACTCGATTCTTTTATCAGATTAATATGTGATGAAACATTTCTTTTTTGTAACCCCTATCATATTGTTTCGATAAAATCAAAAAAAAAAAAATAGCGAGATCAGCGTCGTTCTCCATTGTTAATGTCAAAGCAGAACTGCACAAAATCGCACAGATATATCGGGGGAAATGGAGGTGAGACAAATCTGAGAACTGTGCCTGGTAGATAAATCTGCACAGATTTATCGTTGTGTGTATGGCCGGCCTAAGGAGGCAGGTATATGCCTAGGGAGAAAAAAAAGTGTTATTTTCCTGGATGGATGTTGGCCTGGTGTAAGTAAGATCTCAAAAAAAATTATCATTGAAAGAAGGCCAAGTTCCACTCACTCAACCAAAAAATTCTGCCTATGAAAGTATATCTATTATTGGGGCCAAGTTTATTGTTGCTGTTGTATATCCCGCATTTAAATTTATTATTTCACGTTCTTCTGTCTCAATTCTCTTAAAGTAATACCAACTTTACACTTGGTCAGTTTTTTTCTAAGGGGATTCGTAAAATACTATCTTTTCATAAACTGGCCAAGTGTAAAGTCGGTATTACTTTAAGAGAATTGAGACAGAAGAACGTGAAATAATAAATGTAAATGTGGGATGGCCCCAATAATAGATATCACTACTTTCATAGGCAGAATTTTTTGGTTGAGTGAGTGGAACTTGGCCTTTTTTCAATAATAATTTTTTTGTGAGATATCAATAATTTTTGTAAGGATTACTATATGTAATTGATTATGTAGCCGTTTTTTCTTAATTTCTTCTTCTTCTTTTCGATTACACAGCATATCGGAAACCAGGAAATTTCTGTGTAAACCGGACTCAAATGTCCAATAAGATTTAACACCAAACTATTAATAAAGTAGGTAATAGTTATATACTACAAAGCAAATAAAAACAGAAATATTTATAGTGTATCTTATTCCCTGAAGTTATAACACTGAGAGATAACGAGTTTGAATTTTGATATTTGCGGATTTATTTGAATTTAAATTTCTCTACCTTCATGCAAGATTTCAGCGGTTTAGCAGTCGAAACTAGATTTCGTGTGATTTGCTTCCCTGAAGCGGAACCGTTTTGGTGCACTGGTATTAGTCAAAGAATGAACATATTTATTTTCCATTTAATTTCATGAAATAATCTTCCTTCATGCAAGATTTCAGCGTCCTACCAGTTTAAACTATTTTTCGAATATCTCCTTCCCTTAAGCGGAACCCTTTTGGTGCACTGGTAGTCAAAGAATGAATATTAATTTTCCATTTAATTTCATGAGAATATCCTCCTTCATGCAAGAGTTCAGCATACTACCAGTTTAAACTACTTTTCGAATATTTCCTTCCCTAAGCCGGAACCGCTTTGGGGCACCGGGGGTGAAAGAGTTCAAATATAAATTATTTCCTGCTAATTGCATGTAAATATCTAACTTTATGCAAGATTTCAGTGTTTTACCAGTTAACTACAATAAATATTTTGTATTGTCTTCCCTAAAGCGACACCGTTTTGGAGCACTTAGAGTTAAAAAGTTCAAATTTTCGGATTTTTCCCTTTACTTGGATGTCAATTACTAACTTCATGCAAAATTTCAGCGCTCTATATATACGGCTGAAACTTGTGATGATGAGTGAATCAGTCAATATGTCAGTTAGTCTAACAGTCAGTGAGTATCCAAAAGTGCAAACTTTGAAATTCTCTATCTCCTGCCCGGGTTAATATTAACCTTTGAAGTTATCCTGTCGTATTATACTATACTACGGAATGTATGTTCAAAATTTCAATGACCTATCCCCTATAGAACCGGATATCTCACGGTGTGAAAAACCTGATGAATTGCTTCGTGTAAAGATACACTAGTGCTTTCTGGAACTAGGCCTAGCGCACTGCTGCCCGCTCAGATTAGGTACCACATTTTCAATGTGTATTTGTTACAGAATCCAATGCAAATTCTATACAACAAGGTAAGAACTTCGCTGCAAGAAAGTTCCTCAATCTACGATTCCCTGTATGAAATCCTTACGGTTTCGTATTTAATTGCACAAGATGATGACTTCCTAACGGAATTGAAAATGTTGGAAATTACATTGCAAACTAAGAGACAAATGTATATGTCAATGTAAGAGGAGCCCAATATTTCGTATAATAATAAATGCTCACTTTTCCAAGATCAATCATTATCCAATTACTTTGATTTTCTCTATTTTACAAGGCTGGAACCGGATCGCTATGCGCATTTATCTCCATAACTACTCATTGTCCTCACGAGGCTGAGTGGACCCCGAAAATATCCAAACTACAGTAACAAATTTTCACCTCTGTCAGGATTCAACCTGGGTCTCCCGAGAGCTGTGACCTCTGATCCATGGGAGCTGGTTTATAGTGTTATTTTAAAAATTCTATTGGTTTTCATATATTTGAGTCCATTGCAGGTGTTGGAGACAGCAGGATGGCTAATCTATCAACATTACCTTCCCAAAACACGCGGCACCGAAACTTACTATCATATTAGATTTTTTGTTGGTAACTTTTTTAAGCGAATTAGAATAAAGTCAATATTCCAGGAAGGTCTTGGGGGAGCGCAAATGAGCGTTGCACAAGTAATATATTTTTATTGATATAGTAATACCTAGTAATATAGTTTTCAGGTCTCTCTACACCCACGGACAAAATATGTGGACTGACTTTTGTTGAAAATTCCATAATCGGATTGGTAGGACGAAAATACAGAAAAAAGCTTCTCAAAATGATCATTTTTACAATATTTTTGTCATTTTCATCTTCTTGGACATTGACGAGGCTACAGCAAAATCTACCGAACTGATTATGATCAAAGATGTTTCATTTGAATGCATCTTGTGGAAGGAAGGGTGTGCCTTTTGATATTTTTATCGTCAATTTCCTCCAAAACCGGTTTTCAATAAGCATTTAATTTACTTGAATCTCAATTTCAAGATAGAATGAGATAAACAATGCTTGCTATGTTCCATCATTAATGTCCAAAAAGTTATAGATGGCAAAAAAAGGCATGTGAGAGGGGGAAAATGGGGAATCAATTTTGTGCAATAAATGTATAATTATACTACTGATAGGACGCGACGACGTGTTACTTATTTTTACAAGTTATTTTTATTTGTGCTCTTCAAAATAAAAATAAAATGTTTTTAAAAAATAAATAAAAGTATTTTTACAGTTTATTTATGTTAGATGTGTGAAGTGGGTAGAACTGCGTATCCTGCAATTATCATGTTCGATATAAAGCCTAAAACAAGTGAGCAATCGCAAACATTCATAATAAAATTGAGCGTCTTATAAACTGAAATATAAAAATTACAAAAACTATTTTTTTAAAAACAATCGTTACAGATAGGAGGAGCTTCTGTAGAATAAACAGAGATAAGTGAGAAGGAAGATTAAAGACCGACCGGTTTCCCTTCTACTGATCAATCTGAACATACAACAAGTAGATTACAGTGCTGCAAACAAGAATTTGATAACCTTAAAGCATTATTTCTTGTGAATGCCCTGAAATATTTTTATAAATTATGCAACTTTCAGGACCTCCTAGATAAGACTATTGGTATCTACTACCAATAAAAGATCTTTAAGTTGAAATTTTAACACACTTCTAGACCAGTGTACCAATAATAGAAATTGTATTATTTTACCGTAACTGGGTACCAACAACAAAATTTAGTACCGCCAATTTGAAACTAATTCAAAGGAAACAAAACGTGTTAAACCCACAAAAAATTAAAAAAAAAAAAAAGGATACAACCAGCAATCAATTGATTGATTAAAATAATGGAAGAATTAACCGAATCATAACCCAAACCAAACTAAGAAAAATGAAAACAACAATGGAAACAAAACTAGATAAACCTATGGCTAATGTCAATGAAATGAAAGAAAAAATGGAAAACCAAGAAAATAAAACTAATGGAATTGAGAAAGAAGCAAAACGAAGGAATCCCGTTGAACGAAGAAATCTCGAGATCTGAAACAAAAAGTGAATTGGCTACTGAACGAATAGATGTATCAGAAAGTCAGAAGGGAGAAAATTGGCGACTTTTGTAGTATTGGCAGGAGACTGAGGGAAGAAATAGACTAATAAATTTTATTAAAATTAGTAACATATTGTAGGAAAATGGAGATTCTCAAAATTTCATCAAAATTTAAGAGTACAAAAATTTCCATCCATCAGGATCTAACAACGAACAAATAAAAGAAAGAGCACGGTTGATATATATCATGGCAGAAAAACGCTCACAAGGCCATTTTGCGGTAATCAGAGGAAGTACACTGATAGTTAGAAAAGATATTATATCAAATACCAGGGAGGCTGCAAAAAATGTTGATAAGTTTATCCCGGAAACAAATATCTTAACTCGTGCGGAAAAAAAGGTGCCAATGAGATTCAACAAAAGATGCAACATCTACCCCGCAACGAATACTAGAATATTAGAAAAGATTGTTCATATTCCCATTAGAGACATAATTAGAGAAATTCCAGAGTACTTATCTGTTTGATCAACATCAAAACAGATAAGTACTCTGGAAAGTTTCGGAGTAACAAGAAGAGACTTCAAAAAACATTACGAGACAATATACAGGGACGATATTGAAGAAGAAGAAGTCTCTACAAACGTATGATAACACAAAATCAAACAAATGAAATCTCTTCACAAGACATTGAAAACGCCATGAGATCACTTAAAAATGAAAAAAAAAAAAAAAAAAAAAAAAAAAAAACACAGGGCGAAGATGGAGTAACAAGTGAACTAATAAAAGAAGGTAGAATTTGGCTAGTAGAATACTTGCGGGTGCTATTCAATCAAATAATAAAACTTAATCATATACCAGACGATAATACTTATACACAAAAAAGGAAAAAAAGTTTTGGTGACAAACAACAGACCTATCAGTCTTTCATCAAACTTTTATAAATGCTTTGCAAAAATTATACAAAAGAAATTTGTAGAAAAAAATCAATAAGAAGCGATCTTTCGGCCGTCTTACTCTACAACTGATTATCTCCACGCCATAAATCAATTAATTGAGAAATATATAGAATAAAATATAGAAAAGAAATATTTTTTGGAATGGTAGACTTTTCTATGGCATTTGATTCACTAAGAAGGAAACATATTTGGATCGGCTTAAACAGGATCGAAATAGAAAAAACACTAATTGATATTTTAAACAATGACACAAGCGGTGATTAACCGATAAAAATGGAAGTCCGTTCAATATTAGAAAATTTTATAAAATAAGGATGTCCGCTGTCACCATTTAATAGTGTGCTACAAACGGTATTTACCAATCTGAAATAAATTACGAAATCAAAGTAAATAACAAAAATATCAATAACCTTCGCTTTGCTGACGATATTATCATATAGCCAGCAATGCTTAACCGAACTGAAAATTATGCTGGAACAACTAGAAAAAAATGAATAAAGAAAAGATCAAATTTCTAGGACCCAAAAATTTGGGTTCAATCGGGGTCATTGGAAGACGCATTGATCAAGTAAAAGATTACATATACTTCGCGCAACTTACTTCAATGGAAAACAGAATGGAGCAAGAACTGGACAGAAGAAGAAGTATTGCAAGGACTAAATATTGGTCACTCAAACATATCTTCAAATCCAATATCTCGAAGAAAAATAAAAGCAAAGTTTTGAGAACTTGTGTTTTCCCATGTCTCACTTATGGACGATGTCAAACATAGGCTTTAAAGAAGAGAGAAAACATAACTTAAACTAAAATCCACCCCCCAAACAACTTTACAGAGGAGTCTCCTGGGAATAAAAAAATGTCAAAAAATTAGAAATTCAATAATATCATCAATGGCACCAGTAGAATATGTTGAAAAAATTCTAAACTGTTTAAGTTCAAGTGGGCAGGCCACATGTCATGAGAATGGACAACAAAAGATGGGCCAGAGTTTTAACAACATCGAAACCGAAACAACAAGAAATAGAGGCAGACAAAGTAAACAATAGACTGATGAAATCATTCGAGAAATGGGCTCAAATTGGCAATCAACGGCAATGGACCGGAAGGCATGGTTGCAATCAATTGAAAGTATACATCAGTGAGTCAATTTTGGAAACTCTGAAACAAAATTAAGACAAATCACCAAATAAGTTGAATAATCCCTTTAGGTTCCAGAACTGTTTAAAAGAGATTTCCATTTTAAGAACTTTGTTTCCCTTTCGGTTTTAAAAAAAGTGTTCGGGGCCCTGGGTGCGCTATCGAGAAAAAGAAAAATATAGGTCGGGCTTTTTGCCCATAGATGATTTGTGCCAAATTTCAGCAAAATGGGACCAGCGGTTTGGCTCCCATAGCTCTGCACAATATTTTGTACGTACGTCTCCACGTGGAACGCATGAAATATCGGTTTTTTGGACCCCATGGTTCCAAATATTTCCTAACTTCAAAGATGACGCGAAATAATTAATATAGGATATGACATATTTGATATTAATTTTGGTTTTTGGGTTCTCGTCAAACGAATTTTTGAGCCAAAAAATATCCAAAATTTCTGCACGATTACAATATTTTATCTTCTATAGGAGGAGAAAGTAAAAATTATAATAATAATATCACTAATAGACTTCAAACTTTAGACATCTACATTCGATTGTAGTCTGATAGAATGATTAAGGAAGAGAAAGTTTAGTACGTTTTCCGTACCATTTATTTTTAATTCATAACAATATGTATTATGTATACTCGCACTGTTAAATTATAGTGTGAAATTAAAAGGAACATATATGAAGGTATTCTGATAAGATTGATAATTTAATAATAACATATTTGAGAAAACGTCAATGAAGATATAAAAAAAACGCAACTATGTTTTATAACTTAACCTACAAATATTTCCAAATAACTGCGACGACGCTTAGAGTTTTACCTTCCGTGCTTTAGCACTCGAGTGCCCCCTGAGAATTCCGGGCCTGGGCTAAAAAGTTTCCGATCCCCCCTCTCGTATTATGTAATCAGGAAAAAAATATAATATTTTTATTTCTGATTACAAAACTTAGGTAGGCAAAAAATAAACTATTTTCCTATCTGATGGATAGTTCTTCCAGGGATAACTTTTTCTAGTCTTCTGAGAAAAAGAAATCTGCCATTTACAACGTTTTACAGTAGCACACCTCAAAAGATTTTTTCATTTCCGTTCTGTCAAATACATTATGATGTTTAGTGCTTTTCAACCCAACCCGGAAGAAGACTCTAGATTTTACATAAAGCACTTCAACACTGTTACGAGTATCATGATGTTTTAGCACGCAATGCTTATGTTCGTATTGATTTAGTTTTATTGCCTCCTAATATTAGCTATTGTAAATCATTTAAAATCATGCAACAAATAATCATGGACACGTCTGAAATTTTGGGGTAATATTATTCGGACTTCAAACAGTAGGTACCCAACAGTGTGGCCGGCAAATATATTTGATTTAATTCGCTACTTGATTGCTTTGGTATCCAATATGTAATGTAAATGTATTTCCTTGTGTTATTATGTCACAATGTTTGTGGGCATCATAGCATTACAAGGTATTTTCAACAGTCACTCCAATATCACTAAGCCTAAGCTACACTTTAACAATTTCCTTATAATGCTACCACTTGGCGCTATTACCATAGTTACTCAATTGTCCTCAGGAGGCTGAGTTACCCCCAAACACAACCAGACCAAGTAGAAAATTCGAAAAAACCTTTTTCAAATTTTCGACCCGTCCGGGAATCGAACCCGGAACCTCCGTGGTGCAAGCCGAGTGTGATGCGCACTCTGCCACGGAGACGTCTTTTTGGTATCCAATATAAAAGTGGTTAAAATTTTATCTAAATAGACTGCTAGGGTTTAAACGCATGACAAACACGTTTATTATGTTTGATCGTTCTTAAAAACTATTTCATTACATATATTATAATCTAAAAATAATTCTGAGGCCTCAGCGGACAAGTTCCCTAGTCCCCAATTATCGAAAATACACAGGTGAAGAAAAAATAATTAACTTTCGATCAGAAATCGTATATGTAAAATAGAAATTATCAAAATTATATTATTTGCTACAAATAAATATTTGGTTGCTATGGTATAATAAACAACAAAATTTGAAAGCAGATAATTTCGTCTGAAAGTCTCATAAAATAGTGTGAGAGGGACACAAAAATATTCCAAACATACAAAATAATTGGCAACAATTTTGGAATCATGAACAATAGTGTGATACCAATTAAAGGAGTGATAGGATAATTTTTAAGGGTTTGAAAACAAAAGAGACAAATTTCAAAATCAAAGTTCAAAAATATTTTTTACCATACTTGTTGAGGGCACTTTTGAAAGTACCAGAAAGGATTCCGTGCAAACAGATAGTAAATGGGCTTTCAGTCAAATTCGGTGAAATTTTGCTTAGAGATTGCCTTTACGGTATAGATCAAAAGTGTCAATGGGTCCAATGTAAAAAATATACAGTTTTTGCATTACACAGAGTGAAACTTTAAAAATACCATTTATTAAATCACCTTCTTTGTTGAGTTTTTCCAGTGAAATGTGCTAATTTTTATTCATAATAGTTGAAAGTGACAAACAAAATGTGTTAGGTATACAGCTATACAGTGTGTCCAAAAATTCCAAGTTACTCAATTTTTGAAAGCAGGTTAATGGAAAGTAAAAGTTATCTTAAATTTGAAAGTTTTGCAGGTTGATGGGCAGGCAAACAAAAGACAACCCGTTCTTGTGGTATACAAGGTGTGCAAAAAATTCCAAGCTCTTTAAGTTTTGACAACATCAGGCTTGGCTGATGGCAAAAAACAAACTGTTTTTGAGGTCCATGATTTTGACCTTCACTCTGGTCTGCTCAGCAATAACCGATTTAACACTGTCTGGTCTGTAAAGCAATAACCGATTTCTGGTGCAAAAACAATGAGTTCTTATAATTCATCATTGACCTTGTATCATTGTGCAACCAAAAAGCGGCATAAGACTTCATTTTTTTAACAAAGAAAGTTATCGAAAAAAAAGTTATTTCTTTATTTATGTTCTATTAAATGAGAGGAAAAAAAAAAAAAAATTCATGGTTACAATATTGAGAATTTTGATTACTTCAAATGGCCGCCATTTTGTTGGTTTTACTTATTATGAGTACTTTTTCTACGTTCTTCAAATCATTTTAGGTTTTTTTTTTAAAAAAAAATCAGAGCTGTAATAAGGTCGATAATACTGATTCGAAAATAAGGCAAAACACTGTAACTTTGTAACAAAAGCTCAACGGGAAATTGAGAGAAGAAAATAATGTTTTTTTGTCCATATTTTAGCACCTGTACCGTTGGGCATTACAACAGTTACAATCTGTACAGTAGCAGTTAAAAATAAACTTAATAAGCGTATCATTAAATCCTTAATTGAGACCTGATCTACTAGTAGAAGAAGGACTCGAATGGAAAAGGTGGTCTTATCATCTATCCATTCTATAATCATATATTTATCAACTCCAAATAATTTTCCCTTGGCTCCAGAGAGACTTGAAAAGTGCACTTTGTGACGTTAAGTGATGAAGTCATATATCTCATTATATATCCATCCTATAAACAAATATTTATCAAATCCACATAATTTTCCCGTGGCTCTAGAGAGACCTGAAAAGTGCACTTTGTGACGTTAAGTCATATATCTCATCATCTATCTATCTTATAAACAAATATTTATCAACTCCACATAATTTTCCCGTGGCTCTAGAGAGACTTGAAAAGTGCACTTTGTGACGTAAAGTCATATATCTCATCATCTATCCATCCTGTAAACAAATATTTATCCACATAATTTTCCCGTGGCTCTAGAGAGACCTGAAAAGTGCACTTTGTGACGTTAAGTCATATATCTCATCATCTATCCATCCTATAAACAAATATTTATCAAATCCACATAATTTTCCCGTGGCTCTAGAGAGACCTGAAAAGTGCACTTTGTGATGTGAAATCATATATCACTTGTGCAACGCTTATTGTATCTGACTTGGTAGACGGAGCGCTGCCAGGCTCCTAAATTGGTTCCTACAATGTATTTAACGTTGTAACCAAAACCCACTTCTCCTGCAATGAAAACAAAATAATTGCTTGCATATGCTGTATATAGGTAGTATAGTTATCTATCTACATAATATCTATGTATGTTTTGTGTTAACACGCAATGCGTGTTTTGTATTCACATCGCGCTCTCAAATATTAAAATGTTATGTGTTTTTATTGTTTATCAAGCGAAGCGTGTCGGCAGACGAGAGCACGTCAGGGATGAGCAAAGCTGCCGACTATATTAACACGAAACATAGTTAATAGGTATGAAGACCCACTTTTTTCTGTCACTTCCAGATGACGTTTAGCAAATTTTATATTCTTAATGAACATGGTAATAGATCATGTTTCCCCCCAAATACAAAAGTTTTACGTTTTGTTAAACTCGTTTCCCAGACACGTCAAAATTCATAAAAAATATTATTTTTTTCATGCGGTTATTTTCATATACCAAATTTTGAAAGGAGTTTACAGCAAATTCTGCTTGCCGTAGAAAGACGGTTGAGGTGTCATTGGGAATAGCATAAAGTAAAGGCCATACCTTTGCTATAATGAAGACGATATCTTATATGTCAAGATATAATGCATATGACTACCTTAACGGCAATAGTGAAAAAGTGATAGGAATGGGCAATTGTACTCGCCTATTAATAATAAATTCCTTTACACAGGCAAATCATCAAAACCTAAAAATTCAAACCGTTTCGTTATATAGACAACTTTGAATATTATATGGCGATAACGGCAAGAGATAGTAAAAATTTTATGAGTGTTTGCACCCTTGAATTGTTACAATATTCCATTAAATTATCAAAACCACCATATGTCAAACCGTTTTCGGGTTACGACCAAAATCTCAATAATCGCAAAAAAAATATAATTGTAAGAATACATCTATATGTACCTATATTCGTATACGTATACATATTGAAGAGAAATCTGTTGAATGTATGTGTGTGTGTATGTATTTTTATTTATCCGTTGGCAGAAAGGGTAAGGGTAGGATCGAAAAATTGATGGGATTGTGAATGGACCCCCTCAAAACCATAGGCTAAAACCACAGAAAATACAGCCGATATTCCGATTTTTGACCAAGTTCAGCAAGTCCCAGTCCAATATCTTAAATTTTGTCGTAACAACATAACAACTCAAAGCGAGAAAGTTTTAGGCGTCCTTTTGGTCCTTAATTTAAGACATAGTTTGCACAATTATGACTAACTGTTTCAGAGTTACAAGAATCCGGGATCGGGCAAAATAATAAAATATTGTGTATCAACTACAAATAATAAGGCGAGTCACGAGCGCTTTCGTCTGTTACGACATTCTCAAGTGGACTAAATGTTACGTAACAGACTATAATTTTATAATTAAAAAAAAAATATAATTAATTCCACTATAAAAATATAATGTTCAATAAAATATTGTGTATCAACTACAAATAATAAGGCGAGTCACGAGCGCTTTCGTCTGTTACGACATTCTCAAGTGGACTTNNNNACATATTGGAACATATTTCCACTTTTAAAATAATTCATATTGTTCATTAAATCTGTTCTCTTATTTCTGGCTCTTATGATTTCCAATTCTTCTTTTATCTTCCTTTTGTAGTAATTTCTTTCTGTTGATATGATTTTGTAGTTTTCTAAGGGATGGTTGTATGTATGTTTTTCGGTGTCGAAATGATTTGCATATTGTGATTTCCCTCTGTTGTATATGAAGTCACTATGGTGTTCTGCAAAACGAGTTTGAAAATTCCTACCGGTTTCATCTATATAGGATTTATTGCATTCACCACAGCTGACTTCATATACCCCAGAGATTTTAGGATGTTTTTAGTTTCAGTAGCTGAGTTTTTGATGGTTTGAATGACTGTAGGTCATTCAAACTGAAATGGACATGAGATATCGAGATATTGATAGGAGTGGACCCTACCAAAAACATATGCTAAGACCCTAGCACCCCAGAAAAATATTCACAATTCAAACCCGTCCAACCGTTTCCGAGTTACGGCCGATTTTCCGATTTATGTTTGAGTATCACTAATTCTTTAGACAAAACAGTATTAAGGTCTCTTTCTGGGAACAGAACCTCCCAAAACTGTGGGCTGGACTCCAGAAATATGATCAAAATTCAAAACTGTCCAACCTTTTTCGAGTTACGGCCGATTTTCCGATTATTAGGTATCAATAATTATTTAGCCAAAAATAGTACCTAAAGGACATCAAAAAATAGATGGAATGGACCCCCTGAAAAACTATAGACAGAATCCCCAGAAATATTATCAGAATCAAAAAATGTCGAGCCATTTACCGTCGATTTTCGATTTTTGTATGGTATTTGGAAACAATTAATTGTCTTCTAAAACGGTAAGAGATATCGAAAAATTTAAATAAATGCCCCCCCCCCTCCTTNAAATGCCCCCCCCCCCCTCTTAAAAAAGCATACACTGGGACACACAGAAATATTATCAGAATTCAAAACTGTCCAATTTGTCTCCGAGTTACGGCCAATTTTCCGATTTTTATATGGGTGTCACTATTTGTTTGTTTATCCAAAATGGAAAGAGATATCAAAAAATTAGTTGACATAGACCTCTTCAAAACTATAGACTGATTAACAGAATAAAAAAAAAAAATGTCGAACGGTTTACGGCCAATTTTTGTATGAAAATTATATTTATTTAGGTAGATATATCGAAAAATTGCTGGGAATAACTCTCCCATGAAAAAACCATAGGCTAAGTCTCCAGAAATATTATCAGAATTCAAAACTCTTCATCCGTTTTCGAGTTACGGACGATTTTCCGATTTTTGTATGGAGATCACTAATTGTTTATCCAAAACGGGAGATACATCAAAAACTGTTGGGAATAGACCCCACCCCCTGCAAAAAAAATATAAAATGATACCCCAGAAATATTATCTGAATTCAAAAATGTTAAATCTTTTTCGAGATAAAGCTACTTTTTTCGGCTAAATTCTAGGAATTTTAACCGGGGCGAAGCACGGAGCACAGCTGCTAGAACACTATAATGTCAATTTCAATAATATACTTGTCCCCTGCCACCTCTGATTCATATTATTGTTGGTAAATAAATTGAACCGAAAGTTGAACAGTATTTGAAAACAGGGTCTCCGCTCTTAGCGATTTTTACTCAAATCTAGTGATTTTTTCATAAATTGTCATTTTCACCAAATACTCAATTATATGGTAAAAATGTGTTGTTTTCTTTAGCTTTAGAGGAGAACCCTATAGTGTATTGTAACCATATACAGGGTGTCCATAAAGTCTCTATCCACCCTCCGTATCTCGAGAATGGCTGAAAATATAAGAAAACGCAAAAACACGTATCCCTTAGTTTTTAGGGGGATTAATTTTAGACTAAAAATTTTTTGGCCTCGGCAAGCCGCTAAGGCCGGACACCGACTGGCTTCGAAATCTTAAATGAGAAGGTATATCAAGTGAGTGACACCTTGTTTGAAAGGTCTCGTTAATACGAGTTCATTACAGAAAACCAGAGATTCCAAATAAGTAATTTATTAAAAAATAGTGTTCCAACAGGATGGTTGTCCCGCCCACTTCGACCGCAGAGTTCGAACTTTCTTAGACCAAAATTTTCAAAAAAGCTGGATAGGTTTGGTCTAAGAAGACTCGATCTCTGTGGTCAAAGTGGGCGGGACAACATCGTTTTTACTAAATTACTTATTTGGGATGATAAAAACTTATTTCACTTGGTATACCTTCTCATTTTAGATTTTTAAGCCAGTCGGTGCCCAGCCTTAACGGCTTGCCGAGGCCAAAAATTTTTTAGTCTAAAATTAATCCCCCTAAAATCTAAGGGACAGGTGTTTTTGCGTTTTCTTATATTTTCAGCCATTCTCGAGATACGGGGGGTGGGGTGAGACTTTATGGACACCCTGTATATACGCTAGGTGCTCAAGAAAGTGGTTTTGTATTCTGAGCTCATTAGTTGCATTTCTCATGATGAGCCCGAAATTGTACATAATTATAATGTTGTCGTTTTTTTATATATCAGTTGTTTTTTAATTATTGTGAAACGTAGATATTTCGCGTGGTGGGAGAATATTGCTACTCTTGGCGCCTTTTTTACATGAAGTGTTTTTTGTGAAATATTCTAACACAGGAAATAAAAAAAGTATTAGAATTACAAACTGTTTTATACAAAATATGTAAATTTTGAGAAATTTCAGAATGCTGTGCTAATGTATGACTGATGGCGGAGAAGTTCAGTGCAGGTACGAGTTAGATGAGGGTGGGATTGAGTCTAGAACATTCAATGCAATGAATCCATTACTAATGGGAAAAGAGAGGAAGACCAAAGTTGAGATGGATAAAGATTTTGGGAAAAACGGTGAAGAGACAGGAACAGAATATGTAAGAAAGGGAAGAGAAAAGCACCCCCCACCAAAAAAAAATGATAATTTACGTGTCAAAGTTACATCCAACGCTGCACTACCCTGTACATTACACACACCATGAAGGGCACTTTGGGCACTTGGCGTTGACTGAGTTTGATGGTACGCAGGTGTCGTAGGTCCCATTAGGGGTTTAAATAGTGTTCCATACGAAATTATAGTATAGAAGCCTATATATTTGTGTCACATAACCGACAATTTTGGCACACAATTAGAACCGAAGCACTTACCATTCTCTCCATGGACAGGATTAATGAATAACGCTAACAAGCTGTAAAAACCGCCAGCGGTGTATTATAATAATAAGACACCAAAAAAGTTCTGCAATAGAATTAGACCCCAAACTTATTTTTTTCTCGATTTTTGAATTCTACGTAATTTTGAATTGCATAGTAAGGGTTCATTATTGAAATTAATAAATCGAAAGTGTAGAAGTATGCTGAATAAACGGTAAGTATATATATCTATACTTGTAAAACGTAAGGCCCAGTTGGTATACTGACTGGTAATCAACGTAGCTCCACGATGGCGAAACGTAAAGACTTGAAACTAGGCACAAAGGTCCCTTTTAGAATTTAGGTGCGTAATAAGAAAGGAAAAAAATTAAAGTTCAAGTTGGAGCAAGTTACCGCCAAAAATGACGCTATTTAGCCGGTCTTTTTCAATTTTTTTTTCTAACTAACAGAGATAACGAATATTTACCGAGAATAGACCCCCTCAAAATAGTATATAAGGACCCCATAAAAAATATAAATTTTTAAAATTTCCGGTTTCTCCCCGATTTATGCACGGTTTTCACCACCAAAAAATTGGAATTGACAAGTACCACTTAGGGATCGGGATGAGCGAGAAAGCTGAAATTCTATACAAAGGTGTTCCGAAGCACAAAACGTTATATCATTGAATAAAATATTGATATTTCTGTTCCACCAAAAACCCATAGTTAAGAAGTATCATATCACTTCGGGATGAGCGAGAAAGCTGAAATTTTATACGGTGTTCGGTGTTCTACTGTGCCAAATGTAATATCTTTGAGTAAAATATTGAATTTCCTAAATAGGAGCCGTGATGTTCAGTCTGGGGGTCGGTTCCACCAAAAATCTAAAATTGAGAAGATTTAATTTCGTGATATCGAAATTGTTGTTGAATTTTGTAATCGTAGCGAAGCACGGGAAAACAGCTAGTATGTATATAGGTATAATACCCTGTATAACACACATATATATATATAAAAAAAGTTCGACGAATAATAAATTGTAAATTTACTATTCAAAGATAAAATTTGACTGTAATTTTTTTTTCTTCTTTATTATTTGATTTGCCTGCCCAACAAGTCACATACAGAAAGGAAATTGGAGGAGAGATCAGAAATCGTGAAATGACACACAAAATGTGACGTAAAAGAAAAATTAGTGACATTTCATGTTCGGAATGAAAAATTTAATAATAAAATATTTAGGGGAGAGAGGAGACATTTGGGAAATGGAAGGAGATACATATTAGGCACTCCGGACACGGTGCAATAAAAAATGCAAAGATTTAAATGGCTGCAATTAAAATTGCGTCTACAAAGTAACTTCCTATGCAAGTGAATGGGGCACCGCTAGAGATTACGATCCCGGGATCCCTCCCGAAATGGCTGAAATTTTGATCCCGGGATTCGCCATCCAATCTCGGGATTTTCGGGATTGACAGTGATATAATAAAAAGAAACAGAAAACATATTTTTATTGAAATTGAAAATGAGGCCCCAATACATAATCAACCTTGAACGTTACATGAAACTCGATGTGCCATCTGCCATGCAATAAAAAAAAACAAGACCTTTAAAAATACTTTTCTTCTTTAAGTAAACCGAATTAACCGATGACCGATGTGTTGTTTGTATGACTCCTTTTGGTAAAAACAAAAGAGTCGGTATTTCACTTGATTCAGTTCAAAAAAATAATTTTTAATGTTCTAATAATCTAATATATTCTAATATCCTCTTTGAACGTTACAACTTGTGTTCAACTTAACTTTAAAATGGACGGTTTTATATCGTACTAAAAAGATTCAGATCCCTCATCCGTTTGGAGTGTTTTCTTAGTGTCTAAAGACTGTAAAGTGTAAAATATATGATGCTATTTTGAAAACTCTTGGCGGTTCCACAAGAGGACTCCACACACATCTCTCAAGTTAAAAACTTGATTTTATTTTTATTTTCTCTACTTATTATAGTAAATATACCTACTTCTACTTGATTTTTGGAAGGTTCCCACTTTTTTTCTAAACCCGGGACAAGTCTCGGCATCCCGGGATTGTGATCGTTCCAGTCCCGAAACTTCGGGATTGTCAAGAAGGTCCGGGATCATAATCTCTAGGCACCGCAAACGGAGATATCTGTGCAATTTAAATCTACAATCGATCCATATTTAAGATTAAAGTTGCGCGATCTGTGTGCCTGGCAAGCTGGATATTGTATCTCGCGTCTTGTAAGATGTGCAATTACAAATCAGAATATAAATTATTGATATGAATTGCACGATTCTAATGTCCAGATTAGCTTTGGCTAAACATGCAATTTTAATTGCAACTTTTTGCGGAAGGCCTTAGAGGAAGAGGGGAGAGTGGGACATGGAAGAGTATATACAAATTAGAGGAACAAAGAGGAAGTATGAAACATGAATGGAGGGGATACATATATTCTTCCTCTAATATGTATCTCTCCCCTTCCATGTCTTATACTTCCCCTTTCTGCCTCTAATACGTATCTTCTCCCCCTCCATGTTCCACATTTTCCTAACTCCCTCTAATATGTATCTTTCCCCCATATGTCTCACACTCCCACTTCTTACTCTAAGGCTCTTTAATCAAATTTACATGTTTAGCCAAAGCTAATCTGGACATTAGAATCGCGCAATTAATTTTTAAAATTGCACTAAATATTCTAAATATAACTATATTATATATAGGTATGTGCAATTTTAAAAACACTATATTTAAATGCTTGGCCCCGGATGTACCAACAGGGTCAAAACAATAATCAGCAAATTCCATGAAATAAAAAATGTCCGTTATATCAGTATATATGTCATATTTGTGGTGTCAAGGTGTCAGTATCGAAACTTTTTTTTGGGGTTGGGGGGTATTTTTTTAGCCAGTAATAAAGCCATGTATTATGTTGGCAGAGTTATTTTATCTCCTAGGGTTCTTAAAAACTATCGATAGATTTTTACAACACCTCTGTCGTTCACATTGTCTACAATGGCTGAAATGAAAAGGCGAGGAAAAGAAAGATAAAAAAAGAGACAATAAATCGCAAAATCATTATTTTCAATTTGAAAGTCGCAGGATTATAATAGTTACTTGCGGATACAATATTTCAAAAAAAGATTACGGACAAATCCTTTGTGAAGTAAATTTGATCCTCAGTGCTTTGTTATGTCAAACTATTTCTGATTATTTAGCTGAACTTTTTTTTATTACTATCTTTCAATAAACATTTAGATACAAAATACAACTCACAACAACTAGTGGTTTTGTACAAATTACACACTTAAATGGCCATCACTTGGCCTTGTAGCTTTTGGTACTTTAAGATGACCCAAAACCTAACCAGCTAACTCTATCAATATAATATGTTTATACCACAAATGTAGCCATCGAGGGGAGCAGCCTCATTATGTGACGGTCCTAGGTCCGTGTAAATACAGAAGGACATCTAGCCTTTTAAAAATTCTGATTCAAAACAAAGATGGAAAATCATCAGCAAATTACAGTTTATATGCATGGATTAGAGGCAAGAGAGTAGGCACGGAACAGAAGATCGTCGGTACTCGCATGGTAGAATTGAGGAAGATAACGCCAACCACGAATAGAATTGGGAAAAGGTAAAGTGTAAAAAGAAGAATAAATGTCTAATCGGATAATATGTTCGAGAGTTATCGAGAGGTACAAAAAGAAAAACAGACAACAGAATAATAAAAGACATTTTATCGTGTTAAAAATAGACCTCACTGAACAGTTTGAGTCAATAAACATGTAGGTATTTCTCAGTAAAATGATTCACGATAACACATAACACAAATCAGGGGCGTTCACAAGGGGGGGGGCTGGCCGGCTATAGCCCCCCCCCCCCCGAAATTTTTTTCGGTATAAGCCATCAAATGTGTGCGGCGAGTGTATATCATCTAACCGTGTGTTTCTTTTTCAATGTCACGCAGAAAACACTTTTTGGGATACTTACATAACAAAGTCCAAAGTAAGGACGATTTTTTTCTACCTTCCTTATCCTATAAAAAGGAAAGTATTGTAATGGGCTGAAATTGCCAAAACACGTTTTGGGGTCCCCAGAGCCCAAATCTCGAGTTTCAGCCATTGGTCCGTGTGTGTGTGTTTGTCTGTGGACAAGATATCTCAAGAACAGCAAGTGTTAGAGACGTCAGTTTTATGCCATAAACGGCAAAATAAGCTTTTGGTGGTAATTGAATATACCGTTGGCGGTTTTATGCCGCTTTTTAGCGTTTTTTAAAATGAGAACGGCAATAGCTAGAACTTTAAACTTTAAGCCTATTCATATCAATTTCATACAAGAAATTTAAAAATAAAACTTAGGTTGAAGTTTAATATTATATTCCCAAGTAAGACAGAGCTCTTGGCGATTTCCTCTATAAAAAAATGCATTCGTTCTATTACCTCCTGGGTGATGTGGAAAAACAGAAGAAATCCAAACCTCTTAAAGAAGACAAATACTGAAAGAGTTTAAAAAAAACCTATCTCTTGGGCGCGATAGAGTACATCACCTAATAGAGAGGCAGAGGCGTAGAAACTGTGGGGCGGACCGCCCCAGATGCCGGTCTAATAGGGCTTTGCTACGCCTTTTATTTCTAGAAACATTTGATTATCGTTGGGGGGCGCATTTCGAAATCTCGCCCCTGGCGCCTGACAACCACCAGGCGGTCCTGCTTTGAAAACTGTCTTTGCATGTAAAGCCCTATATTTACACATTGTTTACATTATCTCTCTGTGAAACTAGATGTTTTTTTGTTTTTTTTAATTTGGTTTAACATGTATTGATCATTAAAGACGGGCATTTTACACTCCCTTCGCTTGCAAACCAGCTACCCACACCTCACACAGCCTGGGTTGGGCCGGAAAAAAGAGCCAATGATGCGTGGTGTTCCCAGGCGGTCACCCATCCAAGTACTGACCACGTCCGACGTTGCTTAACTTCAGTGATCTGACGGCAACTGGTGTATTCAACGTGGTATGATCGTAGATGGGTTCAACGCCACGATGTTGTTATGGTATACATTTTATCCGGCCAGCCCCCCCCCGAAAAAAAATCCTGTGTACGCCCCTGACACAAATGGAAATTAAGCAACGTATGACAATTCGCAGCGCTGCGCTGCTGTCTCAAATTCTTCAATTTCGTCGCATTAGGTCACAACAAGTGCATTTTTTGATTTTGTGCAATTTTACTGATACAAGCTATATGCTGCAGGCCAAATCGATTTTGACGAGAAAATATTTTTTCTTAATAAACCCAAAAATAGAGGAAAGTTCATGGTGTCGACAGCAATTATATTATGTTTGTATAATTTCCGAGTTGTGTAATTTTTCATTAAAAGATATCACTTATAGTCATAAATGTACTATTACAGGTCGCAGTGAAAAAGGCTTATACACATAGCCCACAGCCCTACCAATAGCAAGGCCATCGCTTCAACACACATCGTATCGCTACGCGCGCTATGTAAATAACGCCTTACTATCAAGCACTGAACTCGGAACCTTTAGATCCTGTGTATATGAATACAAATGGATTTCACGCTATTATATTACCTACAGCATTTACAAATATTGAATTTTGAGCGGAAATTCTGTAGACTTCTCCGCTTTCTTCCCTTAATTGAATCTATATCAATGAGGGCACCTAACACATATTGGAATGGTTTCCAACTCCCCCCGCCAACCCATCACTAACGGCACTTTCTCTTACAAAGGGATACACAGTACATATAAAATATATCATTTTTGCTTGAACCCTTCTCAATATTTTTTGCCGAGTCAACAAAATTCCCTTCCTCATACGTACATATATTTGCTGATATTTGTGTTTCAAATATGACCCTATTATCTACATATCTTTCGTTTACTTAGCTCTAGAGATTCTCAAAATATTTTCGATCATAAAAAACAACAAACTAGATAACATATTAGACTAATTAGGTATAACAACTTATTATTAAAACACGTGTAAGGGAGGAAAATTAAGGAGTAGAGATCCCCATCCCGTGCTTGGATTTTTCTCAGGGGCCGTTTTAAGTTTATCGTACACAATAAACTCACAATGATTTTAGCTAAAAGCTTTGAGTGGAGGGGTCTTGTGAAGATTACCAGAGAGTTCACTGGGATACAATGCAATGATCAACGAAGACGCCTACAAGTTGGGTTCTTCCTCACCCATTAGATCAGCTACTAACATTAAGCCAACCCAACCTATGTTGGGTTTGCTTTTATTCTTCTGTTTATTTTTTATTTTCACCTTTTCCCAATTCTATTTCAGGTCGCCGCTGCTCTAATACTTAATTCTGTCATGCCACAACTTTCTGTTCTGTGCATATTTTTTAACTTCGCCTTTTCCCAATTCTACTTGAAGTAGCCGCTGCTCTAATACTTAATTCTGTTATGCCAGAACTTTCTGTTCTGTCCTTATTTTTTAACTTCGCCTATTCCCATATCTATTTGAGGTCGCCGGTGCTCTAATACTTAATTCTGTTATGCCACAACTTTCTGTTCTGTCCTTATTTTTTAACTTCGCCTATTCCCAATTCTATTTGAGGTTGCCGGTGCTCTAATTCTTAATTCTGTCATGCCACAACTTTCTGTTCTGTGCATATTTTTCAACTTCGCCTTTTCCCAATTCCATTTGAGGTCGCCGTTGCTCTAATACTTAATTCTGTCCTACCACAACCTTCTGTTCTGTGCATATTTTTTAACTTCGCCTTTTCCCAATTCTATTTGAAGTAGCCGCTGCTCTAATACTTAATTCTGTCATACCACAATTTTCTGTTCTGTGCTTTTTTCTTAACTTCGCCTTTTCCCAATTATATTTGAGGTCGCCGTTGCTCTATTATTCTGTCATGCCACAACTTTCTGTTCTGTGCTTTTTTCTTAACTTCGCCTTTTCCCAATTATATTTGAGGTCGCCGTTGCTCTATTATTCTGTCATGCCACAACTTTCTGTTCTGTGCTTCTTTTATAACTTCGCCTTTTCCCAATTTTATTTGAGGTCGCCGTTCCTCTAATACCTAATTCTGTCATGCCACAACTTTCTGTTCTGTGCATATTTTTTAACTTCGCCTTTTCCCAATTCTATTTGAGGTAGCCGTTGCTCTAATACTTAATTCTGTCATGCCACAACTTTCTGTTCTGTGCTTTATTATTATTATTTTTTTATTGTGTACAACAACTTGTGATTGTTGACACATTACGATACCTGAAAATTAGTAAAAAAGAATTAGAATACCTAGATAAATCATATTTAAACCTGGAAAAAATAGTATAAAGAATAGAATAGCTGTAAAGAAAGTATATAAATTAGAATACCTATAAGAGTAATAAAATAAATAATGATAATAATAAATAAATAAAAAAAAACATAAAATAATTCAAAGGACGTCTTGTATACAGTATGGGGCTGATTTCAACAGATAATTTTTTGCCGAATTTTAAATTCACTCAAATTTCCCTTCCTCGCGGACACGTTGATATTTTTGTAAATTCCGACAAGAAAGATTGTCCAAACAGTGGAAGTGACGATGAAACCAATGAATGAACATTTCTAGTGTTGTACCTGTGCCGAATAGTTGGCAGTTGTGTTTTTAGTTTATGTATTAGACAACACATGTCCAACACCAGTTGTCCGTAGAAGGTCAGAATTTGTTTAAAATAATTCTCGGCATGACGCAATGTCATCCAGACCATACACAACGCGAAGAGCTCTTTTTTGAAGAATGAAGACCTCTTTCGAAAGTGGCGATAGACCCCAGAAAGCGATACCATAGCTCATGAGCGAGTGAAAGTATGAGAAATAAGTGGTACAAGCGGAATCTTCACCAAGATGACTTCTTATGGATTTGATGGCAAATAGAGAAGATCCTAGGCGAGGTACTAAACTGTCAATATGATTTTTTCATTTTAAGTTATGGCAAAGATGAATACCGAGGAATTTAACTGAAGATGAAGGTTCGATAAAACTATTTTGAATCGGAATTCGGGAGAGAGATGTCACTGATTTGTTATTGAAGTATACATATGATGTTTTGGGATCGTTGAGGCAGAGTTTGTGAGCGGTAAACGGTAAACCAAGAGTACAATGCAGTTAATCAGGGTGTCTACCAAATCGTCAAAGTGAAATTCCCTGACTTTTCCAGATTTTCCAGGGTACTTTTTAAAGATTTTGACTCCCCCATCTCGCTTCAAAAAGCACAATATTGGGGCCCAGGGCCCCCAAGAACTATACAGCAAATTTCCTTCATACCGTAAACATGTATACCAAAATTTTAGAGGAAAACGATAATAAGCGCCGCAGGCGAATTTTTTCAGGAAAAGCATGTTCACGAATAAAATTGGCCATTGAGATAAAAAAAAACTCAATTTGAAAAATTCCCTGACTTTTGGCGTTTTTTCGTNACCATACACAGCGCGAAGAGCTCTTTTTTGAAGAACGAAGACCTCTTTCGAAAGTGGCGATAGACCCCAGAAAGCGATACCATAGCTCATGAGCGAGTGAAAGTATGAGAAATAAGTGGTACAAGCGGAATCTTCACCAAGATGACTTCTTATGGATTTGATGGCAAACAGAGAAGATCCTAGGCGAGGTACTAAACTGTCAATATGATTTTTCCATTTTAAGTTATGGCAAAGATGAATACCGAGGAATTTAACTGAAGATGAAGGTTCGATAAAACTATTTTGAATTGGAATTCGGGAGAGAGATGTAACTGATTTGTTATTGAAGTATACATATGATGTTTTGGGAGAGTTTGTGAGCGGTAAACAGTAAACCAAGAGTACAATGCAGTTAATCAGGGTGTCTATCAAATCGTCAAAGTGAAATTCCCTGACTTTTCCAGGTTTTTCAGTCTACTTTTCCAGATTTTCCAGGGTACTTTTTAAAGATTTTGACTCCCCCATCTGGCTTAAAAAAGCACAATATTGGGGCCCAGGGCCCTCAAGAACTATACAGCAAATTTCCTTCATAGCGTAAACATGTATACCAAAATTTTAGAGGAAAACGATAATAAGCGACGCAGGCGAATTTTTTCAGGAAAAGCATGTTCACGAATAAAATTGGCCATTGAGATAAAAAAAAAAACTATTTGAAAAATTCCCTGACTTTTGGCGTTTTTTCGGCGCTTATTCCTAAATTCCCTGACATTTCCAGTCTCCCAAAATTACCTGACAATTCCAGGTATTCCAGGATTTCCAGTCTGGTAGACACCCTGTTAATGTCTGTGTGGCGTTTTTGATGAGATCTTCTTTGTTTTTCCCAATGACGAATACATAGGTGTCATCAGCATAAAGCACACAATTTGCACCAGGGGCAGAATTTACTATGTCATTCATGACTAATGTGAAAAGAAGTGGACCAAGAATGGATTCCTGGGGAACGCCACCTTGAACATTCAAGGAGGAAAAGTAAACAGATGATGAGACGTTATTCTTAATACTTTGAATTTTCACTGCTTGAGTTCTATTGTGAAGATACGACCTAAACCAGGAGAGGGCAGAGTCGACAATACCGTAATTTTCTAGCTTGGATAGAAGAATAGAATGATCAACACAGTCAAAATCTTTAGTAAGATCGTAAAATATTGAAAAAGAATGCGTATATTGCATCTCAAGTAGAGCGACTAGGTCGAAATCCGTATTGACAGTCTGAAATCAATCTGTAAGATTCAAGATAACCCATGAACCTATTATAAACCAATTTTTCGAGAGTTTTGGAAAAACAATTAAGTAAGGATATTGGTCGACAATTATTGATGTCAGAGTGTGAGCCTTTCTTGTAGATGGGAACAAAGATGGAAGTTTTGAAACAGTCAGGGAAAATACCATCTTGATAAAAAGCATTGAAGATTTCACACGGAACCGGGGAAAGAGACAATATATTTTCTTTGATTATTTTTATGGGAACACTGTCAAAACCTGAGGAAGACTTGTTCTCCATGCTTTTTACTGTGTTGATGACTTCAAAACAGTCACTCAGGGGAAATTCACTTAAACTAAAGCTTGCAGCTTGAGAGCAGGGAAGTGTAACAGAAGCGGAATCAATGGAGGAATTTGTTAAAGAATTTGAAATTGTGTTCTTAGCGATCTCACTGAAATGATGATTAAAATGTTTGGCGATTACATTTGAATTGGTATTCTTTGAAGTATCGGAGATAAGGGTGATTTGTTTGATTTTATTTGTAGGTTTGTAAGTACTAGTTTCCTTAATGGATTGTTTTAATTTTGTTCTTTGATAATTTTAGTCGTTGTATGTAGTCGTTCTGTCTAGCAGCAAGAATGACATTATTAAGTGTTTTCTTGTATAGACTGAAATGTTCGTGAAAATCTNATTCACTCAAACTAAAGCTTGCAGCTTGAGAGCAGGGAAGTGTAACAGAAGAGGAATCAATGGAGGAATTTCTTAAAGAATTTGAAATTGTGTTCTTAGCGATCTCACTGAAATGATGATTAAAATGTTTGGCGATTACATTTGAATTGGTTATCTTTGAAGTATCGGAGATAAGGGTGATTTTTTTGATTTTATTTGTAGGTTTGTAAGTACTAGTTTCCTTAATGGATTGTTTTAATTTTGTTCTTTGATAATTTTAGTCGTTGTATGTAGTCGTTCTGTCTAGCAGCAAGAATGACATTATTAAGTGTTTTCTTGTATAGACTGAAATGTTCGTGAAAATCTAGGTCGACTGTGTCCCTGCTTAATTTAAATAACCGTTTTTTTATTTTTAAATGAAATGTTTATGCCGGGTGTGATCCAGGATTTACGGTTAAAATAATTAATAGTTTTAATTTTCAAAAGAAAAAATCGATTAAAACTCTTCAGGAAGATTTTATGGAATCCGTTTTCTTTGTTATCAACCCCGTTTGATTCAAAGACTAGGGAGATATCCAGTTTTTGTAAATAACGAGAGAATAAAGATCGATTTTTTTCTGAAAATAGACGCGTTTCGTTGTATTGTTTATTTAAGTTACTTTTTAGACCTACGCTTAATATTTGAGAAAAGTTATGATCGCTATGCCAACTATATTCATTGTTCACTGTGCCATCATCATCAAAATTTATGAAAATATTATCGAGACAAGTTTCAGAAGTGGATGTTACTCGCATTGCGCTATGTACGGTCGGGATGAAATTGTACATGCCCAGAACAGTAACCAATTTATTTTTTTCGTTATAATCAACGAGAAAGTTAATATTAAAATCTCTACACACCACCACTCTTTGATTAAGATCCAGATTGGGAAGAAGAGCATCAAATTTATCAATAAAAATATCGAATTCGGATTCTGCGTTATTTGATCGATAAATACAAACAACGGTCAAGTTGGTTGTCTTGGAGATCACGGCGCAGTATTCGAAAGAAAATTCAATAGGAGTTATATCTAGATTTAGGTGTTCATAATCAGATTTTTCAGTTGTGAAAATTGATACCCCTCCATTTTTGTGTACTGTTCGGGTGAAAGCTGCAGTAAGTTTGTAGTTGGGTATGTTATATGCTTGCACTTCAAGTGGTTTAAGCCATGTTTCGGTCAGGCATATGACTGAAATCTCTAAGTTTTTTTCAGAATTTAAGTTGTCGAAAAATAGCTCTAATCTTCCTATCTTGGATCTTAAACATTGAATATTTTGGTGGAGGATTGTGTGGTAAGAAGTGATATGGCCGTTGTTGTCATTGTCACTGTTATTGGGCATTGTGTTAACCTGAATTAAGTTGTTATGGTTAATATGGGGGTTTGTTTTGGATTTATGACCCTTGTAATTGGGTCCTCTTGTGCGATGAGTATATAGAGTGTCCGGTCTATAATTAAGTATTACTTCAATGGGAGAACCAAGATTATTATTGTGACCCGGGGATACAGGACTGGAAGGAGCATATGAAGAATGAGGAATTGTCGAGTTTATTGATATTGAGAGATCGGATATATCGGGTCTAAAAAAATATTGCTGGAGGTATTTGATAATTCAATAAGTGAATGAGAGTAGACATTGTTTTGGTAAGTGTGATCACTGAAGGATTTGAAATTGCTATCATGGAATGTTTGGAAATTGGGTGTGGACGTTTGACGAGAGCGTGACGTGAAGAATGATACGTCCTGAGACACATTATTTACATAATGGTTTGAAGTTTCCGATGGTTTTGTTATGTGAGTGTTGACAAGTGAGTTCAATGGTTGGATAGAGTATTCAACTCTATCATCTTNACGACCCGAATTGTGGAATGAGAAGTCATGGTTCCTGCACCAGGACAATGCGCCAGCCCACATTGCCTTCTCCGTGAAGACGTTTCTGGCGAAGTACAACATCTCAGTGTTGGAACACCCTCCTTACTCACCCGACCTGGCCCCTTGCGACTTTTACTTATTCCCAAAAATCAAATCTGCCCTGAAAGGTACCAGATTTGACAGCGTAGATGCCGTTAAGAAAAAAGCGGCAGAAGTCATGAAAGGCCTCACACAAAATGAGCTCCACCACTGTTTCGATCAATGGAAAAAGTACATTGAAGGGGATAACTACTAAAGTTGGGTGAGTTAAACACACATCGTTTTATGGGAAGAGTCTACGAACTTAATAGCCACACCTCGTATGCTTGCACTTCAAGTGGTTTAAGCCATGTTTCGGTCAGCCATAAGACCGAAATCTCTAAGTTTTTTCAGAATTTAAGTTGTCGAAAAATAGCTCTATTCTTCCTATCTCGGATCTTAAACATTGGATATTTTGGTGGAGGATTGTGTGGTAAAAATTGATATGGCCGTTGTTGTCGTTGTCACTGTTATTGGGCCTTGTATTAACCTGAATTAAGTTGTTATGGTTAATATGGGGGTTTGTTTTGGATTTATGATGTGCTTAGGAGCATCACCAAAAAAATCTGGCTTGCTCCCTTCGGTGACTACGAATCACCATGTGTGGGATAAAATATACATTGAAGACGCAAATCAAGTTGGGCACAATAGAGAAACGTGTAAGTTTGGTTAATTGACCCATTAGCTCAGCTACCACATCGACCTTACCCAGGCTGCTTCTAATGGGTTGTTTGACCCATTAGCTCAGCTACCCACATCGACCTTACCCAGCCTGTTTCTAATGGGTTATTTGACCCATTAGCTCAGCTACCCACATCGACCTCACCCAGCCTGTTTCTAATGTAAACGATTATTATGTTGTCTGACATTATTTTTTCCGTCCTGTTGAGAGGAGGCTTTGTATGTAATGCTATATTTTCAACATGTTACTTCTTGTGTTTATTTCCTCTCCTCCACAATATGAAACACTACTTCATGTATTTCATATTTGCGAACCCTCCGCCCGCCCCCGCACGCTTTATTTAATAAAATATTATGGGTATCGATTTTCCTCTTGCTTCTATTATTTTACTTTCAACCGACATTGCTTACTTAAATAATATTTCATTTTTTATGATTCGTTCTTTTTTCTTTATCCTCAAAATGTACCGGGTGACAGCCTCCTTCCTCCCCCACCCATAATCTCCTTCATGGCCATATTTGCAATGTTATTCAAATAGCCTGAACGAAAACATTTTTTTTTTTTTTTTGCTTAACGTCTCTTTAAAAGCTATTGGCCATGCAAGACGGATGTTTTTTTATTGTTTTTTAATTTGGTTTAACGTCTCTTTAACATCTACTGGCCATTCGAGACGGCGGTTTTACCCTCCATTCACTGGAAACTTGCAAACCAGGTACCCACATTAACCTCAACCAGCCTGGGTTGGGCCGGAAAAATACCCAGCATCACAAGGCCGCGAACCCACGTGAACACCCACATCGTACAACCTCGCTGGACGTTGCTTAACTTTAGTGATCGAACGGTATCTGGTGTATTCAACGTACTATAGGCGCTGGCTGAAGACGGATGTTTTACCTTCCATTTGCTTCCATATAGAAACTCACAAACCAGGTACCCACAATGACCTCACCCAGCCTGAATTGTGCCGGGAATAGCTAGTATTGCGAGGGCGCGAATCATGTACGTGACCACACCTATACTTATCTTAAATTCAGTGATCTAACCGCTAACGGATACTGGTGTATTCAGTTTAAATCTAAAATATTCGAACCTAGATATAATAGAAGCCAAGGGACAGAGCAAAAATTCCATTATATAGAGGTTTCCAAAATAGTCAGTTTTCTATTATATATAGAGGATACCCAGTATGAATCTGTATATTCCTCAGTTAGAAAGGTATATAATCGCGACCCCTTACCCTTAAGCATATTGAGACCGTGCTAAACTAAACACACTTGCTTAAATTGCATTTCTACGAATACGAATTGAAGTTTAGGAAAAGACAAGAAATCATTCAGAGAAACTTGTCAAAACACGAAATTCAATGAAGTATCCTGTGCACAAATTCTATTATACAGAGGTCAGGAATATTGATTTTCTATTATATAGTAATCAGTTTTTATAATGTATAGAGAGGTCCGACATCAGAAGTTTCTATTATATAGAGGTAAACTATGACCTCGGACAGATTTTTTTTTTCTTCTATAATATCCAGGTTTATTATTTTTTTTTATTATAAAGAGGTTTTTCGCCCAAAAATGCAGGGACCTGAGATTTTATAAAGAGTTTTCTATTATATCCGAGTCTATTATGTCCAGGTTCGACTGTATTTTTTGTTTAAAGCAACAGACAGACTTTTTCGACTCTTTTCATAATTCTTGCTGTGGACATTAATTGTTTTCATATATTATAACTAGCATCCCCCGATCGCGGCTTCGCCCGCGCATATTTGAAATAAAATCACATTTTTATATGCATGTATCTTGCTATCTCTCTCGCTCCAATGTATTTCTTATGTGGATTGTTTACTTTTCGTCATTTCTACCCCTTAAAATTAAAAGTTTGCAAAATCCTTAGTGCATGCCCACTTATACATGGTGCAACGAAGGTGCCTGCCAAATTTCAAGTCTGTAGCATTAATAGTTTCGGCTCTTCACTCAGGATATTGCCTTTTATATATAAAGACTAGCTGTTTCGCCCGTGCTTCGCTACAATTCTTATATTGCTATCTTTGTTTTTCAAGGACAATGAAAATTGGGTGGGGGGGTATTGGTTTGTGTCCACCCTGTATATCGCAACCTTTAAAAATCAAGATTTAAACGTTTCACCAGGCGCCTTAGAGGCACGGCCATTCTTACTTTTTAGTATTTTCTAAATTTTATTTTACCCGTTTTCGGTTTCGAACTCGTAACTCTGGAATGGCTGGCCACACCTTTGCACAAAATGTCCTAAAATAAGGACTACATGGTCACCTAAAACTTTCTCGCTTTGAGTTGATATGTCCGATTTTGGTGAATAAATTATAAATTTGGCCGTAACTCGAAAACGGCTTGACATATTTTTGTTTTGATAATTTTTTTGGGATCGTAGATCATTTTTTTGGGGGGATCCATTCCTATCAATTTTTCGCTATGTGCTACCGTTTGGGCTGTGGTCTTGTAACAGACAACCCCTCATATATAGTTACATACACACAAATTTCTGATTTATATATTCAGATTTGCTGAATTTGGTTACACGGGGTCTAACCGCGTTCGAGCCTCAGCTGAATGAGATTGTATAAGTATAAGTATTAACTTACATATTCGCATTTGACGGTTGGAGAAATAGAAGTCCCATACATGAGTGACTCGATCCTACTGCCGGATCGATCCATACCCACGCATTAGGTGTGTACCACTCTACCACTTCGATGCAAATTCCTTTGCTTTTCTCGTCAACCAGACATTGTATTAAAGAATATTGATACTCCTGGTTACGAATATATTGCCTCAACCATCCGAGCTACTGAGGCTGTAATGAAGTTAACACCCTTGTAGTTTCCAAACTATTCTATAAAGTCTTAGGAGCCCGTGTATTCATATATTAGTGAAGAATCTAAAATAGGGCCTATATTTTGAATACGCCTAAATTGAATAGGAAGTAAAGAAAAAAACAGCTAATAATAAAACGAAAAATGTGACAAGTTTCAAGATAAATGTGAAGAAAAAAAATTATGACATTTGGTTTGTGAAATGTGAAAAATGAAATAAGAATTTGAAATGACTTGCTAGAATTAATCGTCATAGTAGATTTGTGTAATGTGCATTGCATATTAGAATAGCTTGAATTTAAAATTTTTGTCGAATGTGAAAAATATTCGAATACGAGAAATAGTTTAGCGGATACCACCGAGTGTGATGAATATTCGGTCGAGTTTTCGATTGTAGAAAAATTTTGAGCGAGTTTTCGATTGTGAAAAATTTCGAGCGAATTTTCGAATATGAAAAATATGTGAGCGAATTTTCGAATATAAAATATATTCGAGGGAATACTCGAATGTCATGAATGTTCGAGCAAATATTAGAATATGAAAAATATTCGAGTGAATTTTCGAATATGAAATAGACGAGAGTGAATCTTCGAATGAGAAAAATGTTCGAGCGAATTTTCGCATGTGAAAAATATTCGAATATAAATAAATAAGTGTAGTGTACACATTCACACTACTGTATGGAGTGTCAACTACGGACTTATGACCACCTTTTTTTAAGCGAATAAAGTAGCTTTGGTATGTAATTAACCAATTGATGAAATGAAGAATCAAAAAAATCACTCACGAACCCTGAAAGTTTTTTGAAAATCAGCATAAGTATAACAAAATTATAAAGAAAATAAGATACTCAAGGTTTTAATCTTTTGGGTCCGAAAACGGGTTTCGGAACCATATGCCTGTGTCGGATTGTCTTGGGATAAAAAAAAAAAAAAAAATCCCATGTTACTTCACTTGATAAGACAGTTAACACACTGTATAGATTTTGACATTTTGTACCGCCGCGTTACGCCACTATCTTCCTCTATTTGCGTTACATTTTCCTTTCTCTGATATAAATTGAATCATTTAATTTTCCTTTTATAATCTTTAACCTGGTTTCCCCCTGACCTGCAACATTATATTTATATTTGTTTTATACTGGGAAAGAGAGAAATAGAAATCAGGCACATACCTACCATCCCTCTTAGTTTGAAAAGAAACAAGATTAATTTGCTTTGCGTCTATTAAACTGTAAAATAAAATGAAAAAGAAAGACTTAACATTTTCACAGATAATAAGCCATAATAAAATAAAAAAGAGAAAGTAAGCCTTAACATTTTCACAGATAATAAGTCACTGTGAAATAGAAAAGAGAAAGTAAGCCTTAACATTTTCACTGATAATAAGTCACTGTGAAATAGAAAAGAGAAAGTAAGCCTTAACATTTTGACAGATAATAAGCAACAGTAAAATAGATTAAAAGTAAGCCTTACCATTTTCACAGATAATAAGGAAAGAGAAAATAAGCCTTAACATTTTCACAGATAATAAGTCACTGTGAAATAGAAAAGAGAAAGTAAGCCTTAACATTTTCACAGATAATAAGTCACTTCACTGTGAAAGAGAAAAGAGGAAGTAAGCCTTAACATTTTCATAGAAAATAAGTCACTTCACTGTGAAATAGAAAAGAGAAAGACTTAACATTTTGAATATAAATAATTTCCCGCTTAATTGCATGTAAATATCTAACTTTATGCAAGATTTCAGTGATTTATCAATTAGAACTACATTGCAGTACGTTGTATTGTCTTCCCTAAAACGACACCGTTTTGGAGCACTTATTAGAGTTAAAAAGTTCAATTTTCGGATTTCTCCCTTTACTTAGATGTCAATCGCTAATTTCATGCTAACTTTCACTTTACTTAGATGTCAATCGCTATCTTCTCCTGCCCGGGTTAACATTAAGACTAGCATTGCCAAGGGGGGGGGGTACAAAGTACCCNGGGGGGGGGGGGTACAAAGTACCCGCCTTTTAGCAAAAATCTTATAGTAATCAATTTATGATACTTATTTTTATGAGACCTTTAATAATTGTCACAAGCAATATTTTCCATCATAGTATATATTAATATGTATGTTCTAAGCCTTCTAAGGGATGATATTGAAGCCAAACTTTGGGCGTGGGTAATGCATGTAACCAATACATTGATTGTATAAAACTACCATTAAAAGCTACCATAAATTGTCTAAAGTGTCTAATTGTACTATACTGCGGAATGTGCGTTCAAAATTTCAATAGCCTAGATCCTTTGTAGAACCGAATATCTGACGGTGCTTTCTGGGACTTTCTCCGGCGTACTGCCATGGGTTAAGATAATAAACAGTTTTGTAATAATTAAATTATTTTCTCCAATATAAACTAGTAGTACTGTGTGCAGTAGGGTGGCAAAATCAGCCCCCAAAAAATCAGCAGATTATAGGAACCAAAAAAGGTCCATACCAAATTTCACTGTGAAGAGACTGAGTCGAAATCATCATTCTTCGCGTGTATGAAGGTGTTAGGTGTATTAGTGTTTTGGTATCGAATGCAAAGTAACGATACCATAACAGAGAGTGCTTGAGTAGTATCGAATACAAATTATCGATACCATTACGAAGAGTGTTTGAGTAGTATCGATAAGTCAACAACAGGTTTGAGTAGTATCGATAAGTCAACAACAGGCGGATAAGTTAGTAACAAGTGCCGCTACCTCAAAACATACTAGTAATCACTAGTAACAGTAAATCGCAATGGGAACTATTGCTACAGATAGAGAGTAGTATCGAATGCAAATGATCGATGCCAATACGAAGAATATTTGAGTAGTATCGGTTGAAAAGTATCGATACTTAGGTACTTCTTCTTCTTTAACTTCACCTCTTCCCAATTTTATTTGGGACTGGCGTTATTTCCCTAATTCTACCATGCCACAACCTTTTGTTAGGTATACCAACTCTCTTTAGTTGCAACCCTTTCCTGGCACGGTCCCCCAGCTTGCTTCTAACAGTATCCATTGAAACTTTGTAGAAACTAGCTTTTTGCAGATGATCTCTCATCATTGGTTCAAAGCAGAGCTTTTAAAGGCTGGATGATCTTAATAACACCAAACTTTCTTTTACAGGGGCTTGGTCACCTAATCAAGCTGGTTTGGTCCCCTCGGTGGCTGCATTATTGATACTTAAATACTCATATGGCTTATATTTCAACAAGTAACGAGCACCAGTAACGCATAGAGAGGGTATGCGTAAATAGCATGATATCTGCGACTTATATCGGGGTAATAATGGTGAATTTATCACTCCAATTTTGATGAAATTTGAAACAGACACTCTTTGAAACATATTATCGACAAATTTTGGGTCTCATGGGACTATCTCCATCTGGGAGTCCTTCAGGGTACGAAACCTGAAATTCGGGTCACTCCTCTAAAAGTAGCAATGGAGCTCCAATTTTGATGAAATCGACACATTTCGGACCCCATGGGGCTATTATCATCTAGGGGTCCTTTAGGGCACCACACCTAAAATTTGGGTCATTCCTCTGAAGATGTGACCCAAATTTCACAATTGGTGCCCTACAGGGCCCCCATATGAAGATCCGGGGTTAAAAATGGGTGTTTCTATTTAAAAATTCATATTTGACCTCTAAATAACCTCCAAGATCAATGTGAAGGTCACATTTAAGGTCATGATCATGTGTAAAATCTTTTGCTAATCACGAATCAGGGGTCAAAAATGGGTGTTTCTATTTAAAAATTTATTTTTGACCTCTAAATAACCCCCAGGGTCAATATGAAGGTCATAGTAATGTGTCCCTCTTTTTATGCAACAACTTATGTTTACAACTTTTTCTATTATTTTGCCTTCCAGTCCAGTTATTCTCCATTAAAGTTAAAATGGTCCACCCTGTATAGTCTAAATTCTCAGGCGTTCATCGCTATGAAATTTCTATACTAGGTATTTTTTTAATTATTATTATTCACTGGAAAAAAGTATTGTATCGGAAAAAAGTATCCGATGGAAAGTATCGATACTTTGAGAGTATCGATACTCTATTGTTCCATTAGTATCCCCAGTTGGGCTTTTGAAGTTCACCCTATATATCCCATGTGGGGCTTTGGATTTAGAGTTTCCTGTTTTCTGTTTAAATGCCTGTGAAGAAATGGGTCGACATTATTATCCTTAGCATGTATGAAGAAGGTGTTAGTTGTTTGAAGTTTGAGAGTTATGAACTATGTGTTTTCTTTTTCTCAGATGTCAGCGAAAAATTTCAATTCTTCTGCCTCCTTCTCCCGCTATTCCTGCTTTATACTTCGTTGTGTGGATCTCCTTTTTCTTTATGCCTGCTTTCATTTCCTCTTCTTTTGCATATTATACTGGGTGTTGCACAATAATACAATACAAGATTAAAATCCTCAAGAAATTAGTTTTGTGAATTTCAGAACTCAATCAATAAATGGTCCAACAATTTTTGATAGACATAATGAAATATAAAGAAAAATACCAATGAAAGGACCACTCTCTGGGTCGCCCAAACTACAGAAAAATGTGGCCCAAAGGAACCCTCCTTATTTTAAAAAAAATCCTTAAATCTGAAACCATATCAATTTAAATATAAATCCTATTTTCATTCGAATTAAGGTAAGAAATGTCTGATGGCATTTCCAATATTTTAAAACGATTTATTTATTCCAAAATTTTGTATATTTGTTGAATTTGTGTGTTTGGTATATACTCGCATTTGTGCCCCTAGTTGATGAGACTTTCAGACAATTTTGCTGTGTACGAGCATTATACCATGGGAACCAGATATTTATATACATTTTTATTAGCTGTTTTACCCGTGCTTCGCTACGGGCTATAATATTGTAAGCTGAGGTATTGATGATACGAACATAAAGCGAACCTACATATACCCACATGGAACAACCTCGCTGGACGTTGCTTAACTTCAGTGATCGAACGGGAACATATATTTTTGATATTTTCTATTTTTAATATACGATTTCTGAACGAAAGTACTTCAGAAGCCGCAGATATATTTTTTAAACGTAAGATTAATGAAATAGTTGTCAAAAACGATCAAACATGACAAATGTGTTTGTCATACATTTAAAACCTAATATAAGACTATTCGGACAAATTTTGTCACTTTTGTGTTTCATATCAAACCAATTAAATAGGTAGCGAATTTAATCAAATATATTTGCCGATTATTCTGTTTGGTACTGTTTCAATTCGAAAAAATGAAAAAAATCGGCATCATGACTAATAGTGTGATACCACCTTAGGTAATGTTAAATTGTGCCTTCTGAAGAGTAAAACACCTTTAAATTTACTGATGTACTCTTTTGGAGGAGAAAGTTGATCCAACTAAGGACACAAAATGATTATTTAATATTATAAAGATTTTTTTTTTTTTTTGTTCCTGGTCACACCAAATTAATTCGAGAGATATCGTGGAAACAGAAAGACACACGGATAAGAAGACAAACAGACGTTTAATTGTTGTTGAAATATGCACCTCACTATTTTCCATACAAAAGGCATCGGGATCGAATGAATTGAAATCAGATTTGTCCTCAAACGTCTCTTTGTTGCACGATATCTCTCTGAGACTGCTCGATTTTGATGAAATTTGGTGAGGACATTCATTTACTATGTTCATCAAATTTGTTGATTTCTTGGAGCGAGGGTAGCAAACCAGATTCGTGATGGTCCTAAGCCCGTGTAAATGCAGAAGATTTGGTGTTAAAAGGAAGAGCATCCAGCCTTTAAAAAAAACTCTGCTTCAAAACAAATGTTGCTAGATTATCAGCAAAATGCGAGTTCTAATACGTAGTTTCAATGGATACTGTGAGAAGCAAACGAGGTTATCGTGTCAGGAAAGGGTTACAAATAAAGAGAGCAGGTGAAGAAAAAGAATGTAACGCCGACCCCAAATTGGGCCTGAGGCCTTATTGTGCTCATTTTACTGAGTAAGATCTACAGTTCTAAGAACTGCAATAGTTTACACTATTTATATAATTGAAAGAACTGTACAAAGTTGATATCAAACAAAAGAGTATTACAAGAAATTGAAGAAAAAAGAGATTTTACTTTAAATATATTGAAAGGAAAAGCCAATATGGTTGAACATTTAATCTGACAGCATAGTGATAGAAGAGAGAAGGAGAAGAAGAGGACGACATCCAAGATTTGAAGCATTCGGTGAACGCTTTTTTTTTTTTTTTTTGGTTGTAACTCTCTTTAACATCTAATTGGTCATTTCAGACGGGGGTTTTACCCTCCATTCGCTAGAAACTTGCAAAAGCAACTATATTGACCTCACCCAGTCTGGGTTGGGCCGGGATAATAGCCAGCATCACAAGGGCGCGAACCCACATGGACACCCACATGGTACAAACCTGCTCGACGTTGCTTAACTTCAGTAATCTAACGGGAACTGGTGTATTCAACATACCATAGACGTTGGCTTTGGTGAACGCTGGTTTATATACAAAATTAAACGCCATCGAACTTAATAGAAAGAAATGGTTATCCCGACACGGTACAGTCTTTAGACTTTAGAAGATGATGTCAAAAACAAAAAAAATGACTACTTCCAGGCAGGCCGACTGAGCGACATGTACCATGATCAGATCTGTTATTTGGTATCTGAATGCTGAATATACGACAACTGGGTGAGTCATTTTAATAAATTGACCCGCATGCAGCACAATTAGCCGCCCATCTACATAGTAATTTTCGATTATTGACGGAACGAAGTGAGGTCTAGTTTTCTGTCTACTGAAAATGACTCACCCTCAAGGTATTTTTACTTTATGTTCCCTTTTACAATCTTAAAGTCAATTTTGAAGACGTCTAAAATGTTAACTTTTGTTATGTAAAACCCTTTGATAGTTTTACATGTATATAATAAGAGATACAATATACAGTGTGTTTCAATTTAGGAGTGAGAATTAAATATTTTTTTATATAGACAACGATCATACCACGTTGAATATACCAGTTTTCGTCAGATCACTGAAGTTAAGGAACGTCGGGCGTAGTCAGTACTTGGATGGGTGACCGCTTAGGAACACCACGTACACGTATCGTTGGCTCATTTTTCCGGCCCAACCCAGCTGGGTGAGGTCAATGTGGGTAGCTGGTTTGCAAGTTTCCAGCGAATGGAGGGTAAAACCCCCCGTCTTGAATGACAAATAGATGTTAAATAGACGTTAAGCCAAATTTAAAAAAAAAAAATATTGTACCTAGAATAGAGAGAATTTTAGTTTATTGTATTTTCAATAGAAACCTTTGGAATCATGACGGAAAAAATCCCCCCCCCCCCCGAAAATTGGATATTACAAGAAAGAATAAAAAATTCTTTCGTTTGCCGTGATGTGTTTTTTGCAAATTAGCGTTGACCGATTTGGTTTTAATTTGGTATAAAGGTCCTGTTTTGGGTATAAATTTGGGCCGAGACTTTTGAGTGAAATCGAATATGGCCGTGGTGTTTTTGCCTCTTTTAGTGGTTTTCAGTGTTGCTGTCTTAAAAGAGAATGGTAAGAGCTAGATACTTGAAATTTGGTAGGTATGATGTCATGTATGCATGAGTGTGAACAAAGGGGATTGTTTTCTCAGGGAGATTTGGCCGATTGGCCGGAGGACTCCTTGAAAATAATAAAAAAACTAATTGCCATGAAACTTTGGTCTTGTTTTGTTATATTTTATTCTAGTCACTAAAAAACGAGCAAGGATGTAGGACGAAAGGGGGGATTCAGGCGGAAGCCGGTGCCCACGAGGGAAAAAGGTATGATGTCATAGTTGGGGTATCAGTATGCTTTTGGGTGCAATCCAATATACCGTTGGGGGTTTTACCGATTTTCTGATTCTACGTTTTTTTTTGGTAGAGGCGAGTAATCTTACATCAGTCACACTATTGCTATAATTTTTCCTCTGTCATTTATTGTTTGGAGAATCTGAATCATTTTCAGATTTTTAAAATCCACCATATTTTACAATTTTTTACTAAATTAAAAAGAACCTTTAAATTTTGCACACACTCCTTTTAGTATATAGCTATAGGTACGTACTAAGAACGGATATCGTCAAAATTTTAAGTGAAAGCCGCCAAAAATTCCGCTTTTTAGTCAATATTTTTAAAGGGATGCTAAAGGAGATAATAAAAAATAAACATGAAAGTTTCCCCCACTAAACTATTTCAAGACCCAATGAAAAATTTGAACTATTAAATTTTCTATTTTCTCCCCGATTTATGGCCCCGATTTAAATTGAACAGGGCCACTCCGGGAAGAGCGACAAAGCTGACATTTTTGATACCAAATTGTACCACAATACAAAAAATAATATCCTTCAATAAAACATTTATTTTTCTTAAAACGAGCCGATTCCACCTCAGATGTAGGTACCACTCCATACATGTCGAAAGTTCAAAATTGTTGTTGAATTTCGTAGCCGTGGCAAAGGGCGGATGGTAGGTATTGTAAAAAATAAAACTGGTCGGTAATTATATTCGCTACGTTCAATTGAGTTTATATTTTTTTTAAAAGTGAAGCACATTAAAAGAAAAGTCAAGCATATTTTACATTCTTATGATGACTCATAACTGCGTAACAATAGCAAAAATCAACAAATAATTTAGAGGGAAAAAACTGCGTAACAAAAGCACAAATAAACAAATAATTTAGAGAGAAAAAACTGCGTAACAAAAGCACAAATCAACAAATAATTTAGAGGGAAAAAACTGCGTAGCAAAAGCACAAATCAACAAATAATTTAGGGGAAAAACTGCGTAACAAAAGTACAAATCAACAAATAATTTAGGGGAAAAAACTGCGTAACAAAAGTATTAATCGGCGTTTTTCATGCATTTGGGGAAAGACTTATATTAGTGTACAAAATTTGCAAAGTTGCAAAATTCGACCCTCTTTTCATTTTTAAATAGGAACCCCTAATTTGTCTTCTATTTTTAAAATGAACATAATTGATTATTTTCCCAAAATACGGGACTGCGAAATCAATTTGATAACCACTTTCCTTATCCTATTAAAAGGAAAGTAGGTATTGTAAAGGGCTTTGCGCATTCAATGCATGCATGCATCGAATGCGCAAAGATCTTTGGTGGTTTGGTTCGATTTTAGTAAGAGTTAGAAATTGGAATTTGTTGCCTATTTAAGTCAATGTATGCATTGAATGCGCAAATATACATTTTGTTGAAGTTCAAACTATCTTTGGTGTTTTTGTTCGATTAGTAATAGTTAGAAATTGGAATTTGTTGCTTATTCAAGTCAATGCATGCATTGAATGCGCAAAGATACTTTTTGTTGAAGTTCAAATTATCTTTGGTGTTTTTGTTCGATTAGTAAGAGTTAGAAATTGGAATTTGGTGCCTATGCATATTAGTGCATGTATTGAATGCGCAATATACTTTTGGTTGAAGTTCAAACTATCTTTGTTGTTGTTCGATTAGTAAGAGTTAGAAATTGGAATTTGGTGCCTATGCATATTAATGCATGTATTGAATGCGCAAAGATACTTTTGGTTGAAGTTCAAACTATCTTTGTTGTTGTTATTCGATTAGTAAGAGTTAGAAATTGGAATTTGGTGCCTATGCATATTAATGCATGTATTGAATGTGCAAAGTTACTTTTGGTTGAAGTTCAAACTATTTTTGGTGGTTTTCACAAATCCTGACTAAAATGGAAACATAATTACTTAAAAGGCACGTCTTATTGGTAGAGTGTGCATGACCCTCGGATTGCACAAAGGAGGTACCGGGTTATATTCCCGGCCGGATCAAAAAGTTTTTTCGAATTTTCTACTTGGTCTGGTTGTGTTTGGGGGTAACTCAGCCTTCTGAGGAAAATCGTTCAAATGAAGAATCGTTCAACTCACCTTTTAATACTGTGATGACCACAAATAGTGGATAAAATAACACAAAGAAATAATATGGCGTGTTCAGAATGACCGGTCCTTAACGTTTGAGCGGCTTGGAATTTTTGAATTTTGAAAAGCTCTAGAAATAGAAAAAGGACCAATGAGATTTTTCTTTGTCCTCTTACGACACTGATGAACTTAAAAAAACAAACTTTTGATAATTTAGGTACATGAGAAAACATTTTGAACACAATAAGGGAACTTTTACATCAAAATTTAAAATAAACAGGGTGTGAAAAATTAAACTTTAGACTACTCTAGCTCCGTCCCTGATTATTTTTATGAAAAAAAATGAGAGGGAAAGTTTTTCTTCATTTTACTTGTACTATTATTTGATCAAAAAATATGTGTATAATTCTAGGTATCTATTTGAAATACTTGGGAAATAGACACTTTTTGTCAATAAAATTTACTTCCGGGGTCGTACCTGGATCTCACCATAACCATTCGATTGGTTATGGAACTTTTCAAAAATCAAAAATTCCAAGCCATTCAAAAGTTATGTGGGGTGACTCGCTGTATAGATTCANTCTAGGTACCTATTTGAAATACTTGGGAAATAGACACTTTTTGTCAATAAAATTTACTTCCGGGGTCGTACCTGGATCTCACCATAACCATTCGTTTGGTTATGGAACTTTTCAAAAATCAAAAATTCCAAGCCATTCAAAAGTTATGTGGGGTGACTCGCTGTATAGATTCATATTAATTTAATGCATGGACTTCGCCACGACATTTTCTATTAAATCCCAATCCACCTTTGTCAGTTATGGCCAAATTTTTATCAGTTTCCATGAACCTTGCTTTGAAAGCAAACGGTAGGTGCTGCGAGAGACTTGAAATTTAGTAAGTATGTATATGTATATGTTAACTTTATACTTCGAAAGCGACAAATGCAGACATTTTGTTGCATATCTCTTCTTTCCCGCAGACCAATGACATTGTGAGATGACATCGATTCGTAGTTATGATTGATTATTTTTTGGAAATTTTTATATGCAAGTTAGTATACAGAATTTTCGTAAATACTATTATGCAATCACACTAGCATTGCACTCGGGGGACCCAGGTTCGATTCCCGGTAGAGTTGGAAAATCATCGACTTATTTATGGTTTCAGGGTGCAGTGTCGTGAGGAAGATTGAGTAGCTAATTTAATGTGAGTAGCGACTAGTGGCGGCATTACCAGAGTAAAAGGATTTGATTTGGTAGAAGATTGAAGAGATTATTATAGTATATGTTGCAATTAGGAATGCTGTGATGCCCACAAGCTCCAAGGATTCGTTGTTAGGAAATACAAATCTTTGGGCTTAAACCTCACCTAGTGGATATCTGGCCCTCCCACTCTATTGATTTTACATTTCAATGCTGAAATAGAGATCAAATAATTCCATGAAATATACGTGTACCTTAACTTACAAAGGAACTCACCAACAGATACTTCAGCCTTGTGTAGACCATTGCCGTAATGCACAGTTACCGATCGCTCAAATCTTACCTTCTTGCACTGAAACAGAAAAACATAATTTATATGAAGACGCATGTTCACAATGCAAGGTCACTTATTGATTATTATATCAGATTATTTTCGTATCCTATAAATCAATAGTGTTAGCCAGATGTTCAGATGTAAAAGTATGAAGCTCTAAATAAATTTTTGTTTCCTGCTATATTTTATAAATGTCTATTAATAGAAAAGTTGAGGTTTTATCTTCAAAGGCACCATTGAAGAGTCCGGCGCCAACGAAAAAGTTGACAGTCTTTCAGAGATAAAAATTGTGATATTCTTTTTACTTAAACTTAATTTTCATTTAAATCGGTTACGTGAGATTTAAAGTATCTGTTAGCACTTTAGAATATATTTCAAGGAGAATGCGGTTTTCTCTTTCAGGTCACAAAGTCTACTTTTGATTGAATCAATCTGAGAGAGTGAGAGTCCCAGTCTGTGCGGATGTTTCGTAGTAAACTCAGTCTCAACGGATTGCATATTAAGGCAAGTCCCCTTAAGTAAAATTATTGGAGTTCCTCTCTGATATCAATCTAGATCTAGTGAGTGTTTCATGCCACTGAAGATATTTCCAATATTATTAGGACGTCTTTGAATTGTACCATCCTCTATGCAAAAGAATAGCCCGCTTTTGAATTACATCAGATGCTGTGAAAAGTGAAGTTAAAGGGACAGAATGTGACAACTCTTACATGACATCCCATTTACTTAACGAAAGCTTTTGTGTTTACACCAAACGGGCAATGCAAGGTCACTTATTGTTCTACAAGAAGAAAAGGTGTAAAACTAGGCTTCGTTTTGATTTTAACTATCAATAATGGAGCTCTAAGTGTTAGGTGGTGGAAAATTATATTAGCCTCGCCTGTGGATACATTCCACTCTAGAGTCTATTTTTTGAGTCTGGTGAAAAAACATTTAATTTGGCTTTGGTAGATTTCGGCTGTTGTCACAGCTCTCTAATACAACTTTCCTCTGCAATTCCTAAGAGTCACATTGCTCTTCAACAAATTCCCTCTGCATTGTGACTCTCAGATAATATTTTCAGTTTAAGAGATTGTTCTTGAACTTCCTTATCTTTTGAACAATATACAGTGTAATACGGGGGGGGGGAGGGGGCGGAGCTTAATTTTTCAGTTTCAGATTATATTTTCAGTCTGCTCATTTTTCAAAAAAAAATTATTTTTTAAGACGTTATTATTATTTTTTTTAAAAAAAAAAAATAAGTTGAAATAGGTAGATATTACTTAATACCTACATAGATATTTTTTTCTACCCATTTCTTAGTCCGTACTGTAATTAGAAAGCCTCCCTACAGTCTCTCTGTCACTGGCTATGTGAACCACGACCCTTAAACTGGAAATAAAGTTGAAATATCTACTTTTCTTCCATATCTGAGCACGGCTCCTTATCTGTCAGTCAATAAATTGGATATTTGGTCGTAACTCGAATATGGTTTGACATTTTTTAGTTCTGATCATTTTTATGGTGTCCTAGACTATATGATTTTTGGAGGGATCCATTCCCATCAACATTTTGATACAACCCAACCATCATGTTCTGATTCATATATACGTATATGTTGGTTTGAATTGTTCAGCGTTTTTCATAAATATGGAAAAGTAAGAATCGTCCGCTATATTTTTTTTTTTTTTTTTTTTGTAATTTGTTGGCTAAATTGATGTTATCATTATCATCGTTAACCATGACTGCTGAAATAAAAATAAATATAAATTTTAAAACTGTATGTTGTTACAGTTGCCATGGAGCGCCTGGGTGTTGAGCAACGAATTTTGGTTAAGATACATAACCAGAATGATAAAGTGTCCGTGCCCTGTCTGTGATCAGTTGGTTTTACTTGAGAGTGGGTTGGTGGTGTAGTGGTAACACGCTCTGACCCATGGCATTTCATCATCATTGATTTGAGATATTTAGCACTAGTGGAGCACATGTAATGGGCCGAGATAATCAACATCTAGTCCGACGTCTTCAGAGTAGCATAATACAATACTCAACCCTTCCATCACCATCACTTTCTTCTTGGGTTAACTGAGTCTTGTGTGAATGCAAGTGCAATGCTTTACGAGTACATCTATACACACTTCTAAATACAATAGAAATCATAACAAGGCTGCCAACAAAATACAAATAATAATACGGACGATTATACGGACTTTCCTTATCTGTAAAAAATCTGGTGTGAACATCACAACACGACTTTCTCATCCATAAAAAAATCTGATGTGAACATCACATCACGACTTTCCTTATCTATATAAAAATAAAATCTAATGTGAACAATCACATCACGACTTTCCTTATCTATAAAAAAATCTAATTTGAACATCAAATCACGACTTTCCTTATCTATAAAAAATCTAATGTGAACATCACATCACGACTTTCTTTATCTATAAAAAAAATCTAATATTCACATCATGACATTCCTTATCTATAAAAAAATCTGGTGTGAACATCACACGACTTTCCCAGTGGAATAAGTGTGCATATTCTGATATAAGCATGCATTTTTTATCATTGATAGTATATTATGAGACAATGATTTTAAGATATTGGAGCACTTCGAACTCCACTCCGAAGGACCCCAAAATGGATCCCCAGTATAAAGTACTCCAAAATATATCAACATGGCTATGTTTGGAAATGCCTGAATCTTTAGAATTCAGATTTAGTCTTCAAATGTACTTTAGGTCTTACTTTGGTCCTCCTTGGAGCCCCAAATAGGTCAAATATGGGTTCCAACTATTGAGTGCTCGAACAAAAATAAACATTTACATTAATGACCTTTGTAAAAAGGTCTGAATGTAGTAATATAGGAAAAATAATAAAATGTTCATTTAATTGTTCCCTGGGACTCTAAAAAGGATCAAAATGGATCCCATTGGGGATTCAATATGAGTCCCCAATGGGATCCAAATTTGAATTACTGCAAAATATAGGGGTACCACCCTTAAAGTATATAGTCAAATAGGTATGTCGGCAACCATTAGAAGTAGGACAAAAACGTTCTATGCAAAGCCTCCTTATTTTTAGGGGGATATTCAATAGTAACCTTGATTTTTTTCTTTGAGGTCTTCTTCAAGGTTATTTTAAGGTCATCTTTGTTTTTTTTTTAAATAGAACACTATATGTATTTTCGATTATAGTATTGTATTTTTTATAAAAAATTAAATCTTTTTTTGGTTTATTTTTAGCTTGACGAGCTCTGAGTAAGAGATATCTACATGAAGATAGTTTTATCGGTACGCCCATTTTGAAATATTTGGGCATACATGTGTTAATTTGAGCATAAATATGTTAATTTGAGTGTGCATCAAACCATGATGGTTTAATGCACAAATATTTGCAAATAGGCGTGCAGTAATGCTACCCAGTATGTTTAATATTCCTTTCTAACAGCACGTCAAGGACAAAATTATCTTAAAAATTTTAAGTCAAATCGAAAAAAAATTTAGGCAAAAAAGATTTCATTTTTAATACAAAATTCAATACCACAATCAAAAATACGGCGTTTCATTTTAAAAAATAAAACAAAGTAGACCTTAATATTTTAATATATTTTAAGGTCTACTTTGTTTTATTTTTTTAAATGAAAGTTTATTAACTTGAAGACGCCCTTAGAGAAAAAGGTTGAAGGTTTTATTTTTCATATCTCTATCGGTTTCCGATTTCACTTTTTGGGCGCCCCAATTGGTTTTTTTACGACGCTGTAATGCGTAGAATGTAAGACTAATACTCATATGTCCTAATTGTGCCTTAGTTATTATAGTGTCCTCTAAAACACACTGTACCCTATTTGTGGTGACCTTAATGTATTCCCTTGTGAACAGGTCAGGTTTGTGAATGATATGGGGTCAATGATGTTCACACCAGATTTTTTATAATATTGAAATAAAATTATTTTTGTATTGTCAAATTTGTCGGTCGATGCCGTCACAATTACTTTCTTCCATTATTTTACGATCCTTCTCGACAAGAAAGTTCTTGGTTCTTGCAAGTCACTGTTAACTGTTAGTATAAGTTTCTAATTTATATGTAAGATATCTTGTTGGAATTTCTTTTCTGAGGGTGAGTATTCGACAAACAATAATAGAGTCTTCTCCTTCCTAATCTTCATCCATGCCTTCCCTTTTTTCCATTTCTCTTCTCTTTCTCTCTTTTGACAAATAAAAGAGAAATCAACTATTTTGAACAATCGAAATTTTTTATTTACTTTCTTTTCTTTAAGATTTTTAACTCTTTTTGAGGAAAATTTTATTTGTAGAAGTCTTACAATTGAAACTCAACTTATTTTTTATTAAGTGACTTTCTTTTTAAACTTAAATATGTTTTGAATGATATTCTAGAACAATTTTTACATTCCTTATCCTATAAAAAGGATAGTATTGTAATGGGCTGAAATTTTTGATGTAGAGTTGACCACGTTTTGTGGTCCCCAGAGGCCAAATCTCAAATTTCAGCCATTGGTCCGAGTATGTGCCAGTTGGGTCTGTCTGTTGGTAAGTCTCTAAACAAGATACCTGAAGAACTGTAAGTGCTAAAGACATGAAATTTGATATGTATTTCAGTTTTACAACAGGAACAGCGCTAGAATCTTTTGGTAGAAATCGAATATACCGTTGACGGTATATTCGATTTTAAACATTAAGTTCCTTCCACGTCTCCGCACTATACATCAAAGCTGGTCTCACTACTGTTTAATAAAGTTTACTCTTCATTCTCCTACTAATTTTTCTATCACACAATCCTCCACTCAATTTTCTCCAATTTATCCATCCACAATATACTCTATTCTTTTTCAAACAGACATAGTCTTCCATACATCTTTGTACATGATTTTTCCCTTTAAATTCTATCCACCATTACGTTCGTTTTCCAAGAGACATAGCCTTCCATACCTCTTTATACATGATTTTCCCCCTTTAAATTCTATCCAACATTACGTTCGTTTTCCAACAGACATGGTCCTCCATACCTCTTTGTACATGATTTTTCCCCTTTAAATTCTATCAAACATTACGTTCGGTTTCAAACAGACATAGCCTTCCATACCTCTTTGTACATGATTTTTCCCCTTTAAATTCTATCCAACATTACGTTCGTTGTCCAACAGACATAGCCTTCCACACCTCTTTATACATAATTTTTCATTATGTATAAAGAGGTATAGTTAAATAGAATTATAAAAACATCTGTTTTTTTAATTCTATTTAACATTACGTTCCTTTCCCAACAGACATAGCCTTCCAAACCTCGTTTTTTACATAATTTTGCGCTTTTAAATTCTACCTAACCTCGTTGTAATCCTCAACCTCCGTAACTTTTACAATTTTATGATTTCAACCTCGTTTCCAAATATTATGATAATGTGTTATAGTTACAAGTTTTGAAAGTTTTTACGCGAGCGAAACATTATTTAGTTACATTGTTTTGTTTCGAAAAATAATAATGTTGTTATTTTGTTAAAACACAACATCCAACAGTGTAACTGGGACAAAACTATGAGCAGGATGGAAGACATTGCCATCGGAAAGAGAGAAGATAATGGAAACAGACAGATATGTGTGGAGGGGACTGGCTGGAAACAGAGGTGGTAAGATGAGGGAAACACAGAAAAATGATTGGAAAAGACCATGAGATATGAGATGAAATTGTAGAATGGTTGAATAAGTAAATAAGGAACTCAAGGAAGAATATGGTGACATATGCTCGTACTCGTACAAGTTGTGAAGTGGATGGAAAAGGGCAAGAGTTATAAGATGGAATGGTATAAATAGTGGAATAAGTAAACATGTACCTCAAGGAAGAATGGAAGGATATGCAGGTAATGAAGTGGGTGGGAAAGGGCAAAGATATTAGATGAATTGGTAGAGATAGAGGAATAAGTAAACAAGGAACTCAGGGAAGAATGGTGGGATATGCAAGTGATGAAGTGGGTGGAAAAGGGCAAACATATAAGATGGAATGGTAGAGATAGAGGAATTAGTAAACAAGGAACTCAGGGAAGAATGGTGGGTTATACAAGTGATGAAGTAGTTGGGAAAGGACAAATATGAACTATTAGAGAAAATAGTGAAGAGTATTTTTTTCTAAAAATAACCCTAATAGGATTATAAAATTATAATCCTAGAAATTAATATTGAATAGTGGCTGGAACTCTAGATTAAAATTCTAGAGTTTATGGGTTCAGAAACTAATGACTAGACAATCTAGACATAGCCGGAGAGAATAGGATTCCTTTTTTATTTAATGTTATACTGTCTGGGTATAAGTGATCAATAAAATATAAACAGAACTATTAGCACGTCCATTTTCTCAAAATATATTGACCAAATATTGTTTCTTATGATCACAAAGTGAAATGCACTTTGAGCTTCTTTTTCTACTTTAATCAAAAGTATCCTATTGGGAACCAAGTCGCAGAGAAAAATAGAGAATCCAAGTTTTTTCATTACATCCTAAACCTGCTGCTTGATATATAGAGTTTGCACTTTCTAGTTGTTCCATCCTCCCATTAAATGTGTCCTGGCTTGACGTCATCACACCGGTGATGGGATGAATACCGCAATAGCGAGAAGGGATTGCACGAAATAATCATAATAGATTTATTATACAGCCTTACTAAGTCCTTTAAAGTTATAGTCGTATTATTTGATTCAAATCTCAACTAGAGGATATCATAACATGCGCCGGCTGGGTTTTGAAACCGCGACCCCTAGATAACCGGGCAGAGGATCTGAGGATTCCTTGTGTAACACAAATATATAAAGTTGTAAATGATAATTCAAAATGACACACTATTTGGCATTTGTGAAATAAGAACAAAGGTACTAGTACCTATGTTCTTATTTAGTTACAAATAAAATATGTAAAAGGGAAAAAATTTAAAAAATGAGAGGAAAAATGTAAAAAAGAGGCTAAAAGAGGCAACTTAAAGAAATAAAAAAAAAGAGAGGCCCACCCCAAAAAAAAAATATTGAGCCCAAACCAAAATTACTACTCTAACAAACAGACAACATGCTGGGACATTTAGTATTCCTCATAATAGTAATAGTTGGCCTGGCTGTGGTTAAATTAGCAGTCAGATCAACTCACCCTTTTAATCAACACATAGCCATACAAGACAAAACACTAACAAGTTCACATTCACATTAAGGTATCTACACTTTCACATGAATACAAACAAAAATCACATGCTGATTAGTTATCATTGATCAGTGTGTGATAGGTAAGATTTAAAACAAAAGACTCTCAACACAGCCATTCACAATTCACAGTCAGATAGTATAACAAATTGGGAAGTTTAAATTTTAATGCGGGGAGGTAGCGGATAAGTAGACAACAGGTGCCGCTACCTCAAAATAAGCTAGTTTCCTACTAGCATATCAAATCGCAATGGATAACTATTGCTACAGAGAGGTACTAGTACCTATGTTCTTATTTAGTTACAAAATTTACCCTTATGGAAATCATGTCCAGAGTTTACGAAAACAAAACTTTTCAAATTCCAAAAATAGTTTACGAAAATGCCTTAAGCTATACCATTATACTAGAAACTTCAGTCATTCTAAATCTCAAGAGCTGACCAGCAATTGGAAGATTGAAGATGGCACCCATAAATGGACCCCTCTGGGATCCATTTATGGGTCAAAAGTTGTCATTTTGAGGTGTGACCATCTAGAACCCAAACGGTAAACTCCATGTTGATGAAATTTAAAACAGATACTCTTTGTAACATATCATAGATAATTTTTGGGTCTCATGGGGATATCGTGACCCTTTAGGGCACCAAACCTTAAATTTGGTGCACTTCTATAAATCTGGCAATATTACTCCGATTTTGATGAAACTTGAAACGGTCACGCTTTGTGCCAAATCTAATTCAAATATTTTTTCGCTAAAAAGCTGCGACAACAGCCACAGGCTGCCAACTTTTTTTCTTTTTTTAATTTGGCTTAACGTCTCTTTAAAATATATATTGGTCATTCAAGACGGTGGTTTTAATACCCTCCATTCGCTGGAAAATTGCAAACCAGCTACCCACATTGACCTCACCAATAAACTCGAAGATGGCCAATTTTAGTTGAAAAAAGGCAGATAAAGTCTAGTCTAGTTTAATTTGTGCGTCACCCAATACAGGATTTTTTATTGTTTGCCTCAGATTTTACTGCCTTAAAGTTCGCAAACTTCTACGGCACGTTGAATATATCAGTTCCCGTTAGATCACTGTCCAGCGAAGTTTTACGAAGTGGGTACTTTACTCGTGATGCTGGCTATTTTTCCGGTCAACCTAAAATCGGTGAGGAGAAGGTGGATAGCTGGCATGTAAATTTCCAGTAGCGAATGGAGGATAAAACCCATGCTCCGAATGACCATCAATAGATGTTAAAGGGACGTTAAGACAAAAAAAAAGGTAGAAATTATTTATTTAACAATTTCCTTGATTTAGCAGTTGAGCAAAGTAAAAATATAATATAATAATAATTTTAAATGACATCTCCGTGGCAGAGTGCGCATCACACCAAGGAGGTTCCGGTTTTGATTCCCGGACGGGTCGAAAATTTGAAAAAGTTCTTTTCGAGTTTTCTACTTGGTCTGGTTGTGTTTGGGGGTAACTCAAGCTCCAGAGGACAATTGAGTAGCTATGGTAATAGCGCCAAGTGGTAGCATTATAAGGTAAAAATTGATAAAGTGTAGCTTAGGCTTAGTGATATTGGACTGAATGTTGAAAATACCTTGTAATGCTATGATGCCCACAAACATTGTGACATAATAACGCAAAGAAATATACATTACATAATAATTTTAAATTGCTTGAAGTAAAATAAAATTCGTGACAATTCTAAAGGTCTATTATTGAAAATTGAAAGTTAGTAATTGATGCTTTATGGACGGACCCTGAATAAGGACGTATTTCATTACAACATATGGCTGTCATTCGATTCACCCTGTATATGGCTTGTGTATTGAGTCCTTCATTTCACCCTGTACATTTCAGGCTTTCTTTTATAGCTACTTCTTTCTGTTTTTCAAAATGTTAAATTTAACGAACCGTTTTATCTTTTTAAATAAAATTAATGAAATTTCGATTCGAGACGAGTAAAAAGACAAGTATCTTTTTACATCAAACGGAAAGGAATTTTTTTTAACGGAGTCGAAATCAGAATATGATGAAGGAAATGTTAGGAAAAGACGAAATCGAAATGCATAGAAGACGGAGGAAATGTTGGGTGAGGACGAGCTAAGATGTCTTTAGGATCAAAAGGAAAGGAATCTAACGTAGTCGAAATCAGAAGAAGATGAAGGATATGTTGGTTGAAGAGTGAGGACGAGCTAAGATGTCTTTAACATCAAACGGGAGGGAATCTAACGGAGTCGAAATTAGAAGAAGATGAAGGAGATGTTGGTTGAAGAGTGAGGACGAGCAGAGATGTCTTTAACATCAAGCGGAAAGGAATCTAACGGAGTCGAAATTAGAAGAAGATGAAGGAGATGTTGGTTGAAGACAAGCAGAGATGTCTTTAACATCAAATAGAAGGGAATCTAGCGGAGTCTCAATGAAGTTATGCTTCAAAGAGATGGATAGTGTATACCTTCTGTATACAGGGGATATGACACTTCTAAAATTCGCACATTTTAGAAATGTAGCACGTTTTCAATCATTTTTAAAAGCAGGCAGGACGCAGGACAAACATGAAAAAAGAAGGACATGTCCCGCCAAAGCCGGACGTCTGGTAACTCAATCTACAGGTTATATATATTAGGAACTAGACATTAAATATAAATCACAATTAGAAAATGACAGTTCAAAGTTTAATGAGGAGGAGTAAAAGTTTTGTGACATTTTCCCTCATTCCACCTTCAAAGAAATATCCGTAATCAATCACCCCTTCTCTTCATTCTTCCGTTAGGGTGACTGTACCAGTAGTGGATCATTACAGTACTGTACCAGTAGTCGATCATTACAGTACTGTACCAGTAGTCGATCATTACAGTACTGTCCCAGTAGTGGATCATTACTGTACTGTACCAGTAGTCGATCATTACTGTACTGTACCAGTAGTGGATCATTACAGTACTGTACCAGTAGTCGATCATTACAGTACTGTACCAGTAGTCGATCATTACAGTACCGTACCAGTAGTCGATCATTACAGTACTGTACCAGTAGTCGATCATTACAGTACTGTACCGGTAGTCGATCATTACAGTACTGTACCAGTAGTCGATCATTACTGTACTGTAACAGTAGTCGATCATTACAGTACTGTACCAGTAGTCGATCATTACTGTACTGTACCAGTAGTCGATCATTACTGTACTGTACCAGTAGTCGATCTGAATCGATATTGTCAATTATCTATATATTTATATCTTACGATTCTCTAATAATTTTAATTCTATGACTTTTGTTTGTATTCATTGAATGTAATGGTGAATGATTGAGTAGGTACTAAATGTGAATGGGAACTTGTTGGTGTTTTATCTTGTATGGCTATCTGTTGATTGAAAGTATTATTTGATTTGACTCCTAATTATTAAAGTAGGAAGTCCCTCATGATATCACCTGTTAGAGTTTTGTGCCGCCTCACCTGTTTAGTAATTTCCTTTTATTTTTTCCCCAGCAATCAAAAAGTGTGAAAGTGTAAATTCCCCAAGACCCCATACATTCACTTCTCTGATTGCTTGTGAAATTGATGTGTTTATCACTTCACTTTCATTTCTGCCTCTCCAAAATAAAACGTTTATAGACAGGGTATCCCAAAAGTAGTAACCTTATTCCTTAACTCTTCTTTAGATTCACATTTTATACCAATTCTATTTGGGGTTGACGTTTCTTTCCTTAATTCTACCATGCCACAATCTTCTGTTTTCTACCTCTCTATAGCTGTACATATACTTCACTGGCACGCTAAAGTCCGTAGAAACTTAATTTTACTGACGGTTTTTCATCTTTGGCTTGAAACAGAGATTTAAAAGGCTGGATGCCCCTTCTAACACCAAACCATCTATATTTACTCGGGCTTAGGACCGTCATTTAATGAAACTGGCTTGCTTCCCTCGGTGGCAACATTTTTTTTACTGTTTTCATTTATCCTCTCTAAAAAGAGAATAGTTATCGCTGGATAATTTGTTATGTAAGGTTAGAAAAAGAACTTAGTATACAAGTATTTGTCAAATATATTTACACGATTATTTTAAATCTTAAAATCTTAAAAAATGTATATCATATTTGAACTTTTATTGTGCTGCGATGTTTTTAGTCACTATTAGTCTCCTCTAGAGACTTCCAAGGAAGGCTAAAGAGAGTAGGCACAAAACAGAAGATTGTTAAATGATAGAATTATTGGACGCAACACCGACAACAAATAGATTTGGAAATAGGTGAAGTTATAGAAGAAGAAGGAAAACATCCGTCGCATGATTACACTACGAAATGGACCCTATCTGGAGTCAACGCTATGTTCCCATCACGGCGTACGGCGCGCCGGACAAAAACAGATTTTTTATTATTCCATGTTTGAATTTTATACGTACCTTGAAACTTAAAATATCAAATTTTGAGAAGGACGATATATCTTTTCGTGAAGATTTCAACCGAAAATCAAAATGAATACAAATAGTTACAACAAATTACTTTGGTTGTCACTGTATACTCGTATTTTCTCCCCATGTTAAGATCTGCGTTAGTTAACACTTTTCTCTCAAAAAGAAAAGAAAAAAACAGCTTTATTGTACTCATGAGATATTACACTTAAATTGAGTTATCTCAGAGGTTCCTCAAAAGTTTTCCATTTCAAACATAAAGTGTTACTGTGCCTGCTGAGAAAAGAAATGCTTTCGAAAGTGTTAGTGTGAATGTTGAGAGAAAAAAACGCTTTCATAAAGTGCAAGTGTGTAGTGTGCCTGTTAAGGAAAGAAATGCTTTCATGAAATGTTACTGTGCCTGCTGAGAAAAGAAATGCTGTCATAAAGTGTTACTGTGCCTGTTAAGGAAAGAAATGCTTTCATGAAGTGTTACTGTGCCTGTTGAGAAAAGAAATGCTTTCATAAAGTGTTACTGTGCCTGTTGAGAAAAGAAATGCTTTCATAAAGTGTTACTGTGCCTGTTGAGAAAAAAAAAAAAAAAAAAANGTTACTGTGCCTGTTGATAAAAGAAATGCTTTCAAAAGTGTTAGTGTGAATGTTGAGAAAAAACAAACAAAAGAAAAACGCTTTCATAAAGTGCTAGTGTGTAGTGTGCCTGTTAAGGAAAGAAATGCTTTCGTGAAGTGTTACTGTGCCTGTTGAGGAAAGAAATGCTTTCATAAAGTGTTACTGTGCCTGTTGATAAAAGAAATGCTTTCAAAAGTGTTAGTGTGAATGTTGAGAAAAAACAAACAAAAGAAAAACGCTTTCATAAAGTGCTAGTGTGTAGTGTGCCTGTTAAGGAAAGAAATGCTTTCGTGAAGTGTTACTGTGCCTGTTGAGGAAAGAAATGCTTTCATAAAGTGTTACTGTGCCTGTTGATAAAAGAAATGCTTTCAAAAGTGTTAGTGTGAATGTTGAGAAAAAACAAACAAAAGAAAAACGCTTTCATAAAGTGCTAGTGTGTAGTGTGCCTGTTAAGGAAAGAAATGCTTTCGTGAAGTGTTACTGTGCCTGTTGAGGAAAGAAATGCTTTCATAAAGTGTTACTGTGCCTGTTGATAAAAGAAATGCTTTCAAAAGTGTTAGTGTGAATGTTGAGAAAAAACAAACAAAAGAAAAACGCTTTCATAAAGTGCTAGTGTGTAGTATGTCTGCTGAGAAAAGAAATGTTTTCAAAACGAAAGAATTTGTTCTCGGGAATATGTCATCAGGTACATTTGGAATTCAAGTCGTGCGTAGTCAGACGAGGTCGCGATAACGATCCCAACATCAGGAAATGAACGAAAGTGGTTACACCGAACCGATTTTTTGATCAGATTTTCAGGTTGACAAGAAAACCGAACGTTATACAAGTTTAGTATTTGAACCCAGGACTATTCTAAACAAACAAATATTTTTTTGTTGTTTGAAACAATCCATAAAAAAAAAAAAATTACCGGTAGTATGGATTCAATTGATTCCATCTAGGCCCGTATCCAGGATTTTATTTCGGGAGGGGGGGGGTCATTTAAAGGTGTTTTACCATATAGGATTATAGGAAAAATTAAACCTTTTTCAAAAAAAATTGGTGGGGGGGGTTGAATCCTTAAAACCCTGTCCTGGATACGGGCTTAATTCCATCAATGAAACCAATGTTATTATTATATCTTCAGAAAATTAAAAAGCACACGCGGAAACTGCACGAACAATATACTAGGAAATTCCTAATAGGAATTCTAAAGGAAGTCTGACGAAATATCCGACCAGTCGGAACCACTTTGACCACTCAAATCGTAGCTGTACATCTCAGTCGTGCGTAATCAACTTTGTTGAAGCTCTCTCAACAGACCCTGTATTTATGAAGTTTTCTTGCGTCAATATTATTCACCACTCCATCAAAATCAGCAATTTTTTACGAGTTCGGTATTATTTTGACTTACAATCTTTGTAAACAAAACGAAAAGGAAACAAAAGAAATGAAAAAAACTTTTCTACGTGAATGATGTATAGAGAATAAAAGGAAGGCAAAAAATCATAAAGAAGTATCTAGGAATTTAATAACGAGCACGAAGAACTGGTGATGAGAACGGAGAGAGAAAAGACAGAAAGAGCGAGTAAGAGAGAAAGGGAGATTAGATAGAAAGAACAGAGAGAGAATAAATAGAACGGCGAGTAAGGGAGAGTGTTGCAAGAATGAGAGAATAGATATATAGAAACGGAGCAGAAAGAGATAGAAAAAAGGGAGAAAGCGAGTAAAAGAGAAAATTTTGAGAGATTGAAGAGAAAATTGATAAAAACAGACAGAAAAGAGCAGAAAAAACAGAGAGAGCGAGTAAGAGAGAACAGGTTGAGGAAGTGAAGAGAGAATAGGTAATAGATAGAAAAAGCGAGAAAAAGAGAGAAAAGAGACTGAAGACTCTAAACAGAGTCCGGGGGGGGGGGCAATAACTACTATTGATGTGGTTAAACATGCAGGTTAGACTATAAAAAATGTCAACATTTTTGTACAGAGGAATACATTTCCTCAGTACAAAATTGCCTGTTGGTAATATATATGCTGACTGTCTCATAATCGACGTATCTCCGCGGAGGTTACCTAGAGATTTGAAATTTTGCACACAGATCCCTCTTAATATGTAGGTGTCTCATCCCCCGCCTACCCCGCGGCTCCAACAAAAATCCATAATCGAGAAGTAAAACATCGGGATGAGCGAGAAAGCCGCAATTTAATACGAGCAAAATATTGAATTTTCTACATAGGAGCCGTGCTCACTCTGGGGGTCGGTTCCATCAAAAATCCAAACTTGAGAAGCTTTAATGTCGCAATTTCAAAATTGTTGTTGAATTTCATATTAACACTACTGCGAAGCACGGACAAACAGCTAGTAAACATTATAACTGGCTATACCAAGTTAATGTTCGAGGGTTCTCGTGGAATAAACTAACGTTTTAATTTTGGTGGCTTTGGTTATTCCTTTCTTGTTTTCACCGGGCTTGGTTTATCAGTAAGCAAATATAGGTTTATAGAGAATGTGGAGATTCTATTGGCCTTTGAGTGCTGAACCCTAAAAAATTTCTCTCTCAAATTTATTCCCAACATTATTTCATTACATATTCCGTCTCATTGAGGAAACAGGTTAATATGAATAATGCAACAACATTGATGTATCAGAGAAATTGAATTCTCTCTCTCTTCTTTCTTTGAGTCTTTCTTTTCCATTACTTATTTATCTAAAATCTTAATCTTTATTTGTTAAGTTTCTGATGTTCTTTATTTCTCTTTATTGTTTCTTGCATTGTTTTATTCTCTGTTTACTTTTTTACTTTCTCTTCCATAGAAGATAAAGTATTGTATTCGTGCAGAAATTTTAGAGATATTTTGGCTGAAAAAATNCCTTAAAACTTTAGAAGAACAAAATCTGCATTCGGTGGTAGTCTGATGGAATGATTAAGGAAGAGAAAGTCTAGTACGGTTTTCCGTACCATTTATTTTTTTAATAAACATCAGTGGAGGAGCTCTGATAACATTTCTTAGGAAGACATGCACTATTACTAATTGCAATTAAATGCTATATTTTTTGGGAAATGGGAATTACCACCTGACTTCAGAATTTCTACTCGGAAACTGCCGTTTTCAGAAAGATCTAATTTTATCCTCCAGAAAAAAATTAGATTTCACTACGACACTAATGAAAATGAGAATGTCTACTTTTGATAATTTAAGTAGATTAGAAACCAGTTTTGGAACAAAAATAGGGCCGCTTTTACCAAAATAGCCAACACCGAGTTTGCAAGTCAACCCGGGGTTCGCACAAAATTTGGCTTTTATCAAGTTTTAGTTTCTAGAAGACACATCCAAATCAATGCCCAGTTGTCCAGAGCGCTAGTGTGCCAACACCTCCATTTATGAGAGATTCCCTTTTTCAAGTCGAGTTTGCTTTTTTTTAGGCGCAATTTTTTTTNAGTTTGCCTTTTTTAAGAAGCAAATTTTTTTATATTTTTCAAAAAATTACAGATGTGTCTACAATTCTAGATACGAACTAGAAATATAAAAGTGGAGTAAAATAATATGACAAGAGATAAAAATAAATTACATCTGCAGGATTTTTTGCTGTTTTTCGTGAGGATATTTTCGAAATTACGAAATGTAATTTATGTACTTTTCATGGATTTTTAGGTTAATATTTTTTGTCAAAAATGTTGACCGTAGTATGGAGGAAAAAATTGGGCGAAATAAAAAGATATCAAAACATGAAGAGGAATAATAGATTGCTTCAAACACCATATCCGAACCTGCAGAGAGGATATAAATTCCATTCTATCTTAACTCTTATCCCAGCTATGCAGATTTTCTTAGCTATGGCGATCAAATCATTGAAAAAACAATAGTATCGATATTACGAGTATTTTAAACAAAATAAAGGGAACATAATGATGTCCAATTGTTTACATAAAAATAAGATTTTAATGTAATTTTTTTTAATCATCTGTGGAAAATAAATTATATCAGAAATTTTGAAACTATCCTCGCGAAAAACAACAAAAAAAATCTATAGAATTAATTTACTTTTATCTCTTGTTAATTTATATTAATTTATATTACTATATATATTATCATTTTATATCAATTCAACGATCATACCACGTTGAATAAACCAGTTCTCGTCAGATCACTGAAGTTAAGCAACGTCGGGCGTGGTCAGTACTTAGATGGGTGACCGCTTGAGAACACCACGTATCGTTGGCTCATTTTTCCGGCCCAACCCAGGCTGGGTGAGGCCAATGTGGGTAGCTGCATGGTTTGCAAGTTTCAAGCGAATTGAGGGTAAAACCCCCGTCTTGAATGACCAATAGATGTTAAAGAAACGTTAGGCCAANAAAGAAACGTTAAGCCAAATTGAAAAAAAAAAAAAAATATATTACTAGGTCGTACATAAATTATAGACACATCTTTCATTTTGAAAAACCAAAAACAGAGAGTAGTTTACGCTGTGGCCAAAGTAAATTTATCAAACACCAACTCATGCAACTCCGAATATTTTTGGAAAAAGCCAAATTGAGAGTTCTCATCCTGAGAGAGTTCAACCTGAGTTCACCAACGCAGTGTTCACTGTTTTTTGGTAAAAGCGGCCCCTAGTAAAATTTTACATCAAATCTTAAAACGGATTCCGTTATACAGGGTGTAATAAAATTTTACTATAAAAACTTCTAGCACCACCCTTGATTATTTTTTTGAAAGAGTGAAACATTTGAATAAAAAATATTTGTATAGCATTCTAATTTAAATTACTCGAGAAATGGGCACTTTTGTAAAAAAAAAGTCACTTCTGGGGTTCAAACTCGGATCTCGTCATAACCATTTGAATGACCATGGGCTCTTTCCTATCCTTAGAAATTTGCGGAATTGAAAATCCAAGCCGTTCAAAGGTTGCAGGGACTTCATAAGTTGGAGTTCTTCAAAATTTGGCACCCATGGCGACCGTCCCGACCTAAAACAGGCTCTGGAGATACTTCTTCTTCTTCTTCTTCTTTCACTCACCTTTTCCCAATTTTATTTGGGGTCGGCGTTCTCTTCTCTAATTCTGCCCCGCCATAACTTCCTATCTAACGCTTCCTCCCGTCTCCAACCTTTTTCTCTCATATCTTCCTCGACCTTATCCTTCCATCTCAGCTTTGGTCTCCCTCTCTTTCTCTTCCCCTCTATACCCATTTTCTCTACCTTTTTGGCCACGTAACTCTCATCTCTCCTCTCAACATGCCCAAACCATCTCATTCTACTCTCTTGTATTTTCTTTCCCAATGGCCCCACTTTCACTGTTTCTCTGATTTTCTCATTTCTCACTCTGTCTCTCCTTGTTAATCCACACATCCATCTCAACATCCTCATCTCAGCTACCTCCAACTTTCTCTCTTGTGCTTTGGTTATAGCCCACGTCTCCGCACTATACATCAAAGCTGGTCTCACTACTGTTTTATAAAGTTTACCCTTCATTCTCCCACTAATTTTTCTATCACACAATACTCCACTCAATTTTCTCCAATTCATCCATCCACAATTTACTCTATGATTCACTTCACATCCTATATTCCCATTCTTTTCCAAAACTGATCCTAGGTATTTGAACTTGTCCACTGCAGGTAGTTGCTGGTCTTGAAGTTTGAGATGTAATCCGTCCACCTGTTGGGTTGTAAAATACTCGGTCTTTGTTCTGCTTATTCTTAATCCTCTTTGTTCTAGGGCTTTCCTCCAACTTTCTAACTTCAATGGAGATACACGCCCACATTAATTATTAATTTTAGATATAAAAGAATAGAGCTCTATAATTTATAATTAATATAAGTTTGACAAGCAACTTTAATCCTAATTTGAACAAAAACAACAGCAAAGAGAGAAAAATAGGACGGCTTAATTGAATAAAAGGAGAAAAGCAAATTATTTGAATTTATAAAGAAGAACGTTCCTTCATGGTAAAGTAGTAACTGACTTTTAGTAGTTTTCAGTTTTAGTGCTTGAAATGTTTACATAATTAACAGTTCATGATGGAACCAGAACATCAAATAAAGTTACAAGACAAAGGAGAAAGCCATTCAATCACTAATAATACCTTTGTTTCCTTTTCAAATAATGTTTATATTGGTTTATTATTTTCAATAATGAACCTTTGGAAACGTCACGAAAAAATAATAATCCCCCCCCCCCCTCAAAATTTGATATTTTACGTTCAAGGTACGTATAGGATCAAAAATCAAATAAAAAGAAAATCCGTTTGTCCGCCGTACGCCGTGATGGTATGCAGGTTCCGTTTGGGGTCTATTGTGCTCCGGAAATTTTGAGTGCAATGGAATATACCGTTGGCGGTTTATGTCGCTTTTTAGCGGTCTTCACCTATGTATGTCAAATTTAGAGTCTAATTACGCCTCAGATTTTCTGGAGGAGGCGTATTTTTTTAGTCAGTAAAATAATAAATCCATATTATGTCACATTGGCAGAGTTTTCACCTCTTATTTCATACATAAATAAAATATGCAATAACTTTTGTTTCGATGACTTCGTCAAAAAATTAGGTCTTATGACTCTTATGTTGCTTTTTGACCGCACAATGATTCAAGATCAATGATGAATTTATAAGAACTCATTGCTCTTAATAAATTCAATTCGACAGGTGTGAAAACAATGAGTTCTTATAAATTTATCATTGACCTTGTATCATTCGGCGACAAAAAGCGACATTGGACTTCATTTGTATGACAACCAAAAGTTATTGCATGGTTTATGTTCTATTAAGTGAGATGGAAAAATTAAAAATTCATAGGTTCTGGTTTGAGAAAATCGACTTTGAATCCGCAATTGTTTTTATTGTGATGATCCCACATTAGGATAACCTTTTTCAAGGAAATCAGAGCTATACAAAACAGCCTGTAATTTTTGTAACAAAAGCCCAAATCAAAAATCGATAAAAAAAAAATATTTGATTTTGCCCAAATTGTAGCACCTATACAACTTATTACACCCTGCAATCCGTTTGTCCGCAGCGCCGCCTCCGTAACCTTTACATCTCACATCATACGCCGTGGGTAGTTTTGCAATTTACCGTTAACCGATTTTGATAATATTTGGTTTGTAGGTCCCATTTGTAGTCCAATTGTACCCTAAAATACTATTTGTACTTTATAACATACTTTACACGCTGGCCGGTCTCAAAGCTTATGATTTTGATGATATTTTGTTTGTATGTCCCATTTGTAGTCCAATTGTACCCTAAAATACTATTTGTACTTTATAACATGCTACAGACGCTGACTGGTCCCAAAGCTTATGAAACTAGTTTTTTCAGCTTTCCTTTCTAAAATATTGGCGGCTTGGTTTCCATGGAATGGGAATTAATCTGCCTTCAATTATACACCTCAAATGAGGCCAGTAGGTATAAAGATTTTCGATCACCCTTGCAATTAACTTGGCGTCCAAAATGTCTCCAAGGTACTTCATTTTACCCACAAATACAAGCGTTGACCAAAGAGATACCGAGGAACTAGTCCCTACAGTTTCCTCTTCTTAATGAATGAAATAATTGTGGTTTTTGTCGGATTCACCCTGAGGTTGATCGTACCACACCAGTTTTCAACCCCGTTTAATGCCGTTTGCATCAGTTCAGGGATTGTGTTCAGATATTTTCCCCGGATCAGTATGACTAGACCTTCCAGGTCAACTGCTAGGTTCCACAGAAGGGGAGACAACACTGCCCCTGTGGACATCATCTGCTGACCACAGCATTCACTGTTTCCCCAAACATATTAGTGCTCAGAGTTCTCATTTGTGTTATTGGTTATAACACAAATGACTACAATTTCTTTATCTTATCACTTCATTGAACCTGAAAGAAACGAACGACCCTTTCCACTTTTATCTTTCTTCTAAAGAATAAAACTATACCTGGCTAAGTTCTCTTCTTAAACAAACTTTATAATTCTTTATCGGTACGGAAAGAAAATTGAAAAGACAGTCTGATATTAAATATAATTAAATTAATATTATTATTGTTTTCTTTTTGTTTCTCTCTTTCTTATCTTGCTTCTTCTCAATTTGGGAGTTAGATCAGCGGGTTGCTTCCCTGGTATGCTTGAGTCTAAACATTCTACACATTTACCACATAGTCATATAGATATTTGACTTTTCGTTAGTAACTATCTTTTGGAAATTAGAATCATTTCAATATTCCCGTAGTGTATCATGGAAATAAAAACACGTCAATTGATAAAAATTGCGTTTACCTAAATTTTAGGATCTATAAATTACGCTGAATCAGGACATTTGAGTAGAAGCATTTTAATGTATCCTTTTTTGCTGTATGTATGTTCCATGTGGCGTTAATGATTTTTATCTACAAAAAAATGGTAACAGAATGGTATTCTAATTGTATACCCAGTGAAACTTACTGAGCATTGCACTGGCTTTGCACGCGGGAGACCCTGGTTCGAGTTCTGGCATGCAGGACCGGAATTTTTTTTTGGAATTGTACTTGATTGTTTCGGGTGCTTTTATGTGAGTAGCAACCAATGCCCTTGTAATGCTGTGAAATGCGAGATATTTCACAAAGAGACAAAGCTTGAAAATGATGAAGAAATATATGAAGAAGATGAAATATGAAATATAGACAAGATGGAAATTTCTAAATAAAGAATGCATCTTACGCAGAAAAATATCAATGACAAGATGTTTCACAAAAAGACAAAGCTTGAAAATGATGAAGAAATATAATGAAGAAGAAAAAATGTTGACAAGATGGAAATTTCTAAATAAAAATGCATCTTACGTAGATAAAGATCAATAACAAGATGTTTCACAAAAAGACAAAGCTTGAAAATGATGAAGAAATATATGAAGAAGATGAAATGTTGACAAGATGGAAATTTCTAAATAAAGAATGCATCTTACGCAGAAAAAGATCAATGACGAGATGTTTCACAAAAAGACAAAGCTTGAAAATGGTGAAGAAATATATGAAGAAGATGAAATGTTGACAAGATGGAAATTTCACAATGACGAGATGTTTCACAAAAAGACAAAGCTTGAAAATGATGAAGAAATATATGAAGAAAATGAAGTTTTGACAAGATGGAATTTTTCAATATGAAGAATGCAACTTACGCAGAAAAAGATCAATGACGAGATGTTTCACAAAAAGACAAAGCTAGAAAATGATGAAGAAGATAAAATGTTGACAAGATGGAAATTTCTAAATAAAGAATGCATCTTACGCAGAAAAAGATCAACGACGAGATGTTTCACAAAAAGACAAAGCTTTAAAATGCTGATGAAGAAATATATGAAGAAGATGAAATGTTGACAAGATGGACATTTCTAAATAAAGAATGCATCTTTCACAGAAAAAGATCAACGACGAGATGTTTCACAAAAAGACAAAGCTTGAAAATGATGAAGAAATATATGAAGAAGATGAAATGTTGACAAGATGGAAAGAGTATACTGCGAAAAGTGATGTGGTGATGAGACACCGGATCTAGAACTGGTAATCCTTGAGGAAATACCTAAATTTTGGATGGAAGAATAGATAAGGATGTATATCAAAAAGGGGTGAAGAGAAAAAGGGATGTTTGGTCTGAAATCTGTAAAAGACAATGTTTGTGTTAGAAAAGTTACACATTATAAACATCATTGTTTGTTTTACAGTCTTATAATAATCTTCATATTTTACCGTAAATTTCCCAAATTATATTCGTGGTAGACCTATTCTTCCTTGATGCTAATACAGGGTGATGCTATTCGATATCCAAAAATCTATTCAAATCATTGAAAGAATTAAATAATGAAAACGAAAAGTATATTCACCAAATAAAACAGAAAGCGATCATACTGAACACATGTTGCACAGTGCCCCGAGTCCTGTACTGACTGAACTTCCCAAACTATATTTAAAACTGGTTGAGTAGATATTTTGTCCTCCAAACAGAAATCCAAGCGTCAAAGGCACGGTGAAGATACCAGTTCACCTAAGATCACTAGAATTATGGAACGTCCAGTGATTTTAACTTGGTGGATTCCCCACGAAACAGGTAGGTCCGAACACTCGTGGCTATTTCCAGCATAACCCTGCTTTCTGACTGGGTGAGTTCAATGTGTAAAACCTGCATGACCCATGGATTATTTAACATACCTTCAGCCAAAAAAAGAAATATATACAAGGTGAGTCAAACCGTGAGAGATAGGAAGAAAACGTTCGATACAAAAAACCCTGATCTTTTGAGAGAAAATATGGTGACCTTGCGATTTTTCTCCAAGTTTGTCTTCAAGGTTGGTTTAAGTCCGAATTTGTTTTTTTAAATAGGATCCTATATTTTTGATTGTGGTGGTGAATTTTAAATTACAAATGAAATCTTTTTTGCTTAATTTTTTTTTCCAATTTGGCTTACAGTTGTCGAAATAATTTTGTGCTTGATGTGCTCTTAGTAAGAGATATCTAACCTGTGCATGGGCGTACGCAGCATATCGTCTAGGGGGGGGGGCAGCCGAGTTTTTTTAATTTCCTTATCCTATAATAAAAAGGAAAGTATTGTAATGGGCTGAAATTTTCGATGTCGAGTTTTCAATGCCAAAACTCATTTTGGGGTCTCCAGAGCCCAAATCTCGAGTTTCAGCATTTGGTCTGTGCTGGGTGTGTCTGTGTGTCCGTCTGTGAACAAGATATCTCAAGAACGGCCAGAGACTTGAAATTTGGTATGTATGTCAGTTTTATGCCATGAACGCCAAAATAAGCTTTTGGTTGAAATTGAATATGCCGTTGGTGGTTTTATGCCGCTATTTGGCGGTTTTGCCTAAAACCAGAATGGAAAGAGCTAGAACTTGAAATTTGGTGCCTATTCGTATCAATTTCATACAAGAAATTGAGGAATACAACTTAGGTTGATGTGCAATATATTGTTGGCCTCTAATTAGCGGTTGAAGACCGCTCAGAGGCTAAATATGCACCACGGAACTTGACGAAACCAACACTGTAGTAGTAATGCACTACGTATTCAGTCCAAGATGTTGTGGTGTAAACATGCGGTCACTCATCGAACACTGACCNAATTTCATACAAGAAATTGAGGAATACAACTTAGGTTGATGTGTAATATATTGTTGGCCTCTAATTAGCGGTTGAAGACCGCTCAGAGGCTAAATATGCACCACGAAACTTGACGAAACCAAGATGTTGTGGTGTAAACATGCGGTCACTCATCGAACACTGACCATACCCTCCGCTGCTTAACTTCAGTGATCGGCTGGGAACTGTTGTACTCAAAACTCAACGTGGTATGGTGATGTATTTAGAAGAAGAAAAAAAAAACAAATTATTTAGTGTTTAAAAAGCTGTGTTTTGGCACTCTACGCAATGTAAAAAAACTTAAACAGTCAAGAGTATACTTTAACTAGTGTCTCCATGCCTTTTCTCTTTTCTATTAAAATATAACACTAAATAATTAAAACTCTTATTTCTTCTTAACTTTCGGTCTTTACATATCTCATTTCAGGTGTAATAAATTTTGTAGAATTAAAAAATTTGCCATTGTAAAGGTCTATACAACTGGCAAATTTCTGCTGTCTGCATTTACGAAACCATAATTTAGTGATATGTTCGACATTTTAAATTAAAATTATAATTTAAAATAATATCTTAACAATAAAATTTACAAATAACAAGCATTACTCGATTCACAGTACAAGCCAGAAATGATGCATTAAAAAATTTCAAAATCTTTGGTTACATATTGATGACGTGTGCGGTAAACAACCAATCAGATTGCGTTATTTTTAAGACGACCTTCGAGAGGCATTTTCTACCCTAAGAAGGGAGATTTATGATTTTTTGAAAGCAAATTCGTGTTTTTCATGTTATTTTACCAATGAAACCATCATTAACTGGAAAAAAAAATATTTAGGAAAGCCCCATTACAAAAATACAAACTTCAAATTTCAAAATTTCCCACGACATGAAACAGTGTTGCCAATGCTGCTGCCGAGTTGCCAGCTACAGACTTTGGGGATTGTAGATGGATAACGAACTGATGGTTTCAGTTGAAATTTCAGTGTTTGTTTTTGCTACAGGCGATTTTTCTTTTTAAGTTACGGGTGAAAAGTATTTTTATCTAGTGTAAGTTGGGCCGAAAAATCATAATATCTAGTGTAAGTTGGTTTTTGGGGGGGGGGGGGCAGCACGCCCATGAACATGTGTAACATTACGGCACGCCTAATATTTGCAAATATTTTTGCATCAAACCATGCTATTATTATTTAACAAATTTTCACTTGATGTTTCACTCAAATTAACACATTTATGACCAAATATTTCAAAATGGGTGTGCCGATAAAACTTCATATGTTAGATATCTATTATTCAGACAAAGTGCACGGTAAAAGTTATCTCAAAATCTGTAAGTCAAATCGAAAAAAAAAAAAAAAAAATTGAGCAAAAAATATTTCATTTCCAATACAAAATTCACTTCACAATCAAAAAAATGGAGTTCCATTTAAAATAAATGGTACGGAAAACCGTACTAGATTTTCTCTTCCATAATCATTCCATCAGACTACCACCGAATGCAGATG
>CM022881.1:14548548-14572419 GCA_012654025.1 Pachypsylla venusta | reverse complement strand
CACGAATACAATACTTTATCTTCTAGGAAGAGAAAGTAAAAATCCGTTTGGCACTTTTACCACTTAGCGTTGACCTAATTGTTCCACTTTTGGGTCAGTACAATTGGGTTGCCATGTTTGAGACAACAATAAGTTGTGGGTAAAATTAGTACAAAAGAATAAAGTGAATATCATTTACTCTAATTTGATATCTTGTGTCGTTCTGGTAGACAAAAACCACGTGTTACCCTGGTCACGTAGTCTAAGTAGAAAAGGGCCATATCTCCGAAACTAAGTTGTTACAAATAAAAAAAAATTCAGTGAAATCTGTCAGATTTCAACGACAAAAGTTGAAAATCGCTCTAATTTCGAACAGCGTCAAGTCCCGCCAGACCCACTTATTACTCGAAAACGGCGTCGATGCAAATCTTTTTTTTTTTTTTTTTTTGCATATCGAATATAATCAATGCATTTTATCCCACTTTGATATCTTCTTGAGTCCAGCCAAATTAACGCAACCCAGAAGTATGACAGAGGATAAAAAACCTGTAACGTTGTGATGAGTACCCAAGGTTTTCTAAGACAGCCACATATACTCACTTACCCGATTACTTGGTGGTATTTTAAGCACAATCGATTAAATCCATTAAACTAAGTATTTTCCAGGATAATCAGAAGAAAGCATATATTATAAAATATTAGCAGTTCGCCCGTGCTTCGCTACGGTTATAAGATTCAACAAAAATTTCGATATTTCGAAATTAAAGATTCTCAAGTTTGAATTTTGGTAAAACTAATATTTATATTACTTTTACTCAAATGTATTTAATCAATTTCGTATTAAATTTCAGCTTTCTCGCTCATCCCGATGTGGTACTTCTCAATTATGGATTTTGGTGGAAACGAACCCCAGTTAGAAAATTCAATATTTTACTCAAGTATATTTCTTTTTGTACTGCAGAACACCTTCGTATTAAACTTCAGCCCTTTCCCGATCTATATCTTTTTAAAACTTGGATTTAGACTACGTCGTATAAAGCAATTAGAAAGCGTTTGGGTGTTGTACTCCAACACAAAAATTCTAGAAAAATCATTTAAACGAGGGATGCATGAGGAAAGAAATTAATTTTCTTGGTCTGGTAGGCAACTGTTGATATTAAATATGAAATTTCAATTAAGTTTCGAACACGAAATGTCAACAGCGACACGTTGATAGTGCAAGGAAAACATATTGTGATTATTTTAAGCAAAACATATGTTGTGATGATCCTGATAGATATGTCAATGTCAATATCCGTCCTTCCATGTTATTTTAAGGAAAACATATTGTGATGATCTTGATAGATATGTCAATATCTGTCCTTCCATGTTATTTTAAGGAAAACATATTGTGATTATCTTGATAGATATGTCAATATCCGTCCTTCCATGTTATTTTAAGGAAAACATTATGTGATTATCTTGATAGATATGTCAATATCCGTCCTTCCATGTTATAAAAACATATTGTGATGATCTTGATAGATATGTCAATATCCGTCCTTTCATGTTATTTTAAGCTCAACTTTCGTTTTTCAAAAAATCGAATACTCTATTTAATTTTAATAATTATAATATAGGAATGTCTTTAGTGACTTTATGATTTTCTTGTTGAAGGGAAGAATTTAAATATTTTTAATTTTCGTCGAATCGACTTCTTCAATTTTAGAATCTTTTTTTTATAATTTTTTTTTATAAAAATAAAAAATTAAAAATATTTAAATTCTTTCCTTCAACAAGAAAATCTATTTAATTTTAGGTACATACAAATGAAAATTGTTTTTTTTTTTTTTTTAAAATTTTATTTTCCATCATTGTAGGATTTTTTCCACTCCAAACATGCATGTGAGACATATCGAACGAAAGGTTATTCTGAATTGAATAATAGTCCTTATTTTTACTGCCCGAATAGAACTGAAGAGTCCCTTTACACCGGCAGTGTTTTGGGTGCTATTTTTATGTGGTAATATCTCAAATTTATAAGGATATAATTCCATGGGTTGGCTAGGTTTGAACCAGTGCCCTAATGATTACTAGTCGGAGCGTCTTACCACTAAACCACCAACCCACATAAATGGTAACAATGAAAACAAAAAATAAAATTTCAGAGCATGAATGGCGTGTAACGCGAGTCGAATTATGTTTCATTATAGATAGGCTATGATGGTAATCTGAAATTCAGATTTTATTTTGATTGTTCTTTTTTTATTGTTTTCATTCGATTTAGACGAGACACGAGACTTTCCGTTGATATGTCTCTCATACATCTTTGGCGTGGAAAATCGCCACAATTAAGAAAAAAAATAATATTAAAAAATTAAAATTTGATGGCAATAGTCACGGATAATCCACGCTTTGCTGTAATGTGTGTTTCAAATTTAAAGTTTCTAAGTTTGGCCATCGTTGAATTGCGTTTTTTTTTAGTCAATCAGTACGTCATACGTACTGACTGACTCACCGGTATGGTACGCACAGTAAAATCAAAGTCCAATGTGAAGACAAACATCCTTGTAATATTAGGAAGCAATAGGCAGTACGTTCACCGCACAGTCAAATCTAGGTCCGAAGTGAAGCCAAACATACTTGAAATATTAGGAAGCATTGCCCGCGGTACGGTCATCGTACTGTCAAATCCAGGTCCGATGTGAAGCCAACCATCCTTGAAATATTAGGAAGCAATGTCCGGTACGATCACCGCACTGTCATATCCAGGTCCGATGTGAAGACAAACATCCTTGAAATATTAGCAAGAAATACCCAGTACGGTCATCGCACTTCAAAGTTGAAGCAACCTTTAACATAAATTCATGATGACATTAAAAGTTGTTCCAGAAAGATTATTTTTCTGTTGGGATTAGTATTTAAGCTGCAAATCTGAATGGTTCAACATAAAAAAAAAACTCTTGTAAGCAAAAATTTATAAAGAACGACTGACAAAATTTCATTTCGGTCAGTCAAATTTCAATACCGAATTTCAATTTAGGAACTCGTTCAGTAAACTGACTCATTGAACCAGTGCGCAAATGTCTGACTGTACTAAACAAATAATTCAGTAACCTTTCTGAATGAGCTAGTGTACAATTGTCTGACTGTACTAAACAAATAATTCAGTAACCTTTTTGAATGAGCTAGTGTACAATTGTCTGAGAGTACTAAACAAATAATTCAGTAACCTTTCTGAATGAGCTAGTGTACAAATGTCTGAGAGTACTAAACAAATAATTCAGTAAACTGACTGAATGAACTAGTGTACAAATGTCTGATTGTACTAAACAAATAATTCAGCAAACTGACTGAATGAGCTAGTGTACAAATGTCTGTCTGTACTAAACAAATAATTCAGTGAACTGATTGAATGAACTAGTGTACAAATGTCTGACTGTACTAAACAAATAATTCAGTAAACTGACTGAATGAACTAGTGTACATACAAATGTCTGACTGTACTAAACAAATAATTCAGTAAACTGACTGAATGAACTAGTGTACCTACAAATGTCTGACTGTACTAAACAAATAATTCAGTGAACTGACTGAATGAACTAGTGTATAAATGTCTGACTGCACTAAACAAATAATTCAGTAAACTGACTGAATGAACTAGTGCACAAATGTCTGACTGTACTAAACAAATAATTCAGTGAACTGACTGAATGAACAAGAGACATAAATCCCGAAAATTATATTCCAATCGTTCAGTCCAGGCTTTTGAATTTAATATAGATTGCTAGTGGTTCTGAGAACTATAGACCTCACTCATTGGCTGAAGATTTGGGCTCTGGGGAACTCAAAACCTGTTTTGGAATTGAACACTCGACATCTGCAGTCCATTACAATACTTTCTTTTATAGATAAGGAGATGTTCACACTAGTCGTGAGATGTTCACACCAAATTGCATAATATTATTGAATGAAGCAAAATGAACTAAAAACTAAACAAATAATAATCATCAACTATCAACTAAATATACAACATCAATAATCAACTCTACGCGAAAGAGCAATTTTTATTTTTAAGAAGAGTAATTTGTACGAAGTGGGGGTGAGTGGTGGAGATTTACACCTCCCCCCACCCACTTCAAATAATAATTCTCTCAAAATTTCCTTTTTGTTTTTCATCCCAAATCTATAAAAATGTTATTTTGTCTGGTTTTTACAATCCATAGGAACTTTTTTTATGTCGAAATGCCCTTAACCCCCCCCCCATCCGTTTCTGGTGCAGTGTGAATGCATTTTTGTTAACTTACTTTTAACTTCTTTATGAACTCTACTTTTGTCTATTTTATTCTCTTTTCCTTATCGTACTATCTTTTTTGTATTCTTTCTTTCTTCAAGAAACAAACAGAACAAGGGAAGTGAGATAATTTTAAAAATGTAAAAATGATAAATTTTAAATTGTGATTTTGAGGTGGCTTAAGCAAGCACAAAAGTAGTGTTTCATCCGCACCAACCGGATGCAATAATTCAGCAGTATATAGCTATTATCTGGGATATTAAATCATTTGATAGCTCGCAGATAATTCAGATTACTTCATTAACATCCCAATAATGCGCAGGCTCGAATATTGGTGTCATTTATTCTCATTACTAGCTGTTTCGCCCGTGCTTCGCTACGGCCTATAGCTTCGCGTCTTTCAAAAATGGAAAGCTAATATTATTCTATGATTCCCCTTACAAAAATCAAAAAAACGGCCATAATTCGAAAACTGTTGGACAGTTTTTCGCAAACTATGTTCCAAATTAAGGTTTAAAAGGCCACCTAAAACTTTCTCGCTCTCAGTTGATATGTTGTCACGACAAAAATTAAGATATCGGACCATGGCCGCCTAAATTCGGTCAAGAATCGAAAAATCGGCCGTAACTCGAAAACGCTTCGACATTTTTGAATTCTGATATATTATCAAGTGTTTTTCTCATCAATTTTTCGATATCTCTTAGATACTGTTTTGGTTAAACAATTAGTAATACATACACACACACACAAACAAACACACACACACACATTTATCGTTACATTGAGTTTTATTATTATAGATTTTAAGGAATTAGAATAAAGCCGATCATATAAAAATACATCAAATGTCAAATGACATTTAAATTTTGGAACATAAAGTATTACAGATAGACTAGCTGTTTACCTGGAACACCTTTGTATCGAATTTCAACTTTCTCGCTCTTCCCGAAGTGGTAATTCTCAATTCCGATTTTTCGGTGGTGAAAACCGGCCATAAATGGGCAGAAACCGCAAAATTTTAATTTTTATATTTATCATGGGTTTTTTAGGTACATACTATTTTGGGGGGTCCATTCTCGGTCATTTTCTGTTATCTCCTTTAGTTTGTCCAGGCAAAAATTTCAAAGAAACCAGCTAAACAGCGTCATTTTTGGCGTAACTTGTTTCCACTTGAACTTTCGATTTTTGTTCCTTCTTATTATGCACCTGCATATACTAAAAGGGACCTGTGTATCAAATTTCAAGTCTCTAGATTTAGCCATCATGGAGCTACGATGATTATCAGACAGTCAGTATACCAACTGTGGGCTCTGCGTATAGAAAACGCAGAATTGTAAGGTCCCATGAGTATTTTGCTAAAAAAAAACTCAGGTTCAACTTGGTCCAGCTCTGTTTTGTATTCTGGGGCCTATTTCATTAAACTTAGTCCTACATGCAAAATGCATATATTACTGGCTTGTATAACAGAAAACAACACTGCAAATTTTTTTTCCTTTTTTTTAACTTGGCTTCACGACTCTTTAACATCTATTGGTCATTCAAGACGGGGGTTTCACCCTCCATTTGCTGGAAACTTGCAAAACCAGCTACCCAGATTGCCCTCACCCAGTCTGGGTTGGGCCGGAAAAATAGGCAGCATCACGCCGGACGTTGATTAACTTCAGTGATCTAACGGGAACTGGTGTATTCAACGTGCCATAGACGCTGGCTTGCTAATATAATATTTATGTTGAAATTTACTTCTGGAATATAGAATATGAATTTTGCTTAGAGGACTTATAAGATTTATGAGATCCAATAATTTTGAAAAAACTTTTATAGTAATATACTAGAACATTGTACCTTGCTATAGATTGGTATGCTGTGATATAGCACCTTACACTATGTAAGCAGCATCTTTTGTTTTGTTAAAAAAATAAAATTGTTTCTCTCTTAATTATATTACTTTTAAAAAATGTATTTCAGTAGCAGCAGTTCAATTTGGGATTTCAATGTTTATCCACTGTGGGGTTCCTCTAAAAGTGTACAAAATTTGAAAACCACTCGCCAAGTNGGGGGGTATTCAAAATTTCATCCTTCTATAGATCTTTCGAGAAGACTGTTTTTTTAGTAAATATATAAATATGAGGTATTACCTTTGAAAAGTTACCTTAAGATTTCATTGATCTAGTTTTTTCTTTTCAAGGAAAAAGTAGAACATTCACATACCTGAAATGTAAAGAGACGAAATTTAGTTAGTTTTAGTTTTATAAGTATAGTTGGTTAATCTATTGCTTATCAATTGTAACTTCCATCATGCAGGGTAGAAGATCCCCATCTCCAAGACTTAAATGTTTAAATCTTCGAAATGGGTAACCTCTACCCTGATGGGAAATACCAATAATCAGCAATAGAGTAACCAAAAATAAAATTTCGCAGCCTCGTAAGAACAATTGAGTAGCTACTTTTATGTGAGTAGCACTCAATGCCCTTGTAATGCCGTGATACTCACAAATCTAGGTTGTGAAAATGGAATACTATTCAATCACACAATTTGTTAATAGATTTTTAAAACAAAAATGAAATAGAAGAACGAAGAAAAAAAAAACAGAGCCAGCATCTATAGCACGTTGAATACACCAGATCCCCATTAGATCACTGAAGTTAAGCAATGCCCAGCGAGGTTGTTCTATGTGGGTGTCCATGTGGGTTCGCGCCTCCGTGATACTGGCTATTTTTCCGTCCCAACCCAGGCTGGGTGAGGTCAATGTGGGCAGCTGGTTTGCAAGTTTTCATAGAATGGTGGGTAAAACCCCCGTCTTGAATGGCCAATAGATGTTAAAGATGCGTTAAGTAAAAATAAAAATAAAAAACAGTAAATTCAAGCTATTTTTAACAATAACCTGTCATCAGATACATAAAGCATATAACAAGACGCGTTACTTGGCTTCCTCGATGACAATGTCATATAGTGTCTGCCTCAACAACACGGCACGTCCTTCACGGAGAACCTCCTAATACCTACCCTTACAAAAATAAACCTAAATCTCAAGAGTTTTATCCTATATTCACATGCATTGGTATGTGATATTCAGCCGCATTTATGTAAGTAACTTTCTTGTGGAAGTAACTTTGAAAAAAGAGGAAATTTGAATACGGAGGAAATAGATAAGAAAAGAATGGGAGGGGTGTGGATAATGGGAGGAGAGGTAGAATAGAGGGGGTTGATGTGGAGAAATGGTGTGAGGGGGAGTGAAAATGTAGATTGTCTGATATGCGTGAAATTGGTTTTCCAGATCAAATAAGGCAGTGGGAGTAAAATCATCATGTCTCGAGTGAGGTGACTTTGTCAATGTAAACAGACGGGTCCTGAGAGTGGTTCCCAACGTGTTACCAGTAGTCGATCAGGTACCAGTTCTCGATCGCTAGTTCATATATTCATAAATAACTTTCCTAAAATCCTATTAATTTCTGAAATCTACGGTTTCTGTTGGTAGAACTTGAAAAAAATCCGGCTAAATTGATAATGTGATTCGCATGTGAACAAAAAACTTCGCCAATGTGACACATGGGTTTATTATATTACTGTCTAAAAAGTAACCCATTCCTCCCAAAAATGCCCTCTATTGATTTGGAGCATAATGAAATCCGAAATTTGAGATTCATACCAAATTTCAAATCTCTGACTCTTACCATTCTCTTTTTAGACAGGATTAATTAAAACCGCTAAAAACCGTTAAAAAATGTAAGCGGTAAATTTAATTGCAACCAAATTTTTGAGGCGCATTAGACTCCAAACAGTCCAAATGGAACCTGCATACCTAATTTAATCCAAATCGGTCAACGCTAAGTGGCAAAAGTGCCCATTACGGCGTAGGGCTGATAACCGGATTTTTTTATTCGATTTTTGTATTCTACTTACAGTACATACCTCGAAACGTAAAATATCAAATTTTGAGGGGGTATTTCTTTCGTGATGATTCCGGGGTTCATTTTTGAAAATAATAAACCACAATTAAATATATGAAGAGTGTGTTTTGAAGGGGGTTGACCGGTCCAAGCTTTGTTTTACATTTTTTTTTTTTTTCTAAATCATTATTTTGGTTTATTATTATTATTTTTTTTTTCTTTTATTTTTTCCCCTCTCAATTTAATTGTCTATTAATATTTAATATCAAATTTATATAAATTATTATAAGATTAATAATGTAAAAATTTAATGTCTAAAATATACTAGCTGGCCAGAAGTGGGTGGTTAACTCACTCAGGCCATTTAAATTTAAAAAAAAAATATATTATTTTCGGTAATGCACCTTGGATACCCCCTCAAAATTTGATATTTTACGTTTTTTCATACAATCCAAATAAATGCTGCAGTTTATTCGAAAAAAAGTGAGATTTTACATTTTTAAATTATATTTTAAGATCTTTTTTAAACTCCTCGACTTCAGGAACAAGTCTTTGGCATTCCTTCACTAGTCCATCAGCCCTGATTGAAAAATAAAACAGGTTGATTTGTAGTCGAAAAGCTCTGATTGAAAACTGGTGAATTTCGATGATCAAACATATGCAGATTGATACAGGTACTTGCTGCTTTTGATATTTAAATTTTTAATAACCTGAAAGACAATTTAAAATAAACTGATTCAAAAAGGCTTTAGTCTAATCAGTAGAACAAGCTCTTAACTATTATTTGACGCCAAACAATAATTAATTGAGGCGTTCTAAAATTAACCACAAATCTATTTAAGATTTCAAAAACTTTTTGAAATTTTCGGGTATTTTTCCAAGTTATGGGCAGTTTTCACCACCAAAAATTCAAAATTGAGAAGTATCGCTTCGAGATGAGCGAGTAAATATTTGATTTGTAGAATCTAATTTACATAGAATGCAGATAGCAGAAACTTATTTTATTATTTACCCAGTTCGGATAGTAAGAAGTTTTCAGCAGTTTTTTTTAAGTTAATTATGTTGTACCTAACAAATAATGAACTTTATTCGAGACTAAAAATAAAATACAAACAAGTTTCGAATTTCTCATTATCAGCTGTTTTTTTAAATAAAAAAAAGTTTTAAAACTTTTTTCATAAAAAGTGCATTTTTTAATTTAAAAAAAAATACACATTACAATTCAGAAAAGCGATATAAAAATAACAAGCATCGGTGATAATCAATTTGTGCCCTGAGGACTCTGGCTAACCTAATAATATACTCACATTTAGTTTATTTTGTGTCCAGTCAATAACGCGGGGGCGGGCCCTGAAGCCAAGAAATAGGGGACCATAATGTGCCTCCATATTTCTTTCGTAAAAGGATAAAAGTTTGTCGCGTGCGAGGACAAGGCCTGTGCATCTCCACAATTTGTGACGACTGTAAGCACATTAAAGCGGCAGCAACTCCAAGATTAATCTCAGGAGCTCAAACAATTAATTTAAAGTATTTCGGCGGGCTTAGATTTGAATGAAAGAAATTAAAAAATACAACGGTTTGGAAATAATTATTGTAATAATTACTAATGTCCTTTATTTATGTTAATAGAATAGTGACAAATAAATATATTATTAACTAATGAATTATTTAAATGGTATTAGGTACTCAAGAAGGAATAGGATGAAAAACTCTTCCAATAATTATGTATAAACTGTACTTAAGAAGGAATAGGATGAACAACTCTTCCAATAATTATGTATAAATTGTAGGTACTTAAGTAGGAATAGGATGGAAAACTCTTCCAATAATTATGTATAAATTGTAGGTACTTAAGTAGGAATAGGATGGAAAACTCTTCCAATAATTATGTATAAATTGTAGGTACTTAAGTAGGAATAGGATGGAAAACTCTTCCAATAATTATGTATAAATTGTAGGTACTTAAGTAGGAATAGGATGGAAAACTCTTCCAATAATTATGTATAAATTGTAGGTACTTAAGTAGGAATAGGATGGAAAACTCTTCCAATAATTATGTATAAATTGTAGGTACTTAAGTAGGAATAGGATGGAAAACTCTTCCAATAATTATGTATAAATTGTACTTAAGAAGGAATAGGATGAACAACTCTTCCAATAATTATGTATAAATTGTAGGTACTTAAGTAGGAATAGGATGGAAAACTCTTCCAATAATTATGTATAAATTGTAGGTACTTAAGTAGGAATAGGATGGAAAACTCTTCCAATAATTATGTATAAATTGTAGGTACTTAAGTAGGAATAGGATGGAAAACTCTTCCAATAATTATGTATAAATTGTAGTTACTTAAGTAGGAATAGGATGGAAAACTCTTCCAATAATTATGTATAAATGACAGTTACTTAAGAAGGAATAAGATGAAAAACTCTTCTAATAATAATTATGTATAAATAGTATGTACTTAAGGAAGAATAGGATGAAAAACTCTTCTAATAATAATTATGTTTAAATGGTAGGTACTTAAGAAGGAATAGGATGAAAAACTCTTCTTCTAATAATTATGTTTAAATGGTAGGTACTCAAGAAGGAATAGGATGGAAAACTCTTCCAATAATTATGTATAAATTACAGTTACTTAAGAAGGAATAAGATGAAAAACTCTTCTAATAATAATTATGTATAAATAGTATGTACTTAAGGAAGAATAGGATGAAAAACTCTTCCAATTATAATTATATTTAAATGGTAGGTACTTAAGAAGGAATAGGATGAAAAACTCCTAATAAATAAATTATAATTTAGGTAATGTATAACTTTGATATTCCTCCGAAACATCTGCGGGAACCCTGATGGACCCAAAGTAAAGTATTCCGGGGTCCTTTAAGGCAATGTATAATTTTGATATACGGGGCTCCTGATGTACCCAAACTAAAGACCTTTGGTGGCCTTTCAGTCTATGTATAGCTTTAAAATACATGGAACCGTAGTGTTATACTTGGTTATAACGGGGGGCATGGCATGTCTTTCCCCCAGAGTTTTTCAATATGTGAGGAAGAAGTGGCTCCGTTTTAATTTTAAAATAAGTTTTAGGAAATTTTATTTTTTTCTTGAAAATACTTCCTGAAAATCAAATTCACGAATATTTTAAAGAACTAAACTTACCAAAAAACTCTGTTAATATGACTCATCCATGAGTTTATTACATTATTTTACTGGCTAAAAATATTTCAAATTTTCGATTTCTGGGTTCGCATAATCCAAATATCGAATAACCATATAGTGTATGGTTATTCGATAACCATACACTATAGACTCATATTTTTTTCTATTTTATCTAGTGTAACACACAAAAAATCTGTGGGGCTTAATCCTCCCCCCACCTAAAAACGCCTATGTCTTTATCGCATATCTTCCGCTATAATGTTTGAATCGTGACTGAACTGGCGATTGGCGAGTATGTGGAGTCGGAGCTAGCAGAGGTGCTAGAAATTGCAGAAAGCTTGAATGATAAGAGTGCTCAGCCCTTTTCAAATCTTGAAAAAAATTGTACTGGAGTCGAAGGGGAAGCTTGTATGATACGTGTGTTCGGCCCTAAGAAGTTATTGCAAATATCCACATTGTAAGACAGAGTTCTTTCTTCTGTAAAAAAATTCTCCCAATTTTACGGCAAAAATATCCCATGCAGCGATGAAATGTGGGATATTTTTTGAGAAGAAAAATGAAGATATTTCCCCCTTCCACTGTTCAAGGTAGGTATTCCATGGCAAGCAGAATTTAGAACGGGTTGAAAAAAGGATGTTATTTTTTTACAAGCTTTTCACAATGGGTAATTTATTAAAGGATTCTTGTAATAAATCCCACATCGAAAATAGAAGGTATTTTTCTAAGGGAAGCACAAAGTACATATCCTATATTGGAATACAGGGGGGTAGCTATGTTCCCAGTCTGGGTACACAAGTTCGGTGTTCAATATTTTACGATAAGATAAGCCTTCAAAAGACTTCCATTTTTTGGTCTAATATATTCAATAATGAAACTAAATCACCCCCTTCAAAAATTTACCAATTTACGTTTCAAAAGTTTAGTATAGAATTCGAAAATTAATTTTCGAAATACATTTTTCCGCCGCCCTGAGCTACACACTACAACTTTTCCCCGAAAATTTTCTTTAACTGTCAGTCACATCATATATAGGTTATCATAATAATAGAGGTATAATAAAGTTTTAGCATGGGAACCTATAATATAATATGTAAGGTAGGTGGGGGCAAAAAGCCCCAGTTTGGGAAATTTTGTAATTTTTCGCCTTAGAGATACATTTATTCTTAAGTTGGAAATTTTGTGCTCAATAAAATGTTGTTCTCCATTTTTGAAAATGTGTCCTAAATAAAAAAAAAGAAATCTAGAGGAATTATCAGGAAAAGCCGAGCTTCAGTTTTCTGCCCCATTTTTTTTTTTTTTTTTTTTTTTTTTTTTTTTTTCAATGATAACATTTATGATGAATTAACCTCTCTCTTCTCATCAATTTGCTTCCAACACGGAGTTTGGTAAAAAAACTGCAACTATTTTGCGGCTTTTTGCCCCTTAGAAGTGTGACCTTTTACCCTATTCAAGAATTTTTAATTGTTAAATAAAAAAAACTACTCTGTTTAATATTATCCCACACTGCTTTTAAATAATTATTTTAACATGATTAAAATATGACAACACTAAAAATAATAAAAACACATTTTGAATTTTTCTTTTAAAAATAATCGAACATTTTTATATATAAAAGGCCATGTCCTGAGTGACTGATCAACGTAGAACCGAAAGTATTAATGCTACAGACTTGAAATTTGGCATGGACCTTCGTTGCACCATGATGTAATTGTGCACTACGAAAGGATTTTGCAAAATTTTAATTTTAAGGGGTAGATATCGCGAAAAGTAAACAATCCCCATAAAAAATACATTGGAGCGAAAGAGATAGAGATATATATATATATGTATATAATACGGGAACGGCCATGACTCTAAGACGCCAAGCGAAGCGGGTATCCCGCCAGTATTACATAAAATTAGGCAAATTTCCTACTCTCTCCTCTGCTTCTAGTTTCATACTACCAAACTTCGTATGTAGGATCTCTGATGTTAACGGAATATCATTCTTGTGATCACTTCTCACCTGTAAAATCTGTTATTGGTCTAAATATTTACTGCGGTTTTTTACACCCTATGTGAATTTCGGTGCACAATTAGAACCCACATGGGACAATTCGGGTACAGTTTTTTATCCGATTTTCGGATTCTTCGTAGCTTGAAGTACAATATATATTTGCATATTTTATGGGGGATAATTTTTTGGTCAGTCCAAACCCAACGTTTGAGGCCAACACAAAAAAAAAAAAAAAAAAAAAAAAAAAAAAAAAAAAAAAAAAAAAATATGAATACCCCTCAAAATATACGTTTGAAGTTCAAGGCACTTTTGACACTTCGCGTCGACCGATTTTAATGAAATTCGATTTGCTATTTCCAATTAGGTAATAAATATGCACATTAAGACCACAAATGGGCCTACATACTAAAACTCATTAAAAGCAAACCAAAAAAGTACCGCTGATGCTGGACGGTGATGTACAAGGTACGAACGATTTTTTTCATTCAATTTTTGAATTGAGACATTGAAGAGAAAAATGACCAATTAGGACCAAAAAAATCCTTTAATCATAATTACAGTACAGTTTCATTGGAGCGTTGTTGTGGAGAATTCTGTATTCGCAAATTTAGACAACCGATCATGGAAGTAAAAATTTCAAAAATGAACTAGACAGATATAAACACGTATTATCTTTGGCGAAATACAAGTTGTGTGTTCAAGCATTAACCCGTACTGACTGACGAGACATCAAATTTATTTAGGGATTTTATTTTTTTCCGAAATCATTTCGACTTATCTCGGACCACTAACACAATCTTTGAAATATTCAACTGTTTGGGAAGGTATTAAAATCTATATTTGACAAATATGGTGGGGCAAACTTCAATTTCGGTATAAAACGTCTTTTAAAATGACCCCCTGCATCCCCAACGAGTCTTGTTCTTCCATTGGACAGAGCTTCTTCTGAGCCAGCGTCTATGACACGTTGAATACACCAGTTCCAGTTCAATCACTGAAGTTAAGCTACGTCCAGCGAGGTTGTACCGAATTTGGGTGTCCACGTGAGTTCGTGGCCTCGTGATGCTGGCTATTTTTCTGGCCCTACACAGGCTGGTGAGGTCTTTGTTGGTAGTTAAGGAGACGTTAAGCCAAATTAAAAAAAAATCTTCTTCTTGTTATTTGTAGGTATATTGAATGAAAATGTACATTTCTTTGTAATATTTTATATAAAAATTGTGAAAATCATAGCTTTAGAAGATATTACTCAGGTATAAAGCCTTGACAATTACCTAATAGCACTTGTAACTATTAATATCGGTATACAAAATCAGTTGTCATCAGGAGGCTGAGTTACACCGAAACACAAATAGAGAAATTAGAGGAAGAAAATTGTTTGCAAGCCAAAGTGAATTTTGACTCTTGACCAGTGACCAGGGTTCAAAGTCAGACAGGAGCAACATGATTTTTATTTAAACGAAGATAGGTACCATTGTGTCAATAGTTTAACTTCAAACTGTCCAATTGTTTATAATGAAGAGTTCATAATTATCTAGGGCCGTACCCAAGATATTTTTTTCGAGGGGGTTCGAAGGATTGACAGCCTAGCCAGAACTAACACCTGAAAGCGATAATCATGGAAGGTGATGTAGTTTTTGTTGCTGTTGTTTTTTGTTGTTATCGATGTTACTGTTTTTGTTGATGTTATTGTTACTGATGTTTTTGTTGCAGTAAATGCTGTTGTTGTTGATGGTTTTGTTGCTGTTGTTCTTGTTTTTGTTGTTATTAATATTGCTGTTGTTTTTGTTTTTATTGCTGTTGTGTTTGTTTTTATTGCTGCTGTTTTTATTTTTGTTGCTGTTGGTTTTGTTGTTGTTGCTTTTAATATTGTGTTTTAAGATTATAGGTCGCGCGGAAAAGTAGAGTATTAAACAAAAAAACGATTGAAATTTCGAGGGAGAGGTCTGGACCCCATGGACCCCCACCCTGGGTACGGCCTTAGCCATATCATCACTCCTTATATCCACAATAATGCAATAATCTGACGAGCTTTAAGAGGTTAATATTTTTCGATAGATATTTTCCTCTCCCGACACATTTAACCATTTTTCAAAATGTCCAGAAAATCTTTTTTTTTCCTCCTTATTTTTTGTTATTTATTTTGGGCCATTTCAAAAGCATCTAGTTTGTGTCCTATTGACCCCTATAACTCCCCTCCCCAACTCCATGATAAAACGATACTGTGGAAAAGAAAACATTTTTATAATTTACATTGCTAGATGCGGTTGTCTTAAATCCAGTTTTCACTTATCAGAAAAGCCGTCCGTTTTTTATGGAAAACGTTATAGAAAGAATGTTCAAAATCGAAAAATGCATTGCCACCAAAGCTCGGCCGTCCGACAAGAGTTATCGGATATGTAAAGAAAACTTAATTTTTGGGTTATACAATATACATATACTCGTACAAAGTGTTCCGTATAACAAACACAAAAATAATATTTTCTATATTTACCCATGACTGTTTTTTGGTTGACGATTTAACCTCAAATATGACATTTCTGATCATCGAAAAATTTAGAAACCAGCGTCAATGCACGATGAATAAACCCATTACTGTAAGATCACTGAAGTTGTGTTACGTTCAGAGAGGTATTAATTAGCAGGTGCCCACGAATGTTCGAGCTCGATGAGCCAGCATTAGGTAATGCTGGCTCACCCAGCCTGGATTTACCCCGAAAAAGTCTGTATCACAAAGTGCAAACTAGGGATTACGATCCCGGGATACCGGGATCCCGCCCGAAAATGGCTGAAATATTGATCCCGGGATTTTCGGGATTGACATTGATATAATAAAAACGAACAAAAATCATACTTTTTTATTGAATTTGAAAATGAGGCCTCAATACATCAACCTTGAACGTTACATGAAAGTCGATGTGCTGTCATCTGCCATGCAATAAAAAAATGCAAGACCTTTTTAAATCCTTTTCTTCTTTGTGTAGACCGAATGAACGGATGACCGATGTGTTGTTTGTATGACTCAGGCGAATTATCTAAAAATAGGTACCTAGGCTTTTGGTAAATACAAAGCGATCGGTATTTCACTTGTTTCACTTTCTTTTATAGTCAAAAGACTTGTAAAAGTGTGCNTAAAACACCTCATCCAACCTGTTGTCGGTGGGCAACACTGCCAGTATACTGGTAGCGTTCCCTCTCTGGATTACCAAGCTGATTTTTTGTTTTAAATATCTTTTCGTTTGCTTGTCTCCTGTCTTTTTCGCCATTCTTTTCCCGATTTCATCTATCCACCGCTTCCCTTCCTCATTCCAAACTCCCATTGTTTCCACGGCAAAGGCGACAAAGATGCCCCGGTATTTGATAGTATTGTATTTTGCATGTTTAGTATTATATTTTGCAAGCCATTTCTGCCGCAGCGCCGGCTCTCATGGATGTTTGGGATATGAACTTGCAAACGTATCCGAGCAAGTAAAATCCAAGACCAAGCTTTGTCCTCTGTACCACGGAACAATGGTAGCTCCATCTGGTCTCTTCCAATCCTCACGGTCTAGCCCTGCAGGCTCTAAAGCTGAGGGGATATCTGCCATTGTCAATGCTCGGAACAATGGTAGCTCCATCTGATCTCTTCCAATCCTCACGGTCTAGCCCTGCAGGCTTTAAAGCTGAGGGGATATCAGCTTCAGGATATTATTCATTTCCGCATGTCTATAAGAGCGGCGGAGCTTTTGGGATAAGACAGAGGATGTGACCCTGTGGCATCAACAATTTCACCGCAAACACATTGGAAAGGTCTACACAAATTGCAGTCTAGTCGTAATCCTATGCACACCCGTAAACTGTTGTCATCCAGCAGGGTACCAAAATTTTTCGAGGGGAACACATGTAACTAAGCTCCTGATTCTTTTTCTTTCACTGCGTTCATTCTTGCTACGTCTATTTCATGTCTTTCTCAATTTTATTTTGCATAGATATTTTATCCCACAAAAATGGAATACTCAGATTTTCGGGCATTTCCTCAAATTTAGTATTCCAGGTCTGATATAATTGTAATGCGTTGTGGAAAATACAAAATGTACGCCATCTTGGAAACTAATTGAAACACTTCATTCCATAAGTCCCGAGCCTAACCAGCATAAATACATCTTTATATATAAAAGGCAACGTCCTGAGTGAGTGATCAACGTAGAGCCGAAACTATTAAAGCTACATAGTTAGGGAGCTGGCTAGCCATATCTTACCTCATAAGGTATACAAATTTTGAACCGTGGGCTGGAAGTGCATCGGTGGGGTAATGTCAAAACCCGCTTTTTTAGTTGTCAGACCGAAAAAAATCATATCGTAAGAAACGGTTTCTGGGGGCTTTCGATCACTTAGAAGCCTTTTCTTGAAAAAGGGCCAAAATTTACCTTCTAACGTACACGAAAAATTCAAACGCCAAAATGAGTGCACTGACCCGTTGAGTTCAAAAATGTGTCATAAGAAACCATACCCAGGGGCTTTCGGTCAATAAGAAGGTGCCCAAATTTCAAAATTGGGCCAAAATTTACCTCATAAGGTACACGAAAAAATGAAATGCCAAAATGATCCTCCCGAATCAGAAACTATCTTGCAAGAAGCGGATTCTGGGGGCTTTCGACCACTAAGAAGCCTTTTTGCAAAGAGGGCCAAAATTTACCTCATAAGGTACACAATGAAACTAAATGCCAAAATGATCCTTAGAGTGTCCCGAACAAGAAACCATAACGTAAGAAACATATTCTGGGGGCTTTCAACAACTAAGAATCCTTTTTCCTGGGAAATAGGCCAAAATATACCTCATAAGATATAACACAAGGAAAATGGTATACATTCTGATATGCAAAATATCGGGTACTTCTGATTTTTTGATATGTTGTTAGTGTTGTGACTGTGAGCTTAATTTCAAACGCAGGTAATAACAACATTTCTAACTCCGGAATGTTTGGCGGCGCTTTTTGCGTAAAATGTACGACTAATATTGATATTGCGTATATATCTCAAGAATGATTCCCCCTTCGAAAATAGATGCTCTCTCCAAAAAGATGACAAATAAAATTTCCTTTAATTTAGCTACACACCTTTTTCCGTAGGATGTAAGGAAGCGCTGCTACAAGCAACTGCCGTTTTGGTATAAAATACCAATTTTGATAAAAATATCCTTTTTTGCGGATGTATTTCCTAAACAAAGCTTCAAAACCAAACAAACACTCCATTAAAAGTTTTAGGTCTTTACATTTTAATTTCATGTCACTTATCGATCATGAAAATTGCTTCAGCGGCAGCCAAAAAGCCATAAAAAGTCGTCGAAATATGTCCTTCCATATTAAAGTGTATACAATAGAACGGAGTTAAAATAACTTTTTAAACTCAGTAAATTAATTTAATGAGGTGTAATTAATAAACTTCTTGACTTTAAAAATGCTAGAAATAATTATTCCGGTGTTCATTCTTACGCCAAAAAGCGTCATCAAAACTGTAATTCCGCAAGACCTTCTGACGACTGGGAGCGGAAGGCGGCAAATAAATGACTTGAAAAATGGCAGGGACCTTCGTTGCACCATATAAGTGTGCAATAAGGATTTTTCAAAATTTTAATTTGAAGGGGTAGAAATCGCGAAAAGTAAACTTGTAATATACAGTAAATCCCCATAAGAAATACATAGGAGCGAGAGAGATAGCAATTAGCACGGCCATGCCTCTAAGGCGCCAAACAATAGGCCTTAGCGAAGCATGGGCGAAACAGCTAATTTTTCTTATAAATCGATTCATTCATTCATCCATCCACATAGTCAGCTTCAAGAGTGATACATGTACTTCAACGCTCCCCTAAATATTCAATGCCTTTTCTGTAGAACGATTTGTCTTTACTTTCATACTAGGTTATAGAAGCATTCTTTTGAGGTCTGTAAAAAGCCAGTAAGAACTAGGGCCAGATCTGGAGAATATCCCGGGTGGTCAAGCCATTGGAAGCGCAATTCGTTAAATTTGACCACGGTTTTCATCGATTTGTGAGACGTTTTAAATCGTCGTTGCGTTGTAGTTTGCGATGAGCAATTGCGGCACCCATTTCGAGCAAAGTTTTCTCATGAGGAAATGTACATGCAAAATAGTAAATACATATATACACTACTTTCGATATCGTCAACTTCATCGCTATCTCACGCAACTTTAATTTACGGTCGATCAAAACTATTTTGTGGATTTTTTTAAACCTCTATCAATCAATTGTTTATCAATACACGAAACTCATTTATCCATATTTTAAACAACAACAAATGTAGCGTCACTTAACCTACAATATCTCAAACCAGACTGAACCATATGTTGTGATATTTTATCACGAATCTTTTGAAGCTTGGTAGTAACGAAAGACACTGGAGGTGCCAAATGTGCGTCAGGACCGTGAGTGATACATTATATGTGTGCGTATTTATTATTGAATATGATGTGTGCTATAACTTCTTAAAGTTGGGCAGCCCCATTTTTCTGAGCCATATTGTACATATTAAAGCATCACCCAGTATAACATAAAGTTACGTCAAAAGAATTGTCAGAAAATCATACGTCATGAAATGCGCATAGAGTATTATTCTATGTAGATACCTACATTTCTTGAAAACCAAAAAAGAACATGTAATTTATTTTCAACTTAAAATACACTCGTGACAGATGCATTATTTTCCACTTGAATGCTTCCGAAAATTGCAGTTAGGAAAGCTTTCTCTAAACCCGAATTGTCACCACATGCTTCAAGAATGAAACCTTTTAGTGAATGCATTGATTTTATTACAACCTTAAATGTGCTCATGCAGCTCTTCGGATTTTTTTTTGGTAAATATTTTAGGATACTACTCTGGTCAATATTTTTCAAAACTTGACTCACATGAATATATTTTGCTTACAAGTGAGTGACTTTCTCTTTTATATATACAAGGTGTTTGGCTATAAAGGGGACCACTGAATAGCTGAGATCAAATGGAAACGAGAAAAAGACTAAAATTTAAATACCTTTAAACGAACATTTTCAGAGTTTGGAAGGCTGCCTTTTTGGTTCACATTTTTTCGAAATTCTAATTTGACAGTTGTATCCAGGACTTTAATTGGAGCTTATTTCTACACATTTTATCGTAATCAGACCAATTTTGTGGGACTCTCTTAACATGGGAATTAATTTTTTTGTTTGAATTTTCAAATTTTTTTAACATAAAAAGTTTTAGAATAAGACGCCCTTTTCATATGTAGAATCACAAAATTGGATCATTTTTCAGGTTTTCCCCCATTTTGCTTTTTTTAAATTTTGATGGCATATTTGAAATCACCGTCATCAAAAACTAGGATTTAGTTTCATTCCACTTTTTGTTCGGTCACACAAAACCCACCAAGCGACGGTGAAAGTTGTCCAAAAATGACAATCTCCATCCTGTAACTCGGCTATGTTTCGTCTGGCTCACGCTCATGGTTTGCGAGTCCGAAAACTTAGATTTTTACAGAGGAGGTCCATACCTACAAACATACATAAAAATCAAATTATCGCCAATTATTGCATCCAAACACCCTTTTTTGTCTCTGACTAGACTACTGGACTATATATCCGACTGCCATCTGAAACGATGCGATGATTGAAAAATTGATTGATAGAGGTTCATACAGAGAATAGAATTGGTAACACTTTGTAAAGATGAATATGTCAACAATGAAAAATTGATTGATAGAGGTTCATGCAATGAATAGGATTGGTAACACTTTGTAAATATGAATATGTCAACAATAAAATATTGAGCAGTGCTACTGCTCAATATAGATTAACAAAAAAATATAAAACCCATATTTGGCAAAAAAAAAAAATGCTTATGCAGTATAAAAACCGTGAAAAATACTGGTACTGCAGAAGTTTCTGGGTCAAAAAATAAATGAGGTATTACTAAACTTTTATTCCTTTTGAGAATGGAAAAATTAATTAAAAGATGAATTAGTTATGGAAATGTAGTCACAGGTCAAACTTGAAAGTAGGGAGAGAACACAGGGGATGCGGTGGAAAGTGAGAGGAAGGCTGCGTTCATTGAAGAAATGCACACCAAGAGAAATAATATTCTCTGAAAAGATTTGTATAACACTACTGTTATATGGTTAGACAGATGCAGGTATGAGAGCTGATCAAAAAGTTTCGGCTCTTTTTAGAAAGATTCCTGATAAGCACAATTATAATTATTGGGGAGAGCGAAGCGTCCAAAACTACTCAACCGATTATCACCAAATTTTTTCCCATATTCTACATATACCCAAGGTATATCCACTTTTAGAAAGATATTATGAAATCGGCTGATTTTTTGTCTGATTTTCCGATTTTTTACAAAATTCAACAAGTCAGGTTTCGATATCTTAAATTTTGTCGCGACAACACATCTGCACATTACGAGAAAGTTTTAGGTGTTATCTTAATCCTTAATTTAGGACATAGTTTGCAAAATTATGACCAGCCGCACTAGAGTTATAGGTTCGAATGCGAGATCGGGCAAAACAAAATGTAGAAAATACTAATTGTTAAGCCAAAACGTAAAAATACTAACTGTTTAGCCAAAATATCAAAAATTTGATTTTGATCATAAAACTTTAATAAAACTGGCAAACTAGCAAAATTTCAAGTCTCTAGTGCTTACTGGTTTCCTTTCAGGAAATGATAGATTGTACTTCAACCAAAATAATCTTTGTGCATTCCATGCAGAATATATAGGTATAATCCTCGAAAAATATGCAAACTTGATGAAGGTTGAAAATTACTATATCTTCACTTGACTAAAAAATATTAAAGAATGAGAACATCATCGGAGCTCAGGAGAGGACGAAACTAGTTAGTCAAGTTTTTTAGTCAAGTGAAGAGTGAAGATATAGTACTTTTCAACCTTCATTATGGTTTTACTTGACATAGTATCTCAATTTAACCAACTTATTGCAAACTTTTTTCAAATATTAAAATAAAATTTAAATTTCAATCATTTTATAAGAACTTCATCTTTATTTCTTTTATTGTTTAATTATTGGTTCATGCTCTTAATTTTCGTCTTCCCTTAATGTTTTGTTCACGTCATATCACAGACCAGCCATTATAATTTGCTATCCAAAAATATAAATGTTCGTTCTCATTTGATAAACAACAGTAAAAAGGGTACGACTCCTATTTCTGACGCTATCATCTCAGATGTCAATTCGGAATCAGATGATGGTGATGACTCTATGCTACTTTTAGAAAATTTTTGCTTATACCATCGGAGAGTTCAAATTATCCACGAATCTCGAGAAAATAGCAACGTAAAATAGTTTCACGCTAATCACTGAATCCACAGTCTGGTATTACGACCTCACAAAGATGTCCATATAGCCCGTTCCGATACTTCTTTAACAAAAAACGACGTAAAACAATCCTGAAGAACATTCTCAAAATCCATCCAATGACGCTAATCCATTAGTTGACCTGAAGGAAAAGCTGATACAAGCGAGTACAAGTATAAGGGTTCTGCGGAGGATTCCAAAAGGGGCTAGTTATACAGTAGCTGACAAGCTCGGTTTGGACATTAAAAACTGCATTCAACAAAACTCCATTGAAGCTTGGACCCATCGCTTTCTCTTTGCATACATTGTTCTCAGCACCATTCAAGCTTGGAGCCATCGCTTGCTGTTTGCATACATTTTCCTCAGCTCCATTCAAGCTTAGAACCATCTCTTGCTCTTTCCATACATTGTTCTCAGTACCCATCAAAGTAAAAACAAATCATCGATCATATAACAATAACTAAAATCAAAGAAATGTTTCAACATTCACATTGACAAGTTATCCAAGCACAAAAAAACATACAATTCATCTCTAGCAAAAAGAATTGAAGCAAAAATTGAAGATTTTGATATCAAAGGCGCAGTTTGAATTCTGCGTTCTACTGATTCGTTGGCTCCTTCATTTCCGTGTGGTTCATTCGGTGGAATTGATGGTTTCAGACCACAATTTTTCAAAGACATGATTTTAGTTTTCGCCGCTCTTACTGATTTATGCAATTTCATGTTTTCGGGGAATGTCAATGAGCTCATTTGTCCCTTTGTGTTTGGTGCTTTTTTGTGTGCGCTAAATAAAAAAGATGGAGGAATTCGGCCGATTGCCGTAGACAGTGCTTTCAGAGGACTTACTGCCAAAATAGCCTGCCAATATATGTACAAAATGATTTAATAACATACCTTGCCCCCAAGATAATAGGGTGTTGCAGTTAAACAAGGTTGTGAATCTTCCGTTCAAGGTCTAAGAACCTACGTAGTGAGAATGGACTACCTAGGTTCTTTGACCTTGAACGGAAGATTCACAAAAATAGAAAAAATAAATGGTACGGAAAACCGTACTAGACTTTCTCTTCCTTAATCATTCCGACTACCACCGAATGCAGATGTTGTTCTTCTAAAGTTTTAAGGTTTTTAGTTTCTATTTTCTGTTGATGTTGACCATTCTTTAAAAAAGATTTTGCAGCCTTCGGCTGCGGACTTTGCTCTTTAGTGACAATAATATTTTGAAAGATT
>CM022881.1:14518635-14548543 GCA_012654025.1 Pachypsylla venusta | reverse complement strand
CCCGTGGCTCCAAATATTTTCAAAATTCAAAAATGACCCAAAATTTTGAAAATATGGCCCAAAAGCAATATGGCCGAATATATTTGATCTTTATTTTGGCCTTTGGCTTCCCGTCAAACGATTTTTTGAGCCAAAATATGTCTAAAATTTCTGCACGAATACAATACTTTATCTTCTATGGAAGAGAAAGTAAAAATATATTAAAAATTGACTTTTCAAATGCCTTCAATAATGTAAACCGTGATGTGATGCTCAATCAAGTAAAATCAAAAGTTCCAACAATATATCAGTTCCGGGACTAATGTTATCGTAAGCCTTCATTCTTATATTTTGGAAAAGAAATTATCATGTCAGAAACAGGATGTCAGCAAGGTGATCCGAGGGGGCCCTTGATTTTCAGTCTCACTGCACATCCCGTAGTCGAATCTATCACAAAAGAACTGAATTTGGTACCTTGATGATGCAACAATAGTGGACGCACCTGATAATGTGCTACGAAATTTTGTCAAAATAATAGAAATGGGGCTATCAGTTAAGACAAATAAGTGAAAACTTTATTTTTGTTCACAAACTGTTGACCAGGAAGTGCTTGAACGATTTAATGATACATGTCCTGGAATTAAAATTTTAAAGTAATCTGAATTGAGTGTACTTGGATCCCCAGAATTTGGCCTGACGGATTTTGTCGTCAAGAAAAGTTAAAAAATTGAAAATTTTAATCTCTCGTTTAGAAGAAATTAATGCGCATTATGATATCCAGCTTCTGAAGAATTGTTTAATGATTCCTAAAATGACCTACATGTTGAGAAATAGTGCTGTATGGAAATTTGAAGAAATGTTAAATTCGTTGGATCTTATTTTGTTTGATGCATTATCCATCCTTAATTGTAACCTAAATGAAATTCAATGAAATAGAACCAAGCATCCCTTCCGATTAGAAATGGTGGTCTGGGTATAAGAAAAATCAATGATTTGGCCCTTCCAGCTTTTCTTGGCTCATGCGGTGGTGTGCAGAAACTTGTCTCAAAAATTCTATTTTTTTATGGACAATGGGGTTCGCGTGCATTTATTGGATGATCCTTTGGAAAGATGGAGTGAAAAATATGATGGGACCGTTTCTTCAAATCTAGAAGTTCAAAGTAGCTGGGATACAATTTCAATTCAAAAAATATCCAGCAAAAAAATATTTTCACCAAACCTATGCTTTGCTCCAAGCGATTCCATCCAAAATCATTGGCACCTATATGGACAACATCTCATTTCGCTCATGATGTATTGCTCTCCGTTTTGGTTGCAATTATTTTAAGAAGCATGTGTGTGAATGTGATGCCATTGTTAATAAGGATAATGTTAATGGGATCCATGGCTTAAGCTGCGTTAGAAGCAGTGGGAGATTTCCCCGCCACACCGAGCTGAATGATATCACTGATCGCTCTCTGTCATCAATTATACATATCCCATTTACCCTCGAACAGCTTGGGTTGTGTAGGGATGATGAAAAGTGCCCTGATGGAATGACCCTGGTGCCATGGTCCAGAGGGCAAACTTTGATATGGGATTATACTTGCGTGAACACCTTGAGAGACTACTACATCACCCAAAGCTCGCACTACTTAAGAGCAGCTGCCGAGGAAGCTTCAAAGCGAAAGTTGACCAAGTACCAATCCCTATCAAACCAAAATTTTCTGTTTAAACCTCTGGCGTATGAAACACTCGGACCATGGAGCGAGAAAACGGTTTCATGTTTGAAGGAAATGGGGAGTAAATTAAACAATCTTACTGGAAACACAAATGCAAAAAAATATCTAAAACAGCGTTTGTCGTTGGCCATCCAACGGGGTAATGCCACCAGTATGCTAGGCACATGTCCCGTTTCCAGTAAGATTGAGAAATTTACAACCTACAGGCTCATTTGATATAATGACATGTTATTATTATTATGTCTCGGCTATCAAGAGGAATCATAGTTATTTCCTCTGGGATAGGCATCTGGATCAGGAATTAACCTAATTCCTCAGACCCAGCGCCTGCACTCTTTAAATTCCTACTTTTCTCAAGATGTAGGTTGATCCAAGCAGTGCACACTCTTGTATATTATTGATGTTGAGATGTCCTGATATTTGTTTTAGGGTTTCTTGTAATGATTTTGGTACTACTCCAAGTGCTCCCACTACTGCTGGTACTACTTTCACTCTCATGTTCCATTATTATTATTATTTTGACGATTAAGGCGCTTTAACTACGAGGTCGTTCGCGCCGAATTCCTGTTTCACAGTTGTCTAAAGTACCCGTTTAAGATAGACCACAAGAGAGTCCAACACCAAAGTGTCATATAACAAGGACGGGGGGGGGGGGGGAGAGGTCAANGGGGGGGGGGGAGGAGGGGAGAGGTCAAGGCACCCGAAAGAGATGGACAGTGCAGAATATGCTTGACAGACAGCATAGGAGGCGAGGTTTTATTAAACAGGAAACCGTGAGTAAGCCTGGTGTGGTCGATTCTCATTAGGGCGATTACAATCTCTTCAGTCCCCGATGAACGGAAGCTGGATGTGCATGGTTCAATATCCGATTTGATGGTCTTGAGTTTATTCGCCGGACTGGTGTTGGACTCATCAGGCAACATAAATTTGAATTTGAAGGATTTGTAGGATGTTTAGCTGCTACATCGACAGCCTCGTTGCCTCTGATCATGTTATCTTTACTTGATCAGTAAAATTAAAATAATAATTTTCAATAAATTTGAACCAAAATAACAAATTAAATAGGTACTGACATTGCGGCTGGCATGAAAAAATAAAATATCAGAGTAATGGACAGGATGGAAGATGTGCCTGTACAGCTTGAGGAAAGATTTTTGTAAACAAATATTGTGATTTTGAAAATAAAGATTCTATTCTATATGCATTTAGATTGTGAGGGGAGACTATTCAAGTTCACAGAAAAACTCTCACTAAGTGAACTCTTGCAGTTATCGAGAAGGTATTATGTTAAAGTTATGTTATATCTTTTCATTAAAAGTTATTCAATTTTTTTTCTTTTCATTTTCCGTAATTATATCCACTCCTCCTACTTCTTATCCTTTCAAACTCTCACTCTTTTCCTCTGTAACCCCTATCAGACATCTATACAGAGTGTTCCCATACTCATCTTGTGAAATAAAATGTAGGTACGTATTGTTTCTATCTCAGAAAAAAATTATTATTGAAAAAAGGCCAAGTTCCTACCACTGTTCCAAAAAATTCCGCTCATGAACGTGGTGATATCTATTATTGAGGCCAAGTTAATTCTTACTGCTGTTCATCCCACACTAAAATTGAGTATTGCCCTTTTTCCGTGTCAATTCTCTTAAAGCAATACCAACTTTGCACTTGGTCAGTTTTAAGAGAATCGCAAAATATTATCTAACTTTTTACAAACTGGCCAAGTGTAAAGTCGATATTACTTTAAGAGAATTGAGACAGAAAAAGGACAATAATAAATTTAAGTGTGGGATGAACAGCAGCAAGAATAAACTTGGCCTCAATAATAGATATCACTATACGTTCATGGGCGGAATTTTTTTGGAAGAGTGGTAGGAATTTGGACTTTTTTCAATGATAATTTTTTTGTGAGATCTCAATATTTTTTGTAAAGATAACTTACTATATATATGGGAAACAACGAAAATGAAGACTTAAATCTCAAACCGAGATCTAACACCAAATTATTAATAAATTAATATGCACTACAAAGCATATAAAAACAGCAGTATTTTATTGTGTATCTTCTTCCCTAGAGTTATAATACTGAAAGTTAAAAAGTTTGAATTTTAATATATGCTCGTTAATTGATTTTAAGTGTCTATGCAAAATTCAGGGTCCTAGCAGATGAAACTAGCTTTCGTCCATTTTCTTCCCTAATGCGGAAACATTTTGGAGCACTAGTAGTCAAAGTGTTTGAATATAAACATTTTTCCATTTAATTGAATGTAAATATCTTACTTTATGCAAGATTTCAACGTCCTAGCAATTTAAGCTAGTTTTCGTGCATCTCCATCCCTAAAGCGAAAGAGTTTGAATATAAATATTTTCCCGTTTAGTTGCATTTAAATATCTACCTTTAAGGAATTTTTCTGTGTTTTATCAGTTAAAACTATATTATAATACGTTGATTTTTCCCTTTACTTGGATGCTAATTGCTAACTTTATGCAAAATTTCAGCCCTCTAGGGCTGAAATTTTGATAATGAGATCACGACTCACTAATGACTCACTATAGTGTATTTTTACGCTTTTTTATTTTCATTTCGTTTTATGAAAATTTCAATTTCGTCTTCCCCTCAGTCTCTCTTACATATTTTTCATTTTGATCTTATTCCCCCGCCCCACGATGGCTCCTACCAGTTCAATATGAAAGCAAAAATAATGGTTTGTACCTTCCAAAGTATAGTTTTATTTTTATATATTAAATCCATACCATCATATTACATGAAAAAATATTTAATTTCCTCTAGCTCTAACGTTTTATTTCCTTTGTATGCTATTTTTATCTATCTTTGTATCTTTTTTTAAATCAGCCTCTTGATATGGCCAAAATGATTTTATCGTCGGCTTTATTAGCAATTTTTTTTTCGTTTCTCATTTGAGGTAAAATAAAAAAAATCTTTACAAAAAATTTTGTTATCACAGAAAAAAATCATTAATAAAGGCCAAAGTTCCAACTAATACTATTCCAAAAATTCGCCCATGAATGTAGTGATATGTCTTATTGTGGTAAGTTTATTCTTGTTCTTGTTCCTCCCACAGTAAAATATATTATTGCATTTTTTTGTCTCGATGCTATTAAAGTAATACTGACTTTTACACTCGGCCAGTTTGTAAAATTGTTACCATTGCAGTATTTTGGTTGAAATCTAAACTGCCGTTGGCAATTTTGTCGCTTTTCGGTGGCGTTTTGATTTTTATATTTTGTTCAAAAACAGAATAGGGGACTTCATATCGTGTTTCTTTTTTTTTATAAAGCAAGTCATGTGAATTAACATCAATTTTCCAAACGGAAAGGTACCCATATAGCCCAGTCAAATTAGATCAAAAGAGAGCCGAGCCTAGAATAAATTCGTAAAATGCGGGAGATGATTTTATTTCACGTTGGGCATCACGAATAATAGTAATCTATGTTTGCCGCTAATTTTAGTTTCTGGTGTATAACATTTGAACGATGTATTTTATGAAAAAAGTGCTCTATTCAACTTAATGATAATTTAATTTAAAAGTTAAATTCGATCCAGTATTTTGGTCAGAATGGGAAGTCGAATTAACTCTTAAATTATTATTATTTTTTTTTTCTTCTTCAGAAAAGTGTATTATACTCCAATATAAAGGCTCCTTCCTACGCATAGGCGGAAAAATTGAAAAGCGGTCGTAGCGTATAGTACAGTATTCTGAAAAAAAAATGTATTTTACTCCAATTTAAACTTACGCCTAAAACTAAAATTAGCAGCAAAATTAAGCTAAAAATTTAGCTCACCCCAGAAACTGAATACTAATAAAATTCGAGATATCTAACGTGAAATAAAATCATCTTACGAACTAGGCGAAAATCTAATTTGACTGAGCTAATAGAGGTTTAGTTAGATAATTTCGACAGTATTGGTGAAAACACTAAAACATCCTTTGTAATCTAATTTGACTGAGCTAATAGAGGTTTAGTTAGATAATTTCGACGGAGCTGGTTATTGATAGTATTGGTGAAAACACTAAAACATCCTTTGTAAATTAACTCTAACACGAACTACCAAGAGGATCGTACGCCAATGAAATTAAGCATTCGTTTATGTTAAAATTTACAATACAGTTGAATATGTTGGCAACACTTTTGGAATTCTTTTAATATCAAAAGAATATAGTAAGTCAAATATCTTCTCTGACGGCTACTATCTAATCAGCTGATTCTATGATCATAATGAATAGTAAGTCAAATATCTTCTCTGACGCTGCTATCTAATCAGCTGACTCTATGGTCATAATGAATAGTAAGTCAAATATCCTCTCTGACGGCTACTATCTAATCAGCTGATTCTATGATCATAATGAATAGTAAGTCAAATATCTTCTCTGACGGCTACTGTCTGATCATCTGATTCTATAGTCATAATGAATAGTAAGTCAAATATCTTCTCTGACGGCTACTATCTAATCAGCTGATTCTATGATCATAATGAATAGTAAGTCAAATATCTTCTCTGGCGGCTACTGTCTGATCAGCTGATTCTATAGTCATAATGAATAGTAAGTCAAATATCCTTTCTGACGGCTACTATCTAATAAGCTGATTCTCTGATCATAATGAATAGTAAGTCAAATATCTTCTTTGACGGCTACTATCTAATCAGCTGATTCTATGATCATAATGAATAGTAAGTCAAATATCTTCTCTGACGACTACTATCTAATCAGCTGATTCTATAGTCATAATGAATAGTAAGTCAAATATCTTCTCTGGCGGCTACTGTCTAATCAGCTGATTCTATGATCATAATGAATAGTAAGTCAAATATCTTCTTTGACGGCTACTATCTAATCAGCTGATTCTATGGTAATAATGAATAGTAAGTCAAATATCTTCTCTGACGGCTACTATCTAATCAGCTGATTCTATGATCATAATGAATAATAAATCAAATATTTTCTCTGACGGCTACTATCTAATCAGCTGATTCTATAATGAAAGGCCATAATGGTCATAATCAAAATCAAAAAATTGTGTTCTCGAGGATTATCATTAACAGAATAGACAAACTGAAGTACCTACAATAAAATATTATCGATGTCAAAGTTAGAAGTTCATTCAATCAAACGGCTTCTTGGAAGCTATAACCTTCTTATGTCCATTTTGTTTTTCTAGGAGTACAAAACTAACGCTTTGTTTGAAATAACCTAATACTCAACTGCTGTTACTTTCATATAAAATACGGTTTTGCTGATATACTCAACTGCTTTTAATTTTCATATATTATCCAACGATCATACCACGTTGAATACACCAGTTCCCGTCAGATCACTGAAGTTAAGCAACATCGTGCGTGTTCAGTACTTGGATGGGTGACTGCTTGAGAACACCACGTATCGTTGGCTCATTTTCCGGCCCAACCCCGGCTGGGTGAGGTCAATGTGGGTAGCTGATTTGCAAATTTCTAGCGAATGGAGGGTAAAACCACCGTATTGAATGACCAATAGATGGTTAAAGAGGTTACGCTGATATACTCAAGTACTGTTAATTTTCAATTTCCTATTACAGGTTACGCTGACGTACCATGCGGCTGCAATTTCACAAAAAAGAATTTTGATTTTTTACAAAACGATGTTGAGGATGTCCAATTTGGAGATGAAATGCCCTCGTTTGAATTTGAAACCATAAGCGATTCTACTCATCTTATCCTAAAAATAAACCGCTTGAACAGTGAAGTATTGTCAAACTATACTTATAATGACGTTAAAGAGTTCAAAAGGTAACATTGCGCCTTTCGGTTCAGTTAATATCTCATAATGCCAAGTTTCATTGGCTGGTGTAAAGAAATATATATATAATTACTTCCGAAGAGTAATCAAAGCATTATATGCTATGAAAAAAGGGCGTGTTAAGGAGCATTCACACTAAGCAGAACAGTACCGTAACCGGCAAGTGATCCGCCAGGCAAAACTGAATATATTCTTTCAGACATGTTCATACTAGACCGGCGCGTGACAGTGCATCACTGTCACGTCACTGCTTAAAGTGAATGCCCTTAATAATTATCTACACTAACTGAAAAAACTATCTCATCTGTCGGTACCAAACATAAGACAAGACATGTTTTTGAAGATATACTTCTTTAGGCGCGTTATAAAAAAATGATGAGAGTGAAATTTTAAGATGCCAGCGCACCTGCAACAAAAAATTATTACCGCATCAGTGTAACACAAAATTATTACCAAAGGGGTAATATAAAATTATGAAAAAATGATGAAGATGGAATTAGTTATGAAAAAATGATGATTAAATATAAATATTGTATTTTCTCATTCTATATAAATATATATACAACAGTGTGGTTCAGTGGCACGGTCTCTGCTTCATATGTAGTTGATAGGTTCTGAGTTCACTCCCGGCTGGGGTAGTATGTTTTTTTGAAATATTATTAAATTTATTTTTAAAAAGAAGTATAACTTCTCGCGCGCGTACATAATTACACGCACCCATTTTTTTCAAACTTATTTATCTCATTTTATAAAACGTATTTTATTTATCATTTCTCTTTGACTTATTCTCAAGTCAAAGGGAAACAACACCTCACCACTTTTTAAATCAAATTTTTTTAAAAAATATAAATAAACGCCAAAAACTGATATAAAATGAGATAAAATCTTAGAGAATAGAGAAATTTTCTAGTCTTCTAGAATTAGATTTGACTTCGAAAAATTTACAGAATTTTCCACCTTTTTATAGAAATTTTTTCAGAAGATCGATTATTGACATTATATGAAACAAGTCTTAACATTATATTTTTTTTTAAAAAAAACAGGTCTATACCTATTTTAATTTTTTATAATAATTAACTATAATTTTCAAAGGAATTTTTGTCTTCCTACATATTAATAACAAGCATCGTTCTATTTTATACGATTAATGTACGCTGCGCTTGGTGCGAAGCGGGTTGAGCCTGCTGGTAATGATATATTATTATATCGAATGGTATTTGTGCCAATGTAAGTAATGCTGTCACAATAATAGAAATAATTAATTTACACTTAAGAAATATTCGTTATATTACTGTGGGCTCCAAATACCGCGCCTGCCCAAGGCACGAAAATCTGTATGTTGTGAATCAACTGAACTAATTGGTTGTTTCCACGCAGTAAGTAGAAAAAAATCATTAACTAACGACGGATATTATTTGTACTATAGTCGCTAACAACGAATTCGTATTTTAGTTAATTTTTACATTACTTATCCTATAAAAACGAACAAATTGTAATTTCAATGCCAAATCTCCAGCCATGTATATATCTGTCAGTCTGCAGACCATTGGAAAAAATGCTGTTCACGGTATACTGCGGACGAACAGATTCAAATATTTTTATTATTCAATGTGTGAATTCAGCAATCATTACAAAAAAATTTCGACTATGTCGAGTCCAAATTTCAAGTCATTACATTGGACCCTTAAAAATGGTGTCATATTCTCTACAAGTAAATCCATTGGCATCCATTTCACCCGGCAGCGTATATTCTCCCCTCCTATATTACCTTTCGATTGTATAGTGTCTTCGAATTTCGTAAAGATACGAAGTTCCTAGGACTTGTATGGGATTCAAAGATGACTTGGGATCTCCACGTCAAATACATCAAATAAAAGGCTTTACCTTTAATTCCTTCAATATCGTGAAAATGCTGAACAACAAAAAATGGGGCGTGGGTAGAGAAGATCTTCTCAGACTCTACAAGTGCTATATTCTTCCTATTTTGGATTATGGATGTACTGTCTATGGTTCAGGTAAGGACAATATTTTATGTAAATTAAATTCTGTACACCACGTTGGTATTAGAATTGCCACTGATGCTTTTAAAGCCAGTCTTGTCCCTAGTCTATATGTGGAATCAAATATTGCCCCTCTCTACATTTGTCGTCAAAAAATTATGATGAATTTTGTTTCCAAAGTAGCGAGTTGTCCCAACAATCCTGTATTATATTCTTCACCGTTCACTTTCATCTTCCTTCTCCACTTCTTCCCGAAAATCTATTCCTCTCTTTATGCGGGTCAAAGCCCTCGCTCGATTCATTCTCGGCCATCATTCGTACAGTCAATGTTGCACCTCGCGTTCGTTTTAACCCTCCTTGGTCAATTTTTAGACCCGCAGTTGATCTTTCTCTATCTAAATTTAAAAGATCTGACATTGACTCTTCTGTATTTCGCTCTCAATTTTATGATGGGATTTTTCACCATTACTCCTCTCACTCATTATGTTTCACAAACGGCTACAAAATACCCTTACCTTTGTCACTTCCTGTGCCTTTAACTTACATAACTCTCTTCCAGATCTTTTACTTTAAACCAATTCAATTCCATCTTCTGAGTTATCTGCTATTCTCTTATGTTCAAAACATATTCTTTCCTTCTCCCCACCCAGTCACTCCTAAATATCTTATAGTTAGTGACTCACTCAGTGCTTCGACCGCTATCTCGAATTTTCGTAACACTAATTCCATTGTTTTTCATATTTAAAAAAAATTATCTTCTTTAAATATCGATGTAACATTGTTTTGGTGCCCTTCTCACTGTGGTATTGTTGGTAATGAGATTGTTGATGCTGCTACAAGAGATTTAACTTCTGCCACTCATTTCAACCCCTCTTCTGATGATGATTTTTGTCCCCTTGTCGACCAGCTTTCTCTTTCCAAGGTCTGTGGAATCAAATTCCGTTTACTAACAAGCTGAAGTATATTAAAGCGGTAATAGAAAAATGGGCGTCATGCTGTCGGCCGTCCCGTTACGAAGAATTTGTTTTATGCAGAATGAGGATAGTTCATACTAGACTGACCCACTAATTCATTTTCACGAGGTCCGATCCTCCGGTTTGTGATTGGTGAATCTTTATCAGTCCAACACATTATGCAGTGCCCTATGTCTCCTTCTGTGAGATCTTCCATCTCTCCTCCTCCATTTTAATCCGATGATAGGGTGTCAAATGACTCCCTGATCCACTTCCTTAAGAATCTAAACATTTATGAAAAAATCTGAATAGGAAGTATCAGCGCGGACGACCGTCTAGACGCTGTTAAGGCGCTTTGCTCTGACAAAAAAAATAAATGGTACGGAAAACCGTACTAGACTTTCTCTTCCTTAATCATTCCATCAGACTACCACCGAATGCAGATTTTGTTCTTCTAAAGTTTTAAGGTCTTTAGTTATATATTTTAGTTATTGTTATATTTCTATTTTCTGTTGATGTTGACCATTCTTTTAAAAAGATTTTGCAGCCTTCGGCTGCGGACTTTGCTCTTTAGTGACAGTATTATTTTGAACGANTTTTTTTTTTTTTTTTTTTTTTTTTTTTTTTTTTTGTGTGTGTGCACAATTCCCTCCGCCTAAAGGTTTATTAAAGAAAATAATAAACAAAACTGAAGATCGCCCGCCTATATTTACTATTCATAACAAAAAAGTTGCTCTTTGTCATTTTAGATTTTACCAGAAATACAGATCACGAAATATTAGAAATTTTGATGAATTTAATCAGTTTTATGCCGATTACACGCCGCTGACTTACTCGGAAAAATTTGTCGCTTATTCTCTCGTCTTTGAAGTTTTCAAAAGGCTGGACTCCATATACCATCCATATGTTTATTTCTGCACCGTCTATGAGGACGTGCCCTTGGATGCATTGCAGATTTTTCAGCAAACATCTCCAGGGCTAATGACCAATTTTTTTAAACACACTGGTGTTGCAGGTAAGTAAAGACCAATAGTCTAGGTACTCTTATAATAGCTCAAATAAAAAGTAAACTTAATTTTTGACAAATTTAAATCCGGCATTTATATTGAAACACTCTATATAATTATTAATTTATGAAAAACTGGATCTTTTATAAACTATGAACTAATAAATCCCATGTGAAGATTCAATTGGAATTTTATACTAATTTGTAGTTATAGACTTAGGGTTCGAGGATTAAGTAATCGTTGATTACAAACGCGTTAACCAATTCAAAAAAAAAAAAAATAATAAATAGAAAAGAAAAGAAACTTAAAACACTTTATTAAATAAAACACAATTAAAAGGTTAACAAAATATTGTATACTGTTTAACTTCTCAAATACCGTATTCAAAACACGCGAGAAAACTACGTAATTCACAAATGAATCACTCATAAAACACAATTATAAAAACTGATTTCACTTTTAAGACTGACTGACTCAAATCTCCGCACGAAGTCCCTTTTATAGATTCAAAACGATTTCTGGAACGATCCCGACCAAAAGATTTTTCTGCATGTTCTCGAATGGGGAAGTAAATACGCTGTACGCACTGCGCATTCTTGAAATTCCTCGTAAACAAACATACAACGTTCTCGAATCTTATAGAAGGAGAAAACAAAAATAAAAGTACATGTGTCTATACAGGATGTTTACATTAGAGTCATAATATTCTATATACAGGATGTTTACATTAAAATCATAATATTAGAGGTCAGTCTCTCATATACTCTGTTTTTTTTTTTTTTTGCGTTGAATGTCTGGCAATAGGTCCATAAAATTTTTGTAATACGGAAACCTACCCCATATGTGTGACTCACAGTGTCGTTCACCGTGAACGGATTTTGTATTCTATACGTACCTTAAGACGTAAAATGTAAAATTTTGGGGTATTTTTTCGTGACGATTCCAAAGGTTCATTATTAAACAGGTCAGTTCTATGAAATGTATATAACCAAACCATTTCCTATTGCAGGAGTTCTTAAAATCAGCTTGAATAATTCACAAGGATACATTTTCATTAATCCTGGGATTGGATTGAGTAGACCTGTGGTGCTCTTTAGAAATCAGGTTCAAAGTAGTGAACAAGGTAAACAGATACATCATGTTAAAACACAGGCAACCACTTTAATATCTGCTATCTGCAAACGAAAAATACACAAATCGTTATCTGGTAATGAAACAAAACGTGAAGAAACTATCAGAGATGAGAGTCATTTAATTTTGTTCGATAAAATTTACCGTTCTCGAGATATTTTGAGATATTTGTAGCAGACGGTTCACAACTTTCTTACCTCCGAACAAATTTTAATATTGTTTTGGAAGGTCTAATAATTTTTTTTTTATTTATTATTTGAATTTACGGGATCTACTCATTTTCCAATATTTTGCCCCACCCTAGAATATAATTATACGAATATTAATATGAAAACAACTATACATATATCTACATATGATAATAAAAATATTGCAAATAATGAATTGGCATTCATCTTAATATATAAATCAGAAATTTGTTTGTCTCTATGAACCTATATATGAGGAGTTGTCTGTTACACTACCACAGCCCAAACGGTAGCAGATAGCGAAAAAATGATGGGAATAGACCCCCACAAAATCATGATCTACGACCACAGGAAAATTATCAGAACTAAAATATGTGAAGCCGCTTTCGAGTTACGACCTAATTTATTCACCAAATTCGGACAGTCACGGTCCGATATCTTAAAATTTGTCCCGACAACATATCAACTCAAAGCGAGAAAGATTTAGGTAGCCCTTGAATCCTTATTTTAGGACAGTTTCTGCATGGGTATGGCCAGCCATTCCAGAGTTATGAGTTCGAAACCGGGAACGGGTAAAAAATACTAAAAAGATAGAATGGCCGTGCCCCTAAGGCGCTTGGCGAAGTAAGCACGGTTCCTATTTAGAAAATTCAATTTTACTCAAGGATATTACTTTTGTACTGCGGAATAGCTTAGTATTAATTTTCAGTTTCCCTCTCTTCCCGATATGGTACTTCTAAATTATGGATTTTTTTGGAATCTATCCCGGGGTGAGCATGTCTTGGCTCCTCCTTAGAAAATTCAATATTTTACCTTGAGTAAATACTATTTTTCTGGGGGCATTCCCGGTCATTTGTCGCTATCTCCTTCGGTGTTCCCAGAAAAAAAAAACGGTTTAAAANAAAAAAAAAAAAAAAAAAAAACGGTTTAAAAGCGTGATTTTTTTGCAATAACTTACTTCCACTTGAACTTTGGATTTTTTCCTTTCCTATTACGCAGCTACATACCTACTAAAAGGAATCTGTGTTCAAAATTTCAAGTCTTTAGGTTTGAATCAGTATACCTATTGCGTTTTATACGTATAGAAAGTGTGGAGATAAACTTCTACTAAAGCTTATTATTTTACATTTAGATATGTTAAGGTCCATTTTATTTAAATTTCACCAACAACACATATCTTGAAATGCTTGCTGAAGGACATCTGAAGGTTGATGTGGCCGTCAATGGGCAGAGCCATCTTTAGGTCATCTGCAAATATCCAAAACGAAATAGAGGAAATAGAGTTGATTTACAATAAACGGAGTGAATAAAAGACCCGACAAGTGTCCAACCTGAGGACAGTCTGATAACACTGGTTTGAGCAACATTAAATATGTTAAAAAAAGATAGATTAGATCTTCTAATTTTAAAATTAAATGTTTTCCAGTTTTCGCAAGAATTGCGAGTAACTCAGAAAATGATTACCTGGTGTATTTCGACTTCCTAAATAGAAATAGAGATGACTATATTGTCGGAGCACGATTTCAAGCTCAGGAGCAGGTCAAATCAAGAGATCTTTATTTCGTAAAGAAGCCATTTTGTTCAGTCATAAGAACAACAACCAAAATTGGTCTTCTGAATTCTCGGCGGTCTATTATTCAAAGAAATTGGTTTGGTTTTCCTAATACCATGATAACATTTGAAATGCGCAGTGCTACTTCTGATGGACCAGCACCAAACCAATATTTTAAACTATTCTCCATTTGTGGCCACAAACAATTACCATTTTTCGAAAGCATGAATACATCAGTAAGTTAATGAAAAATAAAGACACTGTGTGCGTTAGGCCGGAAGATGGCCACGGGCACTGCCGTGCGCCTACAAGGATGGAGCGAGTTCTCACGCTTCTCGGATTGCAATGGAAAAATTGAGTAAATAGTTTCCTGGCAAGCATATATTATATCGAACAAATGTACTTGCAGGATACACGTATAATTATACCTATACTCGTATATTCCCGAAAACGGTTATAATTATTGCCATGATTTTGTAGACAAATTATAATCAACAGGTTCGCTGTAGAGAGAATATAGTTGCATTTATATCCTTTTGGAGAGTGTGGACAGAGAATCGTATTATAATGCATGTACATTGTACAAAGAATCTCCTTATATTGCATAATATAATGGGGTTCTTTGTTCTGTCAGATTCCCCTAATTTTTTTATGAAGCCTAATTTATTCTGCTTGCCAAAAGATTGATGTATCCTTATTTTTCAGGACAATATTTTTAAAGATGTTGCTCTGGGTTTGGGTATGAAACGAAAAACTTTAAGGAAAAAATTAGAGTCACTGAGTTCAATATCACTCAACAACGATTTTTTGAGATATATAGAAGTTGCGTTGACCAATTATATGAACACCAAGGAAAACAATTTGAATTCCGCAAGAGAGATGATAAGCCTTCAAAGAGGACCAATCCTGATTAGAGAGCCCGATAACAATATACGTCTGGCCACGAGAACTCTATAATCTATATATATATAAAAGTGAATGTCTTCTTGTTTGTTTGTTCGCTTATAACTTACGAACTACAGCTCGGAATTGCACGAAACTTTGCACACTTATTTGCTTTTACCCAGGGAAGGTTATAGGCACGGTATTGTCCGGCCATTTTAGTTCCGGCCGATTTTTTTTATTTTTGCATGAGAAATCATAGAATACTATAAGAAACGGTAATAGATATAGAAAATTTGATAAGAATGGACTCCCCCCCCCCAAAAAAAAGCCTGGGAGCCCAGAAAAAATATCATAGTTGAAAGCCCTCCAACCGTTTTCGAGTTACGGCCGATTTTCCAATTTTTGTATGGAAATTAAAATTTTTGTTTGATTTAAATAAAATTATGTACAAAAGTGGTTAGTGCAATGCCGATATAATTTAATAGAATTGAACACCAAGTTTGTTGGGTAGAACGTGTTGGGAGTAGTATTGGGTTAGGTTCCAAAAAAAATAAAATGCGTGTTGAAGTCTGCGCAAGGTTAGGCTGGGTCGCAGACCCAGCCTAAACTCAGCAGACTTCAACACGCATTTTATTTTTTTTGGAACCTAACCCAATACTACTCCCAACACGTTCTACACAGTTTAACAACCCGTTACTACTCCCCATGTTCTACATATTCTACATATAGGTTAACAAACGTGTATGTAATATGTAATCTATGTGTATGCTCTGATCGCGTTTAAACGGTTGTACGTCGATTATTATTAACGAAGAGTCAGATTTATAATCATTTTTTTCTCTCATCTTCTCGAAACGAAGTTCGGGTACTCAGCTAGTACCATATGAAAGTGAAGTGAGGCAACATCACAAAAAAATTATCATTGAAAAATGGCCAAGTTGCACTCACTCAACCAAAAAATTCCGCCTATGAAAGCAGTGATATCTATTATTGGTGTCAAATTTATTGTTGCTGCTGTATATCCCGCACATAAATTTATTATTGAACGTTCTTCTGTCTCAATTCTCTTAAAGTAATACCGACTTTACTCTTGGTCAACTTTTTCTAAGGAGATTCGTAAAATACTACCTTTTACAAACTGGCCAAGTTTCTAATAACACGTAATCTAGTTTTATGACCTTTTAAGTGGATCCTCCAGGAGCTTCGACTTTGAAATTTTAAATAAAACAATCACTTTTTCATTACTTTTTGAAATGTAAAACAAAATGGAAAGAGTTTTGAAATATACAGCGTGTCCCAGAATGTGACCCCACCCTGCTTAGCTTTTCACCCCCCTTTTGAACGGCTTGGAAAGAGTTTTGAAAAGTTCTAGAGGTAGGAAATGCGTCATGGCCAATTGAATGATTATGATAAGATCCAGGTTCGACCGCAAGGAAATGTCTGTGATTGACAAAAAGTGTCGATTTCTCAAGAAATTTAATTGGACTAGTACATTTTTTTTGTTTAAAAAAAGTGGAAATAAAATAAGGAAAAAAAATCCTTTATACTTTTTCAAAGCAACAATTAGGGGCGGAGCTAGAGGGTTCTAAATTTCAATATTGTAACACACTGTATAACAGTGTTTATTATAAATTTATATGTAAGAGCTCCCTTATAGTGTTCCAAAAACATCCACCTAAGCCATCAAAAATATACATTTTTATTTTTAAATCTTTGAATAACATGTTAATTATAAGAGGTTAAAAATATTATTAAATAAATAAAAACAAACCACGTACTAAAAACACTATTTATAATCTTAATATATAAATCAGAAATTTATGTGTAGGTACCTATGTAATTATGTATGAGGGGTTGTCTGTTACAATACCNGGGCCCCCCCCCCCAGCAAAATCATGGTCTACGACCCCAAGAAAATTAGCAGAACTAAAATACTCGTATGTCAAACCGTTTCCGAGTTACGGTCAAATTTCCAACTTCTTCTCCAAAATCGGACAATCACGGTCCGATATCTTAAATTTTGTGGCGACATCATAGGAACTCAAAGCCAGAAAGTTGCTGTTTAGTCCTTATTTTAGGACAGTTTTTGCAAAGGTATGGCCAGCCATTCCAGAGTTAAGAGTTCAAAACCGGGAACGGGTAAAATCAAATTTAGAAAATACTAAAAAGTAAGAATGGTCGTGCATCGACCATTCTCACTTTTTAGTATTTTTAAAAGGTTGCGATGTACAGGGTGGACACAAATCAATAACCCCCCCCCCCAAATTTTCATTGTCCTTGAAAAACAAAAATAGGAATATAAGAATCGTAGCAAAGCACGGGCGAAACAGCTAGTTATTTATAAAGAACTTCCATCTTTAGACTCAACTAGACTGATGATGAATCGAATGATTCGGAACTAGTTTCTTTATAAATAATTATAAATAGTGTTTTTGGTGTTTTGTTTTTATTTATTTAAAAGTTAATTTTTACTTTCTCTTCCATAGAAGATAAAGTATTGTATTCGTGCANATATAACAATAACTAAAATATATAACTAAAAACCTTAAAACTTTAGAAGAACAAAATCTGCATTCGGTGGTAGTCTGATGGAATGATTAAGGAAGAGAAAGTCTAGTACGGTTTTCCGTACCATTTATTATTTTTATCTGTGTCGCAAGAGTAGAAAATCTAATTTCATTTTTCTCCTAACAATCAGGACGTGCTATATTTGATTTTGCCAAATTTAAAGGCCAAACACATAAGAATTAGATACACGTTATAGCACCCCATAGCAAGCGAGACGTGCTATATTTGATGTTGTTGCCAAATTTAATGGTAAAAACACATAACAAATAGGTACACGTTAACACCCCATAATTTGATTTTGCATTAAACCTTTTTAGAGGATTAGATCACACAGAACCACAAATTTTGCATAAAAAATAACACCTAATGAAGCACAATGTAGCTACTTATTGATGTTGTACCTTTCCCTAGTGTATGTGGCATGGCGTGAATGAATATTTTAGCAAAAGAAAAAGATGATCCAAGATTTTTTTTGGCTTAACTTCTCTTTAACATCTATTGGTCATTCGAGACGGGGGTTTTACACTCCATTCGCTGGAAACTTACAATCCAGCTACTCACATTGACCTCACCCAGCCTTGGTTAGGCCGGAAAAATTGAATGCATCACAAGGGCGCGAATTTACGTGGTCACCCACCTGGTGAAACCCCACTTGACGTTGCTTAACTTCAGTGATCTAACGGGAACTGGTGTTTTTAACGTGCCATAGGCGCTGGCTGAAGATCTCGTTGATTATTCTCTGTAGTTTTCAGGAGGCTCGATAAATATCATCCATAAATGTTTATTTGTGTACTGTCTATAAGGACACGAATTTCAATTCCATTGATTATTATGACAAGTTTTACTTGCTTTAACACTAAACTCGGATCCTTACGAGTCACGCATCCCATAAATATACCCTTCCCCCCCGGAATAAGTTTTATCACACTGCTCTGCTTCTATTTCTAGAAAACGAGCTGTGGCGATCTTTCGCGAATTCGTTGGAGGAATATGTTTTAGAGGCGGGGTGAGGTGCCGAGTGGGCCTGATTCGTTTGGCGCATCAGAAATTTATTCTAGATTTGGACTCGATTTTCGAATCTGTGAAGTATTATATTCTAGTTTACTCGAGTCGTCAGTTTATTCGAGTCGGCACATCGCACTTCTGAAGTGATCTCTAGAACTGACGAACACACTAACATTTTAAGGCGGGTGCACATCTGCGCGCTGCTAATAAGGAGGTAAATAATTTAATATTTTAGTAAAAAGGTGATTTCCCAAATATTAAGGTTTCGGTTCAAATTATGGCTTCAAGGAATATTGCTGCCAAATATGATCAAAATCGGACAAATAATAAAGGCTGTAAATTCACGAACATAAGTTTTGCCGACGAACGCCAGACTCGTCCAGAAAGGTAAAAAATACGACATCGAATATTTTCACAATTGCAATACTTTATTTTCCTATAATTCCTATATTGGGAAGATAAAGTAAAAATCTTGAATTATTTTGTGGCTATAGTCTACCTCCCTTTACGGCAACGCCTGATGGCCGCCCTGTGGGAAGTTTTATATTTCTTTTAAGACAGATGTCCTCAGATATTTACAAAGTATTATTAATTAAAAATTTCTTTTGGTGCACTCGGCGGATTCGTAAATTCGTATATTCGTGAGCTAGATTCCTCCTTAGGGCTGTATAAGCCCCTGCACCTAAGCCTCAATTGGGCTTTTTGTGCTTGGAAAGTAGCCTGTTTACCTAGTCAATCAAGGCTAAAAATCTTAGGGAGCTTGATCAGGCGTTTGGCTAGGTATTTTTCGTGGATGTCGAGCCTTGGTTGCATCTGTCCCATGCTCAGTCTACCCGCAAGTAGGGAATTGCAGTCAAAAATGACGTGAGAAGCAGTCTTCTCATCTTCCTAACAGAGTCTACACATAATCTGGTCCTGATGGAAGCCCATATAGTGTGTAGCTGTTTTCTTAGACCACAGTGTCTAGTAATCAGACCTGTGGCTAGTCTGAAATTTTTTCGACAGAGGGTCAGGATCTCTTTCGTAAGGTTTCTGGATGGCCCCTGTACCTTACTGTGTCTCAGACCTGAGACGGCCCTCCACCGTTCTATGTCCAGAAAAGTAAAAAATACGACGTCGAATATTTTCACCATTGCAATAGTTTATTTTCTATAATTCCTATATGAGAAGATAAAGTAAAAATCTTAAGTATTTTGTGGCTATAGTCTGCCTCCCTTTACGGCAACGCCTGATGGCCGCCCTGTGAGAAGTCTCATATTTCTTTTAAGATAGATGTCTCAGATATTTACAAAGTAATATTAATCAAAAGTTTCTTTTGGTGCACTCGGCGGATTAGTATTCTTCTTCTTTCGTCGAGGACCTTCTTAACTCCACTCTCTCCTCCATATTATTATTCTTTGGTGAGGAAGGAGTTTTCCTCATCCCACTCTTTCACTTGCCATCAGGACATTATTATTACCTCTCTGACATAAGACATTTATCTCTTGTCTGTCTGCATTTCTATAAAGTTGTATTTCTTTTGTTGTTTGGATTAAAATAATTTATTTAAATTTCCTTTTTAAGACTTTTCCCCGAAAGAAAGGGAAGCATTACCCCGCCACTCTGCTATCTCGCGATGCAATTTTTTTTTTTTTTTTTTTAAAAAAAAAGAGTTGGTCTTTCATACAAAACACAAACAGAAATGACCCAAAGCGGTAAGGTATAAAATCAGTTTTATGATATCAAAATGATTTCGCACGTGTTCCTAAAATGATTTTAACCGTAAAATATCTAATTTTGGGAAGGTTGTTTTTTTCGTAATGATTCCAAAGTTTCGAAGAAGAAAATATATTACAAAATATACATTTGGCGCTCATATATTATTGTTTCCAAAGAGAGACAAGTTTCTCCTTTTAACGGACTTTGATAATATGATTTTCTGTTTTATTTTGGATGCATAAATCTCAGAATCAGAAATACCTATACAGAAAGTTCATAAAAATTACAATACTTTTAACAATTGAAAGTATCGTGTGGTGTCGGAGGCTATCGGCCTAGTGGAAATTGAGCTCAAGAGACTTCTTAAACAACTATATCTAGAGAACATGGTGACGGTAGTGTGAAAGTACAGAATTGGTAATTGTATTGAGCATATTGCGTTTTCGCTTCTTTTCCAAGATGGCGAATACTTTGTAAATTTCGACCTTGCGTCCTTACCCCACAAAAACGCCTATATCTTTTATTTATTTCAGATATAATTTGAACCGGAGTCGTTTTTTGATCGATTGCATTAGATAGAACATATCAGTACTCTAAACTGCTAAATGAATCATCTCATTATTCACATTTTTGGAGGAGCAATGAACGGATAGCTACCCCAAAACGTGATAAGTTTCATTTAACTCAATGCTATTAACTAATACGACTCAAGTTTGATACCTACTTTTTTTTCTTACTAATGTTATTCTATTGTGGACATTCCTTGTTTTTTTGGTAGCTATCTGCTTATATTAGCTTCGCCAAAAATGTGAATAATGAGACAATTTTGGTGTCAATTAGCAGATTAGCGCGTGGATATGTTTTATCTTAAGCCTGTTTCTGGATTGATTTTTTCGGGTCAAATTTCAGTGCAATATCTCGAAGAAATAAAATAAATTAGGTTTGTGGGAAATTCGATCAAAAAAAGACGTCAGAATGAAAATTTTGACACCTTTTGTAACAATATTTACAACAATCTGGTTTAAATTCTATTTTTCTATCTGAAGCTAAAAAAAATATTTTGTGGGGTAAGGTCGAAATTTACGAAATGGCCACCATCTTAGAAACGAAGCAAACCCGGCATATGCTCACAAGAATGTTTGGTGTTGTAAATGACGTGTTCTATCTACCCTGTTTCTGTGTCAACGTTTTACAAAGGTCACCCTGTATAATTTCCGGTAATCTAAATATATTGAAGTGAACAATCTGTATATTGAATATTATGTAAACATCCTATATATAGACCGCGACGCTTCTCCTTTCTATTTATGAATTCTCCTTCTGAATAGCCCCCATACCCGCTCTTCTCTGAGTCGGAGTGAAGGGTTGAATAGGTAAGACGTATTATTTACTTTCCCATTCGAGAACGTAGAAAGATGAAGAAAATTCTTTCTATTTCAGAAAGTTTTATTTACGTAAACATCAAAGAATATTTTTAGAACGCAAAGATTGTTTACCGCGTACTTTCGAGAAGGTTCCAGGTGTTTGTCGGGGATGTATAAATAGAGGAACCACGATTAGAAGTCAGTCAGTCTAGTTTTGGAAGCGAGATCGAGTCGAGTTTTACAAGTGAGTGATTAATTCGTGTGTATTTTCGAGTGTTTTTGAATACGGTATTTGCGAGACAGTATACAAATTTTTGTTACGTTTTTTTATTGTAATTTCTATCTTTAATAAATTGTTTTAAGTTTTTTATTTTATTTTTAAAGTTAGTTAACGCGTTTTTAATCCACGACTACTTAATCCTCGAACCCTAAGTCTACAACAATATATTTCAGAAATTTGTATGTACCTATGTACCCATCATGTACCTAATGTATGAGGTGTTGTCTGTTACAATACCACAGCCCAAACAGTAGCAGATAGCGAAAAATTTATGAGAAAGGACCCCCCTCAAAATCATGAATGCATGATCTACGTCCCCAGGAAAATTATCAGAACTAAAATATGTCAGGCCGTTTTTGAGTTACGGCCAAAGTTTGAGTTACGGTAAAGTCATCAAAATCGGACAGTCACGGTCCGACATCTTAAAAATTGTCGCTACAACATATCAACTCAAAGCGAGAAAGTTTTGGGTGGCCCTTTAGTCCTTATTTTAGTACATTTTCTGCAAAGGTATGGCTAGCCATTCCAGAGTTACGAGTTAAAAAACCGGGAAAGGACAAAATAATATTTTGAATTACTAAAAAGTCAGAATGGCCGTGCCCCTAAAGCGCCTTTAGAGAGTTGCTGTAGAGATTGTACCTTTGCGGCGAGTAGTACCTAGTGCTTTTGGGTGGACCACGCACTGGTTCTCACAACAACTCAGGGTCAGATGATGCGCAATACAGTTTAAGCAATTAAACATTAGCCTCTCTCTGACCAAGACCGTACTGCGCAGTGAAGAGCTGCACCCTACTCGAGGTGACCCTGTTATCGCAGNCTCTAAGGCGCCAAGCGAAGCGGGCGTATTCTGCTAGTATATATATAAATGAATGTTTGTATGTATGTATGTATGTCCTTTATGCATTCCTAAACCACACATCAGATTACTATGAAACTTTCGCAAGTCATTGGGCATAATATGTCCGGATGGTTTCTGGCCAAAAAAATATATATTTATTATGGGCGGGGCCATGTGAGGCCGCCATCTTGGAATTTCGTTTTTCTTCAATATTTTGAGAACCGCTTAAATTATTGCGACTAAACTTTTGTGGGACGTTATACGTCTGATCTTTAAAGGTTTTTGATCACTTTGAGTCATATAGTTTGGGGGTGGGGCCATATGAAGCCGCCATCTTGGAATTTGCTTTTCCTCAATAGTTTGAGAACCGCTTGAGATATTGCGATCAAATATTCGTGAGATGATTTAGGTTTGACCTTTAACAGCTTTTCTTTGTAAAGTCATATATTTTGTGGGTGGGGCCATCTGAGGCCGCCACTTTGGAATTTCCCTTTTCCTTAATATCTTGAGGACCGCTTCAGTTATTGCGAACAAATTTTTCTGAGATTCTATACGTATGACCTTAAATGGCTTTTAATTACTTTGAGTCATATATTTTGTGGGCAGAGCCATGTTAGGCCGCCATCTTGGAATTTCAGTTTTCCTCAATATTATGAGAACTGTTTAAGATATTGAAACTAAACTTTTGTGAGATACTATATGTCTGACCTAAACGGCTTTTGATCACATTGAGTCGTATATTGTGTGGACGGGGCTATGCGTAACCGCTATCTTGGAATTTGGCTATTTCTCAATATTTTGAGAACCACTTAGATTGTAGCGACCAAACTTTTGTTAGTTGATATACCGTCTGACGCTGAATGGATTATGATCACATTTAGTAGGCGGGGCCATCTAATTCCATTATCTTGGAATTTCACTTTTTCTCAATATTTTTGGGAATCACTTAGGTTACAGGGACCAAACTTTTGTCACATTCTACACGTATGCCCTAAAGGGTATCTGATCACTTCCAGCCATATATTTTGTTGACGGGGCCATGTGAGGTCACCATCTTCGAAAAAAAAATTGAGAACCGCTTAAGTTATTGAAACTAAACTGATCATGATATACAATACATATGACCCTAAGAAATATGACCAAATTTGTTCAAACTTTTTGTCCATATATTTTTGCACAAGTTGTTCAATTTTGATGAAATTATGTACAAAATCGGTTAGGCGATTTAATTTAATAGAAATTAACAAAATTTCAATTGGTGGGACGTGTTGGGAGTAAGATTAGTTTTTTTTAAAAAAAAATGCGTTTGAGGTCAACACAGGTTGAGAAAATTTGAATACCTATTCTATTCGCAACCCAATATTACATTCCAACAGTACTCCATATATATTTTGTGGTGTAGTTGGTTGTAAGATGGACTTTGCTCCGAACTGACCTAAACACCACCAAGTTTCTTGGGTAGAATGTGTTAGGAGTAGTATTGGGTTAGGTTCCAAAAAAATTAAAATGCGTGTTGAAGGCTGCGCAATGTTAGGCTGGGTCTACGACCCAGCCTAAACTCAGCAGCTCAGATTTTCTGTCTACGACCCTGGATACTAACTGGTACAGACATAGATAGCCAATAAAATTTATATTACAAAGATTGAATACTAAATTTAATGTTTTTTTAAAAAAACTACTCCATGAATTGTAAACAAACTGCTCAAAACAAACAAACAATATTAATGCATTTATTCAAATTCAGATGCAATCAAAACACTAGCAAAAAATTAAAATTGAAATAGCACGTTTAATACTCATGGACAAATACATATTTCATTAGGACGCAACTAATATTTTTCATGATTCCTGTGGGATCAAGTACGCAACGTGATCATAGGGGTCAAGTCTTACCATTATCGCACGATTCGTAGGGTGCTATAGGGGGAAATCAGCGAAATTACCTCTCCATGACTTGTTTAGATGTATCTGTGCAGTGACCAATAAATTAAAATTTCATTGGTGAAATTGATATATATCTCCAGTACTAATTATGTATGACTGGTGTCAGCAAACTGAATCAGTAGCTGAAAGAGCCCGAGTAATTGTGAAATTGAGCTCGAGTTGTACTAATTATTGACTGGTGTCAGCAAACTGAATCAGTGGCTGTAAGAGCTCGAGTTATTGTGAAATTGTGCCTGAGTTGTACTAATTATATATGACAAATGTCAGCAAACTGAATCAATATCTGTAAGAGACCGAGTTATTTGTGAAACTGAGCCTGAGTCGTACTAACTATGTATGACTGGTGTCAGCAAATGGAATCAATAGCTCTAGAAGCCCGCGTTTTGGTGAAATTGAGCCTGAGCCGTTCTATGGACACCAGAACTGTTGGTGTGCACCGGAGGAAGTATCGCAAATCGGTGTCGTGAGACTGGTATTAGCAATACTAACAAGTTCCACAATCAGGCGCAGGACAAGTTCATCAATGCAGCTGTGGAGATCAAGACTTTCACTGTAGCGCAATATTAGCTGGCCATTTGGCCGTGATGGTCCTTCTAATGGTTAGTAACCACTTCCTCTAGAACCGTTCGGAGAAGACTTGCAGAGTCTGTTTTAACATGTTGCAGACTAGCAGTAGCACCACTATTCCTCAGGCAACATCGAGTAGCGACTCAAGCTCGAGTCCAAAATTACTCGGGCTGGATCTTACGGCGACTTTCAGTATTGTCTGGTCGAGTAGAGACTCAAGTTTGAGTCCAACATTATTCGCGCTGGATCTTACAGCAACTTTCAGTATTTTCTGGTTGAGTAGCGACTCATTCCCGAGTCCAACATTACTCGGGCTGGATCTTACAGCAACTTTCAGTATTTTCTTGTCAAGCAGCGACTCATGCCCAAGTCCAACATTACTCGGGCTGGATCTTACAGCGATTTTCAGTATTGTCTGATCGAGTAGCGACTCAAGACGAGTCCAACATTGCTCGGGCCGGATCTTGCAGCGACTTGAAGTATTGTCTGGTGCCTTGATGTTGCTCTTCAGGATTTCCATTTATATCTAAGGTTATATATTACAAACAAAAGCTCTGCCAATGTGACACATGGGTTTATTACTTTTCTGGGTAAGAAAATGCTCCTGCCCCCCAAAAAATATTTACGTTTCAAGATACGAAAAATCCAAAAATTAAATAAAAAATCCTTTCGACCGCCGCCACTCGTGGCCTGTACAATGGGAACTTTTGCCACATACCGCCAATGAAATTGATGGTATGCTGGTACCAGATAAAAATAATCCAATTCTGGGACGGGGTGGGTATTTTTTTCGTTACAATTTCCACAATTGAAAGTAATAAACCAAAATTTTTTCGGGAAGACTTTTTTTGGATAAATTCTGTTACATCCTATATACAATTACTGGGGAACGTGTTCCCGAAGCATACTCACAGTTATCTTCCCAAGGATTCCCCATTTTCCACACTAGTACCTATCTTCTTAACATCATTATATTTAGTGGTTGCAATATGAAGAAATAATATTATCTGATGTAGGTATAGAGAGTGTGTGTGTGCTTTTGAATAAATGAATTTATAATTTTTACATGCATATTGTGTGCATGTATAATGTAAATTAATCAGATAACTATAAAAGGTAAAATAGAAACAATGACAGTGAGGGATAAAAAGAAGAATAACACAATAGTTAGTAAATTGTTAGCACACGCCACTGTTATAATTGAAGAGGGATGCAAGTTGAATATTTGAATTTGCATAACACAATACTTTGTAAATTGTAAGCACACGCCACTGTTATGTTTACAATTGGAGAGGGATGCAAGTTGAATAATTGAATTTGCGTAATACAGAGTACTTTGTAAATTGTAAGCACACGTCACTGTTGTGTTTACAATTAATTGGAGAGGGATGCAAGTTGAATAATTGAATTTGCATAACACAATACTTTGTAAATTGTAAGCACACGCCACTGTTATGTTTACAATTGGAGAGGGATGCAAGTTGAATAATTGAATTTGCGTAATACAGAGTACTTTGTAAATTGTAAGCACAAGTCACTGTTGTGTTTACAATTAATTGGAGAGGGATGCAAGTTGAATAATTGAATTTGCATAATACAGTACTTTGTAAATTGTAAGCACACGCCACTGTTGTGTTTACAATTAATTGGAGAGGGATGCAAGTTGAATAATTGAATTTACATAATACAGTACTTTGTAAATTGTAAGCACACGCCAATGTTATGTAGTTTACAATTGGAGAGGGATGCAAGTTGAACATTTGAATTTGCATACTTTGTAATATTTTTGTTATTATATTTTACAGCTCTTTGTAATTTTCATTTCAAAAGTCGCTAAGCCATTGTTCAGAGGTTAGGAAATATAACGCCTTTTTTTTAATAAAAATCCTTTGTCTTAGCTGTTTTATGTTATAAACAGGAATGAGGAGACAGCAAGTCGGCTTCGTGGCCTATTGTATCTTTGGGTATGTTAACAATACATTAAGTCTACTCTGTTGATTAATTTATTCGATCGACACAAATAGGGACTTGGCGATTGTTGATCGCCATTTCTCCAGTCGAATGTAACCCAAATCAAGTTGGTTTTCTTCAAAGAATGTTGGTTCAAATAAAATTGATGAATATAAGTGTCGACCGTGTATTTTAGCTTTCTCATTGTTGCTACAAAGATCTGCTACGGAAGAACAAAAACGTGTTTCCGTGATGAGCACGAACGAGCTCCACTCAAAGAAAATCTCCTCCTACTTTATCCTTTGCGAGACGTTCATTTACCTATCTGAGCATTCAATGTGAGGGATTGAGTTTGGATATAGGCAGTAGGAAAATTTGTCAATGATTTTGAGATAATAATGGCGAACTTTAAGTAAAAATGTGTATGACCATAAATATTTTGATAAAGAAAGAGGGCGACCAAAACACAGTACACACAGGCTGGTCGCCAATTTGTGATCACTCGATTTTTCTGGAAACCAGTTCGAATTTTCGAAAAAAAAGTACTTTTTAATTTTTTATGTGGTTTTTATGGCACCAGTTTAAAAAAACACACACAGATTCATTCATTTAGCTCGTCCACGATGGAATTTCGGTGTTTTAACTCTAAAAAACCGTATAAACTATTGATTTGAAAATATAAACTTCAATCTTTTTCTTCCTTATTTGCATTTCTCATAAAATTCTACATACTTTTACTAGTTACTCTCTGATTTTGCATTACACAAGAAGGTCACATTTTTCGATACATTTCACATCAACGAAAAGTACAAGTGTGACCTAAAAATCGAATTATTTTTCTTGCTGAACATCATGATGCCATTAGATAAGCCCATGAACTACTCTGGACATTACTACAGGGTGACTCAAAAGTTTTGAATTGGTTTTCCAATATATATTTCAATAAAATATTAAATATCAACTACAAATAATAAGGCGAGTCATGAGCATGGTTTTTCAATGAAAAGTACAAGTGTAACGTATTTTATTTAATACGTTACACTGTTAGATAACAGTTAGATAAGTCCCCGCATTTCTGAATTGGTCTTTCAATGAAAAGTACAAGTGTGACGTAACAAATATTATTAATTTTTCCTGCTGAACATCATGGTGCCGCTAGATAAAGTACTGGAACACTCTGGACCAAATCCACAAACTTGTATGCTCAGACGGAAATAGAACACACTGTGGATGAGAAACCTGATGAGGAGATTGCCAAGAAGGGTTTTTTGGACTCGTATATATATATGACCTAAAATTTTGGTTCCAAAATATTCGCTATTTTTGAATAAGGACTGAACTTTTAACCTATTTGGTAAACAATAAGGTACGACCCAAGATGAATAACATGAAAAACTCACTGTAGCCTGACGAAAGGAGGAACTTGATGAAAAACTTGAAGAAAAGAAGAACTAACCCTATGAGATCACACATTGAGAAATATGGGATTATTGGGAAGAATCGTGGAGAGCATAACAGAGGGAAGAAATACACGCGGAAAGACCCCAATTGCATACATAGATCAAATAAAAAATGACGTAAACGTAAGACCTTATGAGGAATTGAAAAGAAAGGCAGAGCAAAGAGAGGAATGACGAGTTGCTGCAAACCAGCTCCACGGCTGTTAACCCAAGATGATGACTGTAGCCTGCTATAATAAAGCACAGAAAGAAACAAACGGAAACAGGAATCTGAGTAATACATGTTCATACGACTTGATGGAATTCATCATGTTTGTGAGTAGACAGCAACCCAACGCAGTGCAAACATATATTGCGTTCACCATAATAACATCACGTAAGGTGATGTCTTCTACTTTGTCAACCTGTTTGCAGTTTGTCATCTCCGTTTATAAATGATGCAACCGCGAGATTGAGAAATATACAAAAGAAAAAAACATTGAAGATAATTCAGAGGACAGCGCAAGCCACATACAGGCCACCAAGGAGATGGCAGAACTCATTCTCCAAAGGAAGAACTACACAGACCTCCCATCATATTATTCCACATAGCATTAGGATGCTCCAGCCCTAAGTAAGAATGCACTCACTTTTCCCATTAGTTTCTGTATTTTGAAAGACACCTCTCCGTCGACAGTCATAACACGCGGTCCGAATTTTGCTGTCATGTTTGATATTTCGTTAATAATTTTTTTTTAGGGGAATAAAATAAAATTACAGGAATCTGATCTTCGGTATCAAATATTAGGACCTACAGATTACACAGAATTAAAGCATTTGGGTGGTCCGGCAGCATCTTACTGTGCCCTTTTGGTGTGTGCACATGACGTGAATGATTTTTCAAAAAAAGATGGTTCCATATTTGTATTATTATCATTAATTTGGGTATAATAGTGCAGATTTATCTGCACAGTTCTCAGATTTGTATCACCTCCACACACGTCAACGATTTTGCACCGATATATCTGTGCGATTTTGTGCAGT
>CM022881.1:14471273-14481915 GCA_012654025.1 Pachypsylla venusta | reverse complement strand
GGAAGAGAAAGTCTAGTACGGTTTTCCGTACCATTTATTTTTAACATTAATTGTGGGCCTCTGCTGGGCCCCAAAAACCAAAATTTCTACAAAACATGAAATTTTCTTCACTTTAATACTTGGGTGACTAAGTATACCAAATTTGAGACTACCTACTTTTATATTTTTACATTTGGCCCTAACAAGCTCCTTGAAATAGGAAGTTCTTTAAAAAGAAAACGGTTAAAAATATAGTTCACTTTCCTTGATATATCAAAGCACCCATCACTGGATGTACTCAAGATACTAATCTACGTAATTGGAACCAACCACAATTCAGGCCATCGCTTCCAGCAAATGACAGCTCATGTAGACAGACATGTACGACTCGATCCTACCAAAGTGAAAAAAATCTTGAAGCTAACAATTGCAGGGTAAAGGGAATCGACCTAACTTACTGCAACTACTGGTGCAACTACTGTTACTTGGTGGAACTACTGTTACTTGGTGAAACTACTGGTGCAACTATTGTTACTTGGTGTGAAACTACTGTTACTACTGGTGATGCAACTACTGTTACTACTGGTGCAACTACTGTTACTACTGGTGCAACTACTGTTACTTGGTGCAAATACTGTTACTTCTGGTGCAACTACTGTTACTACAACTACAACGATGCATAGCGTAACTTCATAGTTACCCTACGGATTGTTTCGTCATTACTTTCTAAAAAGTAAAATAATGAGGAAGCTTAACTACTTAGCCTATGTGTCTATTTTTAGCCTCTCCACATACTATCCCAGTGTGTTAACCCACTGTCTACATACATTTTTCAAGGCTTCAACTTTTTACGGAGTTCATTAATCAAGGCTTCAACATTTTACGGAGTTTTCAGTATTATTTATTTCAAATAAGAAATATTATTCAGGATGTTTGTAGTCTTTTTGAAATATAAGAATTTCTGATTAATTTTGAAATTTAAGAATTTCTGATTAATAATCAGAAATTCTTACATTATTTATTTCGCTATAGTTTTCTTTTTTAAAAAAAGTTTGGAAGAGGGAGGGAAAAGTTTGTGACATTTTAAGGTGCAACTCTAAAATAGAGGGAATATATTTTTTAATTTAATTTGGCTTAACGTCTCTTTAACATCTATTGGTCATTTAAGACGGGGTTTTACCCTCCTTTCGCTGGAAACCAGCTACCCACATTGACCTCAACAAGCCTGGATTAGGCCGGCAAAAAACCAGCATCAGGAGGGTGCGAACCCACGTGGACACCCACATGGTACAACCTCGCTGGACGCTGCCTAACTTCAGTGATCAAACGGGAACTGGTGTATTCAACGTGCCATAGACTTTGGCTAGCGGGATTAGCATTAAATGAATATATTAACTTTTTTTTAAAAAAAAACAAACAAAAAAAAACATAATAAATTTAAAATTAAATAAATAAAAGATAACAGAAAATGTAAATAATAAATTGTTTTGTACGAGTTTATAAAATTCAAATAAAATAAGCTCAAAGGTCGAGGGGTTACCATCGGACGATCATTTTATGACCGAATGAAACGATTTGTGCTCGAATTTGGCAAGACGTCCGTAAAAGAAAAACGATCTAATAAAATTAAATGGACGAAATCATTTTTAAATTATGTTTCTAAATTAAATGGACGAAATCTGCTTAAATTATGTTTCTTTAAAAATCGACAATAAATCGAATCGAAGTTAAGCAATTTAAATCTTTGAATAACATGTTAATTATAAGTGTTAAAAATATTCATGTTAATTATAAGTGTTAAAAATATTAAGTTTTAAATAAATAAAAACAAAACACTTACCAAGAAAACTATTTATAAAGAAACTAGTTTCGAATCAGTCGATTCATCATCAGTCTAGTCGAGTGTAAAGATGGAAGTTGACTCTCTTCCATCTTTAGACTCGACTAGACTGATGATGAATCGAATGATTCGAAACTAGTTTCTATATAAATACTTATAAACAGTGTTGTTGGTAAGTGTTTTGTTTTATTTATTTAAAAGATTAGGCAATTGCCCCAAATATTTAAAGAAGATCTATAATAAAATTTTAGTTGTCTAATTACAAAATAACCTAGTTTTCGAGTTGGGGTGTCAGGACAAAAAAATATAGCTGAGACTGAAACTATTCAAACCCAAAACACCTGGCCAGGATGCTGCCCGCGACACCCTTCATTGGACCAGTAAGTATCAGACTAAGCATGACTGAAGCAATTAACTTCAGTTGGATGCTCAATAACCTAACAGGGACTTAACAAATGGATATCCATATCCTCAGTCGCCAAAAAGATCGGATTAGCAGCTGGCCTTAATGGTTTGGAAAAACAACTGCACACTATGATGGGCTTCCATCAAAATCAAAATTTGAGTATATTCTGCGGGCTGGGGACTTTGAGGAAACTGCTTCTCATATGATTTTGATCACAGTTCTTTTCTTTGCTTGGAGATTGAGCATGGGGCTACTACATGTCAGGCTTGATACGTACTAAAAATACTAATAGCTTAGGCTTACAAGCCCCTTTCCAAGCACAAAATGCTCAGTTGAGACTTATGTGCAGAGGCTTTTATACTGTAAAATGTATTAGCCGTGAAAGGAAATTTAAGCTAATTATTATATGAATGCTATGGTCGCCTTATAGAGAAACATAATGATAAGGTAGATATTTACTAGCATATCAAATCGCAATTGGTGACTATTGCTACAGAACTATGTCCGCGTCGCGCTTCACGAAGGTCCTCTTTTAATGTAAATAAATAATTTATTTTTAAAATTCTTCTCAAATGGAAAGATATCCAAAATAAAGGACAACATTTGAACAGTCCCCTGAACCCTAAATTATGAATTATTAAAAGTGTACAAATAGTTGAACAAAAAATGATAGAAAAATGTTTATAGCATTTTGTAGATCCATAAATAAAATAAATGGCGCAGAAAGGAAAATAATTAAACTTTAGTTTTACATTCAAACAAATTTAACAGGGTCGAGTCAACTAGGACAAACCTATCCCGCGGGTAAATTTTGGTAAGAAGTTCAAGTGGAACGTTGTAGATACACAGGGGTTCAAGGGTACTGAAGAAGGTCTCTCAATCGCTCAATGGTGTCATCGTGTCTGTTGTTAGCCATATTTTTGAGACTGATGTGATGGAGCTCTTCATTTCATTTCATTAAGCTTTAATCCCTTAGGTTGGGAATTATTACACCTCAGCCTCCTGGGCTTTTCGTGTATTCTGTATTGGGTTAAGCTTATTTCTCTAGTTAAGTTTCAACTGCCCAGCAAGTTTGAGCGTTTGAGCAGTCTTCTTACCAGATTGTTTTGGACGAGTTCCTCTCTGGGGTTTAGTGACCCGATGATACTCACTCTCCAATTGAGCAGGGCATTGCAATCAAAGATCACATGAGAGACTGTTTCCTCTTCCTCCCCACATAGTGTGCACAATGGGTTTTCCCTAAATATTCCCATATTGTATTGATGCAGCTCTAAATAATCATTGTATGTTTCTATTTCTTTCACTGTCCTTTCCGATAAGTGTAATTTTTTTAGAAAACTAGCATCTATGTATCAATCAATGGTGTCATCATCTTTTCCGATGGTAGCCAGATCCAGAAGAATGCAGTTCTAAAGAAGTTAAGGTTTTCTGCTAAAGTTTTTATTTGTCATAATACACCTAATCTTTGAGGTTAAACTTTGACGTGAGACCCTAGACCCAAGCACAGTACTGAAATTTATATGTATACCTAGATGAGTATAAACATAAAATGCCGAGGTGCTTTCTGTGTAATCATACACCATGAGTTCAGGTGGACTTGTTCTGTAAGGATGTCACCATCAAGTATCTTTTCATAAACCATAAGGCCCCCCTAGGAAAAATTATCCAAATTAGACAGAACAAAGGCGTATCCAATTATTTGGTTCAGTTTCCGCTAATTTAGCTGTTTGCGACATTAGGTAAGGTAACCTATACCTGTCAAAATAAAGGATCTTACAACCTTGGTACCCTGCGGGAGATTTAATTCAACCCTGTCTTTGAGGTCGTTTATATCAGCCCCCTATAGGACAATAGTATGAACACTCAAATTTGATGTACGAGTGTATATTCTTAATATTAAAATTAAATTCTTAATATTAAAATTATAGAACACGTTGTTTATGTTATGTTACCCAAAAACGTTTGTAAATGATGATAGCAATTCTATCTGCCATTATGTATTGAAAAGTACCTCTTCTCCAGCCTATATTTGTAAGAATAGCTCGCAGAAAGTAAATTCGTGCAGAATGAGACTTAAGTTATTATATTGTGTAAGTACAGAGGTTTCGAGGTACAGATGATATAATTTAGAGGTATTACAGCTGAAGTAATTAAAACAAACAAAAAGAAAAATGCAGTACGCCATAAATATTACGAAGAAAAAAAGGAAAAGAAATCCCACCCACCTTAAACCAAAAGTTGGGATAGCCGGGGAGGGAGGTTTTGGAGGAGAGGGCAAGAAGGTGTTGGAGAGGAACATGGTAGTGGGGTGGCATTGGGAGAGAATGTTTTTTTATTGGATTTACCTAATATATAGTTTTGTGAAGAATTAATGAATTTTAGGGCTTTGTTCCAAAAATACATCTACGAGTGGAGTTTTTCGACGGTGATTTGTTAGTTTGGGTGTTTGTTTTTTTATTTATACTAGTGTCTCACTCTCTACATCTACATTGTGTTTTATTCTTTTTAAATTCAAACATTTTTTCTTTTGTGTTCATTGAGAAGCGCGGCAGCTCTCCGCCGACCAAGACAAATACAATGAGCGTTGCACAAGTGATATATTACTTCAGGTCACAAAGTGCACTTTTCAGGTCTCTACAGCCTCGGGGAAAAAAAAAAATATGTGGAGTGACCTTTGTTGAAGGTTTCATAATAGAATTGGTAAATGATAAGATTAAATCAATAATTAAAACAAAACAAAAAAACTTCTCAAAATGGACATTTTTACACTTTTTTAGTCCCCTTCATCTTCTTGGATGTTGAAGGAGCTACAGCAAAATCTATAGCTAACCGATTTTGATCGCAGATTTCTCAATTGGATGCATATGGTGGAAGGATGTGCCTTTTGATAATCTTATCGCAAAAAGATACCCCCACTATGACTATTACCCTCAAAACCGTTTTTTTATAAGCATTTAGAATTTTAAATCGTAATAGAATCTCAATTGAAAGATAGAATGGGGTAAACAATGCTATTTCTTCCCTCTATAGAGGTGTGATAATACATTTGCTATGTTTCATTATTGTCCAAAAAGTTAAAATAAAAGCCTTTAAAAAGGCAGAAAAAAATTAATATAGAGGGGGTAGGAGGCATGTGAGAGGGAAAATTTTAAAAAAGGGGAATCGATTTCGTTCATTCCAACTGTATAATTATACTACTGATAGTGTGGTCGAATAATATCCGTGTCTATTCCGGGCTCCAGTCTTTCCATTATATCTATTGGTATTGGTAAAGGGGCTATTTCCCAAGTTTCGCTCTAGTCTTTCAATCATTTCAAATGGTATACAAGCCATTTCTTAAGGTTCGTTCCAGTCTTTCTATCATATCTATTGGTACACACGTTATTTCTCAAGTTTCGTTTTCTTCTTTCCATCATTTCTATTGGTGTACAGGCCATTTTTCATGTTTCTCTCCAGTTTTTCCATCATTTCAATTGGTATACAGGCTATTTCCGCTACGATTGTTCCAGTGTCTTCGGACGAACTTTTGCTTTGGGGTAATCCGACAAGAAATAATTACAGGGTGCTTAATTTAGGTACCGCTCTGTTAAGGAAGATCCTTTAAAAAACAATACCGTTATTTATGACGAGGATTCACTTACGGTAGTGTTTTTTAAAGTTACCAATAGGATGTCTAATACAAATATGTTAAATAAGGAAGATCTTCTCTTAAATAAATTAAACGCCAGGGAGACATTTGGTGTAATAGAAATTCCCGCTCTGTTAGCTTTTGCCAAATCTTGTTGAAAGTAGACGTCCTGCAGATTCATATCTCCAAGAGCTGGGCAGCACGGTCCAAATTTGTAAACTGAAAACTGATTTTGAAGATTGTCCGGGGACACTGAAAGGACTTAAGCTTAAGGGAAATAGCCCGTATACCTATTGAAAAGTTGAGGAAATTGGAGGGAAACTTCGGAAATCACATTTAAGAGTGTATAGAAACTTGTGGCTGTCATTTAAATGATATACTTTATGAAATAGTATGAAATATAACATTTCCTGATAATAATGTATTGTCAAAAGTGATGTGGGTACCTAGCTAAGTATAATAACATATCTAATGGGCTGAAATATTCAGTGTCGAGTTTTCAATGCCAAAAGACATCTGAGGTCCCCAGATCCCATATCTCGGGTTTCAGCCATTGGTCCGTGTGTGTGTCTAATCGGTCTGCCAACAAGATATCTTAAGAAAGGTATGTGCTCAAGCCTTGAAATTTGATATGTCACACGAAACTTTTTCTTGTAATCGAATATACCGTTAGCGATTTTTGCGATTCCTGCCTTGGTGTCTAATCAGATCAATGTTTTGCATAGAATACACAAAGACACTTTTGGTTGAAGTCCAATTTATCTTTGGCGGTTTTCACGAATCATTTCTATGTAGGTATTGGACGCTTCGCGAAACTTTTACTTAGAATAGTATACGTACCTCTTTTTGGCAGTTTCGAATACTGATATGTTTTAGCATTGAAAAGTCGACATCGAAAATTTCAGCGCATTACAATACTACTTTCTCCTTTTTAAATAGAAAATGTTCAAACCAATTTTTTTTGTTTATTATTTTCAATAATGAACCTTCATCTATAAAAAGGAATCGTCACGAAAAAACAAAACCAAAAATTGAATAAAAAAATCCGTTTTTTTTTTTGCCTTCCTTCATTGCACTTACGCCACTTATTCTTGACCGATTTTAATGAATTATGGTATACAATAGCTACCATTTAGGGTCTAATTGTGCCCAGAGCCCAGACCGTGACCGTCAGTCACAATTTAGGGTTTCATACTAAAATTTTAGTATGGACCGTTTTATCCATATCGGCCAACGCTAAGGCCGGCCATAGACGCACCGATAAGTATGGGCAGACTTGTCTGTACAGACTTATCTGCGCAGACAAGTCTGTCGTGCATGGCAGGCTCTGTACAGATTTTGTCTCCGATTTTCAGCTCTGTGCAGATATCGAACTCTATTGATCCTGCCATATACGACAGACTTGTCTGCGCAGATAAGTCTGTACAGACAAGTCTGCACAGATAAGTCTGTACAGACAAGTCTGCACAGACTTATCGGTGCGTGTATGGCCGGCCTTAGATGTAAAAATGACCAACACGGCGGACGAATACGGAGGGCGACGAAAGGATTTTTTTATTCAATTCTTGGATTCTGCGTACCTTGAAACTTAAAATATCAAATTTAATTTAGCCATAGCCCGCGTCTATGCCACATCGAATACAGCAGTTCCCGGTAGATCGCTAAAGTTAAGCAACGTCCAGCGAGGTTCTACCATGTGGGTGACCACGTGAGTTCGCATTCTCGTGATGCTGGCTATTTTTCCGGCCCAACCCAGGCTGGGTGAGGTTAATGTGGGTAGCTGGTTTGCAAGTTTCCGGGAGGGTAAAACCCCAGTCTCGAATGACCAAAAAATAAAAAAAATTGGCCAGAAAATTTTTAAACACATTTGTCACATTAGCAGAGTTCTTTATTTTTAATGTTTCAAAAAAATAAATTCCCGCGAGCGCCACATCCTGTAGTTCCAGAACTATTGTTAGAGTGAAAATTGAATTTTATAATACGTACGTCACAGGTATAGCTAACCTGTCAAAAGGTTTTGATCCCAATTTTATAATTTTAAGGTTTTTCAATTCGAACAATAATGTTTTACAATTAAAGTTTGAGAGGAAACATTTTCCAGTTGGGGGAACCAAAAGAATAACCAAGAGAAGCAAAACCAAGAGAAGCAAAACCATTGGAAAATTTTTGACAACTTTTTTAAACAGTTTTCATTTCCTCTGGGTGTGAGGATGAAATGAAATAGAAACTCTGAAATAGTATCGCAACATCCATCCCGATATGGGATTTCAGCTGTGAGCGGGAGGGGGGGGGGGCCCAAACTGGGAACATCACTATTGTAGTCAGTAAAATTAATGAATGATAATGAAGAAACCATGATATTTACGTTCACGGTGAAAGCGGGTGGTGGTCACATTTTTCCATGGGCACTCTAGACAAAAGTACAGTATGGCTCCCAAAAACTATTTTTCAATGAAAAGTACAACCATGACCTATCAAATAGCATTATTTTTTATTTTTGAAAGTCTTAGTGCCATTGGGTAAGTCCCTGGATCTCTGTATGCAAATCTACTTGGTGGAATTCCTAAGTACATTAAAAAAGGAATATAAGTACAATCATTTTAAAAATATATAACGAGGATGTCAGAGGGTCCAAAATGATTAAATTGACAATTCCTAATATAACAGGATCTCTGACAAAGCAATTCTTCATCGATTCAAACCATCCAAATCGACACAATTTAAAATAATTGTCATATTTAGCAGCCTCCCTGGCCTAGTAGTTATCACACTGGCTTTGCACGTGGGAGACCCGGGTTCGAATCCTGGTGAAACTGGATATTTTTTCGGTTGTTCGGGGTGCACTCAGCCTTGTGGGGATAATTGAGTAGCTACTTTCATGTAAGTAGCAACCAGTGGCGGAATATAGAGTGCAGTGATAGTTCAGTGTAGTGGCCGTTGTAATCCTGTGATACCCACATATCTTGGTTGTGACAATGCAATAAACATATTTACATAATTCTCACATATTAAACATATTTACATAATTCTCATATTTTCTAAAGAGGAAAACTCTTCAATGACTTATCGCCTCCATATTCTATATATCATGAGAGCAGCTACAACTCCGCAATGTTCTTCTCCAATTTGAAAAAAAAACTTCTAACTAGGACATTTACTAATTAAAATAAATTAACTTTTAACACCTCTTTTATATACTTATTTTTGATGAAATATAAACAATATTCAAAGGCCCAAGTTCTTTCCAAGTTTAGTTTGCAACCATAAATCTGCGGCTCTTTTAGATAAAAGTTTCAAAGCCAAAGGAGGCCTCGAATAGAAGTCATAATATTTATCTAAAAATATAAATCAGAAATTTGTGTGTAGTTAGGTATGCGCTAAAGGTTGCCTGTTCCAATACCACAGCCCAAACGGAGGCGGATAGCAAAAAGCTGATGGGAAAATCATTTTCGTACAATTTCCAAGAGTACCTAGTTCTGGCGATACAAGTAGGTGTTAAGTAAAACTTTTAGGTTTAAATCAGTTGCCTTGATGATTTTCCCTCATTTTGCCTACCCTCGTGTCCAAGGAGTCAACAACCTTCCCTCTTTATCTATATGAGATTTTTTTTCTAATCCTAAAAGTTTAGAATAGTATTCTCAGATTGAAGTTATGACTAGAAGGTTTAAAAGCTCAACTTTTTTTTATATTTATATGGTGGGGTCTTAATGTTGTGAGCATTAGATTCAAAAGATGGTACGCGCTGTTTGTAAAAATGTGAACGCCAAGCAAAGGAAATATACAAGTTTAGTATAATTTTCAAGATAAAGTGGTAAATGGTATTCTTCTAATTACTTGTCAGTAAAAATTTCAAAAACTAAAGTCACTTCATTAACATTTACAAAAACTAAAGACACTACATTTACATTTACAAAAACTAAAGTCACTACATTTACATTTACAAAAACGAAAGCCACTACATTTACTTTTACAAAAACCGAAGTCACTACATTTACATTTACAAAAACCAAAGTCAGTACATTTACAAAAACCAAAGTCACTACAGTTGTATTTACAAAAACCAAAGTCACTACATTTACATTTACAAAAACTCAAGGTCACTACATTTCGTGTGAATAACATAACTGATTTGGGTATTCTTCCCGATTCCAAACTTCTGTTCAGCCTTGATATTTAATAGGTATTTATTGTTGGGTTAGGTTCCAAAAAAAAAAAATGCGTGTTGAAGGCTGCGCATGCGCAAGGTTAGGATGATGCATCCCAGACTAAACTCAGCAGGCTACAACAAGCATTTTTTTTTTTGGAATCTAACCCAATACTGCTCCTCATGTTCTTTACGGGTTAACAAACGTCTTGCCGTGTAAATTATTGTACCTGCGTGATATTATGATTACTAATGTAAAAGTAAGATTTATTCTCTCATCTTCTCGAAACGAAGTTCGGGATCAATATATAAAAATAAGATAGTGGAAGGGAATAGGGAACTGCTGTATTTTGAAAAACAGTCACATTTTGAAAATATTTTTGTTTTCAAAGTTTTTGAAATGTCATTCTGACATAAAAAAATTTACTCCAAAAAAACTCTTTTAAGGAAACATTAAAATAAGATTAAATGTTTTTTTCAGGATTTTGTACAAGACAGAAGGCAATTTAGTATTTACTATTTAGTCTCTGTAGAAGAGTTAACGCTTATCCTCAAATATTTCTATTTTGAAGTTTTGGAATGGAATCAGGAGAAAATTGAAATTTTGTTTTATGATTTACATTTAGAACTCTCTCCCCCTAGATA
>CM022881.1:14445398-14469610 GCA_012654025.1 Pachypsylla venusta | reverse complement strand
GAAGAAGAAGATGAAGAAGGAGGATAAGACAGTAAAAATGACCATTTTGAAATGTTTTTTTCTCAGTGTTCCCGTAACTTTTTTTTTTCAATTGTTGATTTTATCTCATCATCTACCAATCCGATTATCAAATATGTAACAAAAGTCACTCCACATATTTTTCTCGCGGCTGTAGAGAGACCTGAAAAGTGCACTTTGTGACGTGAAGTAATATATCACTTGTGCAACGCTCATTGTATTTGACTTGGCGGGCGGAGCGCTGCCGCGCTCCTCAATCTCAGTACCGGATTACCATAAGGCATTTTTGGCAAATGCCATTAGCCCCGCACTTTGGGCAACTTACACTAGGTATTATGAGTTTTTGACCAAGCTTACACTAGGCATTCCTGGATTCAGAAAAAAAAATCAATGGACAGTTCTGAGGCCATAGCGTGCTCCCCCACTCTCCCCGCCCGTCTCTCTGAAAATCGACTTTTCTACAACATTCAACCACATAGATAATATATAAGTACCTACCTACCTATTCAGTAATACGTGTGTCGTATAGGTATATGAAATAGTAATAGAAGGCTATGGCCCACGTGAGTTTTAACTGGATACTCGTATAGCAGTTTGTATCTAGGGGTTTGTATTCTAAAAGTTAATGAACCCATCACACGTGGACATTATCCTGACACACACTCCATACACACTTTGGCGACGGTCGCTGAGAACACGTATAAACATCATTGACACATTTGCAGAGCAAAAGGCACGGAGTCAAATCACAAGTATAAATAACTAGCTGAGTCACCGCACTTCGTTTCGAGAAGATGAGGGAAAAAATGATAATAAATCTGACTCTTCATTAATAATAATCGACGTACAACCGTTTAAATGCGATCGGAGCATACACATAGATCACATATTACATACACGTTTGTTAACCTATATGTAGAACATGGGGAGTAGTTTCGGGTTGTTCAGCTGTGTAGAACGTGTTGGGAGTAGTATTGGGTTAGATTCCAAAGAAAATAAAATGCGTGATGAAGTCTGCTGAGTTTAGGCTGGGTCTGCCACCCAGCCTAACTATGCGCAGACTTCAACACGCATTTCATTTTTTTTGGAGGGGCTACATTATATTTACAATTAAAAAAAAAAAATAGAAGCATGCAATCAGCATGGTAAAAAGGCAACAGCAATATCTTACATATGAAAGTGAAAATCGGTACAGGTTGGAAGAAGAACGGATAAGGAATCAAAATTGCATAAGGAGTTAGTTAGGTACAAAAAGGCAAAAAAAATAGTTTTAAAACTAGACCTCACTTCGGTCTGTGAACTATTCATAAACTCACCAAAATGACTCATCACTCACCTGAAACATTAGAAAACAAATCTTTATTATTATTCTATCTTTGGTGACGCCATCGTATTGGATGGTATTCATCGCAGACCCCTTGAGAGCCCCAATCTCGGTAAGTGCTACAGACTTATCTAAGAGCCCGCTAATTTTTTCGACCTTTAAGGGACCCACAATTTTCATGTCACGTAATCGATTCGTCGTGAAAAGATATCTCTGAAATACTTAAATGTTGCCGAAAGCAATTTTTCTTAAATAAAAACTTTTCCTTATCAGGAACACGTGAAATAAGCACCAGCCATTTTCTTAGAATATATATAGAAATAGAATGAAATTGAGTATAGACATCACCTTAATTTTATAAACCCACTTTTTGTCCGCCATTTGGAAAATATTTCGAGTTTTAGTGGTCAGGGGTTTATGTATATGTATAATAGTTAATAGTAAATTTCTCCGACCTCAATAACACGTATTTCGAGTATGCACATGACCTGAAGGAGGGGAGTAAAGGTCAATTGATAGAAACCCCTTTTCCGTCATTTTAAAAATATATCTACTTTTAAAAGTCAAAAATTATTTATAATAGCAAACTTCAAATCTACAACCTCAAAAACATATATTTGGAGTACCTACACACATACACATGCCCATAGAGGGCTTATTTCATATAGCCACCCTATTTGTGAAGCAACTTGGACTCAATTTTGAAGGTCAATTGGATTTGTATTTGATAATATTTTTTATTAAATAAAACATTTTAATTTATTAAAAAAATGCTTTCCAACATTATATTGTGAATTATATCCAGAATAAAATATTTTTTTCTCATAAAATTTGTAATTTTGACCCTTATAAATTAGATTTTTTACGCTTTGGAACTCACAATAGCACAAAAGTATTGTTTTCTGCAACCTCATAAACATATATTTTGAGTACCTATACACATGGCCTTGGCGGGCTTATTGTTTATTTGATATACCTATCTTTTTTCTGAGCCAACTTTGACGTAATTTTGAAAGCCGTGGTTCATTTTAATTAGTGTTTTTTTTTTTTATTTTACAAAACAATTTAATTTATTAAAAAAATTTCTCATAATGAAAAAAAAAAAAAATGAAATTGGATGAAAATCGACGAAGATTGTAACTGGTGTGGCGGCAATCTTGGACTCAAGATATTGAAATGATCAATCTCTATATGTAATATACATCCTGTATGTTCCTCTCGTTTCAATTTTTAGATTTGTTTTTGAATCGAGACTTGTGGGAGAGGGATCGGGGTGAAGGGGGGAATGAATGAGGGTTTACTATACCGTTCAGGTTGTCAATAGCATGGTCGGGGTGAAAGGGGGAAATATGAATGACATATTTTATTTGCTTCCCCATTTCTAAGCATTGCCTTCTTTACATTGTAGGATGGGTGTTTTACGTTTTAATTACAATTTATAGAACGCGTAGTTTGTTGCGTAATAGAAAAATCCTTTTCCGGATCCTTCTAGAACGTTTTGAATGAAGGTATAAATAGAAGGGCACGCGTAGAACGGAGTCAGTATTATTTGAGTGATAAATGGAACGAGTTTAATTTTGAAAGCGATATCGTTGTGTTTTCGAAGTGATAATTGTGCGATTAATTCGTGTGTATTTTCGGGCGTTCTAAATACGGTGTAAATACGAACAGTATTTTTTTTTTTTTATATTTTTTTTTGTCTTTTTGCGTTACGTTTTTTTTATTTATTGTAATTTCTATTTTTTTTTTAATAAATTATTTTAAGTTTTATTTTAATTATTTTTAAAGTTAGTTAACGCGTTTTAAATTCACGATAACTTGATCCTCGAATCCAAAGTCTACAACAATATTGTTAATCTCCTGAGCGAATTGATACCACCCACTGAGCAGCTGAGCACCTTCATTAAGTTGTACACGGAACACATTATGCTCTCGTACTAATATAAAAGACGACATAGAAGTGTACTCGCAAATAGCGAGGAAATTAGGAAAAATGAGCATGAAACACAGTTAAGAGCAACCAAACTTAAATGTATGAACTCATCGTCACCCGAGATATAACCAGGCAAATATAAAAGACGGCATAGCAGTATAATCGCAAATAGCGAGGAAATTCAGACAAATGAGGATGAAACACAGATAAGAGCAACCAAACACAAATGTATGAACTCATCGTCACCCGAGATATAACCAGGCGAATATAAAAGACGGCATAGCAGTATAATCGCAAATAGTGAGGAAATTCAGACAAATGAAGATGAAACACAGATAAGAGCAACCAAACACAAATGTATGAACTCATCATCACCCGAGATATAATAAAGACGAAGCTTCGTTTGATGTTATTTCTCCCCCTTTTTGATAACCTTTTTTTTCTTCCTTTGATCTTCCCCCAAGAATCATTTTGTCTCCATTTTCATATCGTATGTAAAAGTATATCTTGATAAAGTATTGCTTTTTATAAACCAAAGTTAAAATCTTAAACGCGTCTTTATTATTTAATAGGGTTGGTCCAGCTAAAGTAACAACAGACAAATAATATTATATCTAATAGTTATTAAAATCTCTGCTAATATGAAAAAAAAAAAAAAAAAAAAAAATCATTAGAAATGGAAAATATTAAGTTTTGAAGGAGGTCATCGTAATCCAAAATAAAAGGTACCTACGGAAAACAGTATTATTTTATTAAAATATTTCCAAACTTCAAAAATGATCCAAAATAGTGAAAATATGGCACAAAAGCAATAGTAAATGACATATTTAATCATTATTTTGGGTTTCGGGTTCCCGGTAAACCATTTTTTAGACCCAAATATGTCCAAATTTTCTGCACGATTACAATACTTTATCTTCTATGGGAAGAGAAAGTAAAAATAACAAACCCAAGTGCTAATGTAGCAAACAGACAGTCTTTGTGTTCAATTTTCTTTTACTATTTTCAGATAATGAACCTTTGAAAAAAATTTGGTATTCACTTTTCAAGGTACTGTTAGAGGGAAGTTTGCTATGAGAGGACTGTTGTCTTGTGGGAAGTTTGATATAACAACTTCATCAGATATGGCGAAATAGGCACTGGCCTTAGCCTTTCTGAGCTCATACACTTCCTTTCCCCAAAACTAGTATGATCCCATGTTTGGAGATGTCTGAGAACTTTATACTGCTATCGACTTTCATCTCTGGCATTATGATTATATTTGTTTATGCTTCTTGTCATGACCGAAATGAGGTCCTGCAGTACTTTCCTATGTTAGTTCGGCAGAGAGTTTGTGTCTCTGATTTACAGATACTTTACTGATGAACTTTTGCTTAGGTTTACTAGGTTTGGTAGAAGGAGCCAAGTTCCCCTCTGGCAGTATGTAGATGTGAAATCAAAAATTTGTTCGTCTGCCGAAAATAGCACTTACCACTTAGCGTTGATCAATTTTAGTAAAATTTGCTATGCAGATCGGTTTGGGGTGTAAATTTACGACCAAATCTAGCGATATTCTCATAGAGCATAGAGGAAGAGAGCATAGTTCACTGATTCCCAAAGTGGTCCAGGTGGACCCCCAGGGGTTTCGGGAGACGCGACGGAGGTCTACGTTGGCGTGACCAAAAAATGGTGGTTCACAATTAGTAAGCGGTAAAAATCAATTAATTATAATTGATTAAACAATCAATTCTCACTTTCATTTGGTAGAATTGAGATACTATGTCAAGTAAAACCATATTCAGGTAGATAAAATACTATATCTTCACTTGACTCTATTGTGAATTCTCACCTTTTTTTCGAAAAGTGTTAATTCGTGGTCTAATTGGGATCTAATTTTTACATTTTTTGTCAAGTTTTGAGAATATGGTAGAAATGTAACTGCAGTGGGTCCACTGGACCTAGCAAAATTTTGAAAGGGGTCTAGGAGAAAAAAAAGTTTGGTAACCTCTGGCATAGTTTATATAGCACGCTCGTTTTTTTTCTTCTTGGCGTAGCAAAACTAGCGTTTTGCTTGATGAATTAACAATCAGTCAATTTCACTCTAGCAATTCTTCATTCTCACTTCTAATATTTATATTTTAAAAAGTGACTTTAATTGACACCAAAATGTCGATTTCTCCAGCAATTTAAATGAAATGGTATACAAATATTTTGTGTGCAAATGAAAGTCCAAGTAAAATGAAGTCTTACTTACCTATCGATATTTTCAAAAATATAATCAGGGTCCGAGGAGGGTTCAAACTTTAATTTTATTACACCCTGTATAACGGTGTCTGTATTGAGCTTTGATGAGAAATTCCCCTTATTTTTTCTCAAAGGTATACATTTTTATAATTATCATATGAGAAAGTCAAGTGTATTCTTTCTCCTGTATGTCAAAAATAGGCCGCTTAGTAAACGGGCATTTTAGGGTAAAAATACTGTAAGTTAGTGATAAACCTAATGAGAAAACATTTTATCGAAAAAAGAAATACATTCTCATTTCTTTCACTGTAGGGTCAGAGAAATGAGAATATTTCAACACAATAACATAGGACATAACTAGTTTTAGAATGGAAAGGCAAAAGTGAGCATCACGGCGGACGATACAGGGTAAGGGGGGGGGGGCAGCGGACGAACGTTTTTATTTATTCATTATTGAATTCAGACGTAAAATATCAAACTTTGGGAGGAGGGGGTGATTTTTTTAGTAAGTCAAATAATTAACACAAGAGTGGTAGAGTATTTCATATCCTAATACGCCTAACAATAATTTGCTATTGACGAATAAAATCCGGTTATATTCAGCACTATTTTGTTTCTCTCAAAAGGTCTTCTTTTTTTATTACAAAAAAAAACACTAACTTAAAAAGTTTCCTAAACATTAGATTGCTCTCAGCTATCATAAAGAACAATATAAACTTTGCAAAACAAAAATAGCATTATGATGTTTGAGACCGGAGCTTGTGCAGGGGCCGGGGCTGGGACACGAGCCCGGATATTTTACATTTCCCCCTGCGCGAATTTGCGAAAGAGTTATTATAAAATATTAATTGTATACAGCACGCTTTGTTTCAAATCCCTGCCGCTCAATTCACTACAACTAAGAGTTGAGAATTTTAGAAATAAAATATTTGACTTTTAAACTGGACCAATCTTAGTGGCTCGTGGAGATGGTGCATTCTATAACATACTCACTACAACTAAGAGTTGAGAATTTTAGAAATAAAATATTTGACTTTTAAACTGAACCAATCTTAGTGGCCCGTGGAGATGGTGCATTCTATTATATACTCACTACAACTAAGAGTTGAGAAATTTAGAAATAAGACCCGACGAACTTTGTTTCGAGAAGAATGGGGGAAAAATGAGAATAAATCTGACTTTTACATTAGTTATCATATCACCGAGATACAACCGTTTAAACGCGATTAGAGCATACCACACATAGATTACATATTACCTACACGATTGTTAAACTATGTAGAACATGGGGAATAATAACGGGTTATTAATCTGCGTAAAACGTGTTGGGAGTAGTATTGGGTTATGAGTCGGAATAACCACTTCAATACCATTATGTCAGCGAAACAAAGACCAACTTACACCTAACTGTACCACATAATATATATGGATTACTGTTGGAACAGAATATTGGGTTGCAAATAGAATATTAAAATGGCCAGATCCGCCAGATATACCATCTCGTACATATGCCCAACAACTCACGAAAGTTTTATAGTAATCGAATCATACATACAAACATAAATTTTTATATATATAGATAGTTAAAAATCTATTCGCAGACCTACCGAATGTACATACCAAATTTCATTAAAATCGGTTAAGCCGTTTTGGAGGAGTATGGTGACAAACACCATGACATAAAATTAGGAGAATTTTATAGATATAGAGAAGACTAGCTGTTTGCCCGTGCATCGCCACGGCATCGGCATCTAGTTTGGCGCCTTAGAGGCATGGCCGTTCCCGTGCTAATAGTTTTTTTTTATATATATTTTTGTCTTAAGCAATCTGACGATCATTACATTATAGCTGTTAGCCCGCGCTTTGCTACGGCCTTTAGCTTGGCGCCTTAGAGGAATGGCCGTTCCCGGTTAGGAATATAAAAAATAGATAAAAACCTATTCGCAGACCTACCGAATGTACATACAAAATTTCATTAAAATCGGTTAAGCCGTTTTTGAGGAGTATGGTGACAAACACCATGACTTAACAGGAGAATTTTATAGATATAGGGATAGAGAAGAAGATCTGATAAAGCCATGGCACTTTATAACCAATATTCTTCTGTGCCGGACTTTGCAGATCGCATGAGCCACTTTAAAGAATTGGCAAACAATTTGTGTCGGGCCAACTTTTGATTTATAATATTGTTTTATATTTTTCTATCTTTTCTATGTGCCTTAATCATCCTTTTATCGCACACTTTTTCAACTTTTATCGCATACTTTTTAAAGTCATTAGTGATAATGGCATTTAGTCAATTTAAAAAAAAAAAAAAAAATATTTGACTTTCAAGCAGGATCAATCTTAGTGGCTCGTGGAGATGATGTATTCTATAACATACTTTACTTTCCGTGTCCGGAGGTTTTTAAAATCCAATTTCTACAGCTTTCTGGTTGTCTTTAGGGTTGGAATTTTCGACTCATTAAGACGAGTTGACTCGCGAATCGAGTACTTAAAAAAAAAAAAAAAATCACTCGACTCGGGAGCTGAGTGATATTATTAAAACAAAAACATAATAAAACCAGTTGACCAATGTGACATCTAATACCAAATAAACGTCCCCAACTTTGCAGAATACATTGGAAGGTCTTCAAGATCAATCGCCACCAGAATAAAAGAATTGTTTTCTACCGTAATATAAACATCAAACACCCAGATGAAAGCGGATTTGCTGATTTTATGATAACCGATAATATAACTGTGTTTGCCTGCAACATCAAAGTACTATCTACAAACTAGGTACTCTTCACTACCAGTCGAAAACAAACTTCAGCTTAATAATGGAACTACTGTATAGAGTTCTGGGGTTGTACCAGTGATTCTATTAGGCAAATAATACATAGATTCCAAAATAATGTTTTGAGGATCATTTTCATGGCTCCTTGGTACATTCGAAATGAAGAACTACACCACGATTTGGATGTAGAGCTAGTAACAATTGTAATTAAAAAAAAAATCCTCTTCCCGCTAAGAGGGACCCCGAGATCATGTTAATCCGGAGGCAGTGCATCTCTTCAAGCTTAACAAAACCTATATAGACGTTTAAAAGTATGAAAACCTCACGCGATCACAATACATAGAGCTCCCTCTCCGGGTGCACCAGCTTGCTACCACCCTCATATGACGGTCTGTATATGTTATTTATATATTTTTCATATTTTGATAATAATATTATTTAATTTAGAAATGGTATTTAGGATGTTTGTAGTCATTATGAAATATAAATTTCAATAAAATATTGTGTGTCAACTACAAATAATAAGGCGAGTCACGAGCGNACTTCATATACAACAAAGGGAAATCACAATATGCAAATCACTTCGACACCGAAAAACATACTTACAACCACCCCTCAGAAAACTACAAAATCATATCTTTCCTTATCTATAAAAAATGACAAGATTTTTTTCAAGAATATTACACCTTTCTTGATTGCATCAAGAAAGGTGTAATAAGAAAGGTGTGCGGTGAGTAATAATTCCTTCATCAAATGTCCTCATTGATCCTTCATTCCGTCTTTGATTAGTTTATCTGAATTCGGCTGTAGACCTTGCACATTGTTTAAAATTATTGGGTAGGAATATGCGCCAAATCTTTTCCGTTACAGTCAGTTTCATATGCAAGCTTCCGTGCTAAAATTTTAGCACGAAACCCTATATAATTATTTTGGATTTAGGTGACAGTGACGAAAATTTTTGGTGCACCTAATAAATGGAACCTACATACCAAATATCATTAAAAAAGAGTATGCTATATAGGTGGCAGAAAAACGCTTATGGCGTAAGGCTGATGAACAGATTGTGGTTTATTATTTTTAATAATGAACCTTTGGAATCGACATCGAACCCCCGGCCTCTAGGTTACGAGTCCCTCCCCCCTCCAAATTAGTTATCGTACCTCGATAAACATAACCCCCCCCCCAAAAAAAAATATCAAATTTTCGGGGGTAAATCCATTATTACAACAACAAAAAAATAACAAGAGGCGAAATTTATTTTCTGTAAATGGTATTATCACATTTATCACAGAAGTTTTTAAAATAAAACCTTCTGAATTCTGATAAAAGTACAGAGATTTGAATTTATACGCCAAGAAAATCAATTTGGATATTAATGATATTATGCAATTCTAGCATTCCTTTAAAAAAACGTGTAAAAAGATATTGGATTTTAAGCCAAAGGTACTGAGGTACATATTTTTTCCCCCAAAAAAGTACTGAATTCAATACAATTTTACTGATGACATTGGAGACCCTGGGTATCTGAGTATGAGATGTTAATACCTCTGTAGATCGAGCAAGTTTTCATAAATTCTTATATTGTTTCCCACATTACTTTTGTAATTAATTGAGCATGTATTTTGATTTATGTGGGAAGCCTCTAAGATTTTTTTTTTATATTGTTTCTCAGTAGCAATTATTTTAGGCTCATCAAAATTAAAATTATGTTTGTTTTCGAAGCCATAATTTTAATTTTGATGACGCTAAAATAATTGCTAATGAGAAACAATGTAAAAAAAGAAAAAATCTTAGAAGCTTTCCACACAAAAAACAAGCTCAATTGATTACAAAAGTGATGTGGAAAACAACATCATAAAAATGTATCAAAACTTGCTTGATCTACAGAAGTATTAACAACTCATACTCTGATACCCTCACTTCTACTTTCTATGTACTTTGAACAGCGTGGAGTCAACATCGGCCTGACCACCAATTAATTCTTTAGAATCGATATTGTCTTTTTAAATAATTTATTATAACATACATACCAAATTTTACCGCTATCTTTTTAGACAGGATTAATTAAAACCGCTAAAAGCGACAAAACACCGCTAATGGTCAATCTGATTTTAACGAAAAGCTTTGCGGCTTGTTTCTGGCAGAATATTGACATAAAATTCTCTACAAGCATTTAACTTTCTTGAGATATCTTATTCACATACAGACGGACAGAGAGAGGGACAGACACACACTGAGGACCTCAAAACGTATTTTGGCATTGTAAACTTCAGCCCATCATTGCAATACTTTTCTTTTTATAGGATAAGGAAAGTAAAAAGAATTCGCCACTTAAAAGCTTCCTAATGTCACATTGATTGCTACACCGTACCCCGCAGTCCTCGCCCAGTCACCACATCACATCACACTAAGCATCATAATTTTGTAATCCTTTTAAAATAAATTCCAAAACCCAAAATTGTTGAGAGTTGAAAAAGATCTATTTTTGACACATTTCAAAAGCTTTAGTACAAAAAAATTTGAATTGGGGTTGAAGGGACATGACTAATTGGATTACCGCGGGCCTGCTAATGTGCATGTGCATGTCAGGGTGATTTCAAATTTCAGAATATCGATGCGAAAAATGCTCAGCTAAATTTTAATGCCTTTGAAATAAATGATACGGAAAACCGTACTAAACTTTATCTTTCAAATAAAATTAAAACAAAATATTTACCAAAAAACACTTATAATTAACACGTTATTCAAAGATTTATCAAACCGCAGACCAAAGAAAAATCCTTTAAAAAGATGTTACTTTGTTTCGTACATTGCTAATATTCATCATTAAACACGTAGGCATTGTATTTGAATTTCGCGAGAAACGGAGATGCCACCCCCCCACCATCTACTCCTCAGGGACCGTGGTCAGAATTTTTAAATATTTTCCTGAAAAATTTCAGGGTCGTCTCTGAGCATATTTTTTTTTTTATTTCGAGCTTCTAACTTGAACGGTTCGGGAGAAAAAGATAGTGGCCGGTAGGTTTGGCACACCTAGTATATAGTTATGAAGTAAACAATAACAAAAGCAGCAGAAACAACATCAGCAGTGAAATCAGCAACAACAACATAAGCAACAACAATAACAAGAGCTACAACAACAATATACGCCGAAGGCTATGGCCTGGATTTACGGTGATTGGAGAGAGCGTAAAATCAGTTCACGGAAGTTTGTAGTAGAATCAAAGAGTGTGTATATCTATATTAGGTTTATATATTGTACGTCATCTACAGCAAGCTGAGCATATAGTTCAGCGCTCAGCTTGCAGATGAAGTCATCATAATATAGATAAATCGATCACTCTTGATTCTAGGGCGTACTATTGTGCACTGCGCTTTCTGCTGGCCGTAAATCCATGCCAGAACCTTCACAGTAGTTTTGCGAGAAGAGCCGTGCGCTGGTCTACACCTGTTTTCGTTTCAGTGTACTCATCCTGGCTTTCAAAAAATAAAAACTCACTAATTAGGAGTGAAGCGTGGCGTGGCCGATAGCGTAATAACTGGTTTGGGAAGTTCTATAGTTCTATTCTTTCTCTCTTTCTCATTATTCATTTTAAACAGATTTTTTTCCATTCATTATTTTCGGCGAGGGGGGGGGGGTTGCTCCCTCAGCTTTTCCCTTAGGATACGGCTTTGATACGATCCCGTCTAAGGATATTTCTTTCAAAGTAATTTCTTTCATAGTTTTCCTCTTATCAACGGTAAATTAAGAAAGAAAGGAAATAAAATGGGCGATTTGTCCCTGATTTTCATTTTCACGTACTTTTACAAAGTGCAGGAAACCTTGAAGATATGTCCCTATCTAATATTCAACTTCGTGGCTTTAACTATTTCCTCCTCTTAACCCCTTGTCCCTTTTTTAAAAATGAAATAAAATGGGTCATCGAATTTGATTTTAAAAATTACAATAAAATGAAGTCAAATAAACTAAAATGGAAAAAAGTGGCCGCATTCAAGTGGAAGCTCCGTTTTTTTTACACGTTTTACTGAGTCGAGAACAAATATTATCACTTTGATCCCCCCACCCCACCCAGCCACGTCCCTGAGCGATGCTTCCTACACATTCTGTGGCAAATGAAATGTGGTTCACGTGAATGATTTTGTTACGCTTTGACATCAGATAAAGTCACTTCATCGATAAAAAATAAGCGAAATAGTTTACTTTCGAAAGCAGATATGGGGATTATAGGAAAAATCAAACCTTTCCCAAAAATTGGAGGCGGGCGGGGGGTAAGCCTTAAAACCCTGTCCTGGATACGAGCCTGCGAGGCAGGTATGGTGTTGAAATCCTCTATATGAGATTTAGACTACATAAAATACCTCTTAATAACAAACAATTTGTAGAGTATTTCCTCTTAGTTCATGTCCTCAAGCAAAACGTACTCAAGTATTGGTTTATTATTTTCAATAATGTGAACCTTTGGAATCGTCACGAAAAAAGGAAATATATATAACGCCGTACGCCGTGATGGGCAATTTTGCCCTTAGCGGTGACTTATTTAGATTAAATTTTGTGAATTGGTCCCGTTTGGGATGTAATTGTGCGGAGCAACTTTGGGTGCAATCGAAAGTACCGTTGGCGGTAATTCCCGCTTTTTAGCGATTTTCATTGATCCTGTCTAAAAAGAGAATATTAATAGCTGAAGAATTGAAATTTGGTATGTATCTCATATTTGGAGTCGAATTGTGTTCCGATATAGCACTATTGTTCTGGGTGCTATATAGCGGATATAGCACTATTGTTCTGGGGGAGGGGGATACCATCGCACATTCACAATATATATATATACCTAATAGAACATTTGGAGGGGGGAGGGACTTGTAACCTAGAGGCCGGGGGTTCGAGTCCTGGGCAGTACTATTTAATGCAATGTTTATCGAGGTACGATACCTAATTTGTTAAAAGCTGTAGAGCTTACCACAAATACCTTTCATGGCTACAACATGCAACGTGCATATTTCTCTCTCTCGCTCGCTCTCTCAATCACGATGTTTCATCCAGTGTTGCCATCTTATAAGCGAGACGACGCAAAAAATGCCATGAGGGATGACGGAATTTTTGATGATTTTTTAAATGCGTATTTCTATTTAGTCTCAGGATTGGGAATTATTTCAACTCAATGGGACAAAAGACACAGCGGAACACCATTCATTTTACTTTATTTTTAAATTTTTACGTGATGAGGTATAATGAAATTTGAGAAACATCGCCCGCTTAAAAAACCTGGGAGGGCACGTGCCCCCCGTGCCCTCTCCTATATGCGCGCATGGTTCCTAATAAAGTCAAAATTTGACCAATCTACAAAGATTGTGTCGTTCATATACAAGATCAAAGATATCATCGAAAGTGAAGGGCTTTTTAATTATAAATTATTCAAAAGCCCTTCATTTTTGCTAAAGTTTTCAGAAAGTTTAATTTTGTTCTTTTGTAAAGTTTCAAACCCATTAACACGTTTTTGTGTGCGTCTGAGAAAAGAAAAGTAGATTTTCTTGTTAACCAAAAGATTATTTTTTCGTTATTTTAAAGGTTAATAGTTTGGTTCTTGTGGTGTTAGTACTAAGTTAGTTATAAATGTTATAATACACAATCTCCGCAAACCTATCTAAATATACACGATGTAACATTATGTCTTCACCCTTTCAACAGTGGCGGCTGCTCCTTAAGGGCAAAAGGGCACAGCCCCCCCAAAAAATTACAGAAAATAAAGCATAAAAATATTTAATTTTATATCTACAAAAGAATTCTTCTTTCCCCAAAAAGGGAAAAACTTGAAAAAATATATCCGTTTATTTTCTATAACTCGCGAGTTGCTTAAAATATCTGCTGTTCACTTGCGAAAAATATCGTATGTTCACCATGTCTCACAGTCAGTATATAATATAACGGGCGTAATGCTTATAGCTCCAAAATTCTAGAAAATTTCCTTTGTAATTTCGGATCTTTTCCCGCTAATTTCAAAATAAGAGAGGAATTATCCATCCTATTTACNCTCTTCGCATTACTTATCAATGATTTTTTAATATTAAAATCAAAAGAACACATCAATAGAGTTAAAGGAGTTTTTCTATTTAGAATACTCTTCGCATTACTTATCAATGATTTTTTAATATTAAAATCAAAAGAACACATCAATAGAGTTAAAGGAGTTTTTCTATTTAGAATACTCTTCGCATTACTTATCAATGATTTTTTAATATTAAAATCAAAAGAACACATCAATAGAGTTAAAGGAGTTTTTCTATTTAGAATACTCTTCGCATTACTTATCAATGATTTTTTAATATTAAAATCAAAAGAACACATCAATAGAGTTAAAGGAGTTTTTCTATTTAGAATACTCTTCGCATTACTTATCAATGATTTTTTAATATTAAAATCAAAAGAACACATCAATAGAGTTAAAGGAGTTTTTCTATTTAGAATACTCTTCGCATTACTTATCAATGATTTTTTAATATTAAAATCAAAAGAACACATCAATAGAGTTAAAGGAGTTTTTCTATTTAGAATACTCTTCGCATTACTTATCAATGATTTTTTAATATTAAAATCAAAAGAACACATCAATAGAGTTAAAGGAGTTTTTCTATTTAGAATACTCTTCGCATTACTTATCAATGATTTTTTAATATTAAAATCAAAAGAACACATCAATAGAGTTAAAGGAGTTTTTCTATTTAGAATACTCTTCGCATTACTTATCAATGATTTTTTAATATTAAAATCAAAAGAACACATCAATAGAGTTAAAGGAGTTTTTCTATTTAGAATACTCTTCGCATTACTTATCAATGATTTTTTAATATTAAAATCAAAAGAACACATCAATAGAGTTAAAGGAGTTTTTCTATTTAGAATACTCTTCGCATTACTTATCAATGATTTTTTAATATTAAAATCAAAAGAACACATCAATAGAGTTAAAGGAGTTTTTCTATTTAGAATACTCTTCGCATTACTTATCAATGATTTTTTAATATTAAAATCAAAAGAACACATCAATAGAGTTAAAGGAGTTTTTCTATTTAGAATACTCTTCGCATTACTTATCAATGATTTTTTAATATTAAAATCAAAAGAACACATCAATAGAGTTAAAGGAGTTTTTCTATTTAGAATACTCTTCGCATTACTTATCAATGATTTTTTAATATTAAAATCAAAAGAACACATCAATAGAGTTAAAGGAGTTTTTCTATTTAGAATACTCTTCGCATTACTTATCAATGATTTTTTAATATTAAAATCAAAAGAACACATCAATAGAGTTAAAGGAGTTTTTCTATTTAGAATACTCTTCGCATTACTTATCAATGATTTTTTAATATTAAAATCAAAAGAACACATCAATAGAGTTAAAGGAGTTTTTCTATTTAGAATACTCTTCGCATTACTTATCAATGATTTTTTAATATTAAAATCAAAAGAACACATCAATAGAGTTAAAGGAGTTTTTCTATTTAGAATACTCTTCGCATTACTTATCAATGATTTTTTAATATTAAAATCAAAAGAACACATCAATAGAGTTAAAGGAGTTTTTCTATTTAGAATACTCTTCGCATTACTTATCAATGATTTTTTAATATTAAAATCAAAAGAACACATCAATAGAGTTAAAGGAGTTTTTCTATTTAGAATACTCTTCGCATTACTTATCAATGATTTTTTAATGTTAAAATCAAAAGAACACATCAATAGATAAAGGAGTTTTTCTATTTAGAATACTCTTCGCATTACTTATCAATGATTTTTTAATATTAAAATCAAAGGAACACATCAATAGAGTTCAAGGAGTTTTTCTATTTAGAATACTCTTCGCATTACTTATCAATGATTTTTTAATATTAAAATCAAAAGAACACATCAATAGAGTTAAAGGGGCTCTTCTATTTAGGAAACTCTTCGCATTACTTATCAGTGTATGAATTTTTAATTGTACCATACACGCAACGATAAATCTGCACAGTTTAAACTGTGCTGATTAATCTGCGCCAATTAATCTGTTCTGTATAGTAGATAGGAACGGCACAGTTTTTGCCTCCCATTTTCAGACTATGCAGTTATAGATAAAACTGCAGCGATTTCTAACACAGTTATTATTTTATTCAGTGCCTGCTTTACAGCAAGAGTGAATATAATATTACTGTGAGTGTTTTCTTTTTATTATTATTAAAAATAATGGAATTCAAATATTTTTGTTTTATTTTTCTTATAGCCAGTGTGACTGAAGGTAAACAACTTTGAGAGTGGATGACTGACCGTCCGGCCACTACTAACGCAATGGTGTCTGTTTCCGACCCTACTCAGGCTGGGTGAGGTTAAAGTAAGTAGTTGGTATGGTACGGCCAACGCTGGTTGCATTACAGAAGGAAACTCCTTGGGGTAAAATCTTGATAGAAGGAAAAATTGTGGGATTAGAAATTTCCCCTCAAGGGTTTGCTATACCTAGGTATAGTCAATTTCTAATCCTATGATTTTTCATTTTACCCTGCAAAATAAAACCAAACCAAACTATTTTTATTCATTACCGATATCAGTGGCTTTGGTAAGACGGCGGCCTCGTAACTTTTGTTTGGGGTATGGAATTATTAAAAATAACATTTTTAGACTTTTAAAATGGGTTTTATCTTAAATTGATATACTTTTGGATTTCAGGTGTATTATGAACCATAGAATTGCCAAGCTCTATTCAATTACGTGCATTGCCAAGGGGGGAGGGGGGTAAAAAGTATACGCCAACAAAATAAAGAAAAAATGTATTTTTTTATTACAATAAGTCGCTATTTCTTTATTAAAAACTAAATCAATTATTATCTTACATAAAAATAAAATTTCATCCCAGGAATAAAATAATGTAAATGAAAATAAAAAAAAATCGCCAGGAAATCTATTCTGAACCAGAACTTTGTCCTTCCTGACATCCCACACAGACAAATGTCTTTTGACAGTGTTTACACACACTTATATCTTGCAGGTGATACATAATTAGACACTTTAGACAATTTATGGTAGCTTTTAATGGTAGCTTTAGACAATCAATGTATTGGTTACATGCATTGCCAAAAGGTACCCGCGCCCAAAGTTTGGCTTCAATATCATCCCTTAGAAGGCTTAGAACATACATATTTTTATATACTATGATGGAAAATATTGTTTGTGACAATTATTAAAGGTCTCATTAAAATAAGTATCATAATTTAATTACTATAAGTTTTTTGCCAAAACTCGGGTACTTTGTACCCCCCCCCCCCCCCCCGGCAATCCTAGGGTTAAAGGAAATAGGGAGAGTTTTTTTGAACCACATCATTTCTTTCCAACTACTACTCGGTCAATTCTTCTCATGAGGATTTAGATCCGGGGCAAGTGAATTCGTTTTAATCTGATCTATCTACCACGATCGGTGGAAGGAAGTTCAAAAAAATCCAACAGAAACTTTTCCTTTTGGCCTTTTGAGAGATAGAGGTATATCTTTGCTCGAGTTTTGTTACAACAATAACGAAAGTTTCCTTCCAAAATACAACAAAAACAAAAGAAAGGAAATAATAAAGGCAGCTTTTTCGGAATAATTAATGTATTTAAAATTCAAATGCTTCTCTCTCCCCTTAATACAAAGGCTTAAAACAACCCCACACTCGCTGCTAAAGGCACAAACGCTGTAATCTATTACATTTATTCGAACTCTCACTATTATGAATTTAATTGAATCTTCAAACTGCTTGAATTGAAATAAAAGATTACATTTTGTTTTATTTATTTTCAATAACGAACCTTTGTATAGGTTTTGTCGTGTTCTATGTATATGTATAACTAGCTGTTTTGCCCGTGCTTCGCTCGATCTAGTAGTATTCTATGATTTCCCTTTCAAAAATCGAAAGCTAATAGTATTCTATGATTCCCCTCACAAAAATCGGAAAAACGGCTATATCTCGAAAACGGTTGGACAAAAGACCACCTAAAACTTTCTCGCTTTGAGTTGATATGTTGTCGCGACAAAATTTAATATATCGGACTACGACCGTCCAAAATCGAAAAATCGGCCGTAACTCGAAAACTGTTCGACATTTTTAAATTCAGATATTTTTTCTGGTGTTCAGGACTAGGGGGGGGGTCCATTCTTATCAATTTTTAGATATCTCTTACCGTTTTGGCTTAACTATTAGTGATACATACACACACATTCTGGATAGATAGATAGATTACTGCACATACCAAATTTCAAGTCTCTGGTGCCAATTAATGTAGTAGATTAATGCACATACCAAATTTTAAGTCTCTGGCGCCACCTAATGTTCTCTCTACTCACTCTACTGGCAGCATTCGTGAAAACCGCCAAAAAGCGACAAAACCACCAACCGTACATTCCATATTAAATCAAAATTCGAGACGCACACAATACATAAAATTGATATAGTAAAAAAAATCATGTCTCTAGAGCTCTTAACGTGTTCTTTTTAAGTCGGACTAGTGAAAACCGCTGAAAAGCACCAAAAACCGGCAAAGGTCATCAAAATCGGGCTTACCGTTTGAGTTCTACAGTGTCGCCCCAAAAAGACACCTTTTGGCCAATAACTGAACCCCGAAGGGTGCTCTTCAATGTTAAAATTTTAGCTGGAATTAAGGCCTCATGAATATTGTGGCCAAATATTATCAAAATCGGACCGATAATGAAAGCTGTAGATGCGCAAACACGATTTTTGCGGACGGACGGATGGAAGGAAACACATTTTTTCTAGACCCATTTTTTTTTAATGCAGTCATCCAGAAAAGCAAAAAATAACATCGAAAAAAAAAATAACATTTTCCACTAATCCAATAAGATAAAGGAAAAAAAAATCCGCTGTCTGCCGTGCGCTGTAATGGGCACTTTTGCCACTTAGCGGTTTCCGATTTGGATAAAATTTGGTGTATAGTCCCATCTGAGCTCTAACTGTGCCCCAAAATACAGCCTTTTTGTCGTTTTTTAGCAGTTTTCAATATTGCTGTCTAAAAAGAGAACGGTAAGAGCTAGAGATTTGAAATTTGGTATGTATGTCATATTTGGGGTCTTAATAAGCTCCAAAACTTTCGGGTCCAATCAAATGTACCGCTAGCACTTTTTCTGCTTCTAAGCGGTTTTCATTAATCCTGTCTAAAAAGAGAATGGTAAGAGCCAGAGACTTGAAAAATATCCGTTGGTAGTGCGTTAGGGTGGGGCTGTCTACATTGTGGTACTAGGTCATAATATACTAAAATTTAATACTTTTACCTTTGTAGACGTTTACTCATTTTTGAATTCTAAGCGGAGAGTTGGATTCAATTTGGGAACTTGGTATTCTATGTTTATAGGCACGATTCCACAAATAATTTACTGATGACTCTTGTTTTAGAAGTATTCAAATCCATTAGGATTACTATTGCCGGGGCGATTACAGCAGTTTGGTTTGGTCCGATATCTATTCTCCTCATTCCTGCCCATTGTCACCATTGCGTCTCATTCCGTGAACTTGTTTTCAACTGGCCAATAAATCTGTGATATGAAAATGAATAATGGATTGCTAGGCTTTAGTTGCATCCTTCCCAAAATATAGCGAATGATTCATAATCAGGCATTTATCTACAACAGCTTTGTTGTTGTTGGTGTGTTAGAACACTGCTCTCCACAACCCCTAGAATAAATTGTGCCATCCCTTTGGCACGTTTCAAGGTACGTAGAACCTAAAATATCGAAAGAAAAAAAATCCGTTTGTCCGCGATTGGCACTTTTGCCACTTTGCGTTGAATGATTTGGATAAAATTTGGTGAAAATTTAGGGTGCAATCGAATATACTGTTGGTGGTTTTTCCCAACAGACGAAAGATGGAGAATCAAAGAAGAAATATAATATATTGCAATGGTAGCCTAGATATGAGAAAATACTAAGAAAGAGACCAGGATTATGTAGATGAGGGAAAAATAATGTAAGGAGTGGCATAAAATTCTAGAAGGAAATGGAGGAAACTCTTGTTCAGCAAATAGGTGGTCAATCATGATGATGATAAGACCAGGAATTATGTAGATAGAGGGAAAAATAATGTAAAGAGTGACATAAAATTCTAGAAGGAAATGGAGGAAACTCTGGTTCAACAAATAGGTGGTCAATCATGATGATGATAAGACCAGGAATTATGTAGATAGAGGGAAAAATAATGTAAGGAGTGGCATAAAATTCTAGAAGGAAATGAAGGAAACTCTGGTTCAACAAATAGGAGGTCAATCATGATGATGATAAGACCAGGAATTATGTAGATAGAGGGAAAAATAATGTAAGGAGTGGCATAAAATTCTAGAAGGAAATGAAGGAAACTCTGATTCAACAAATAGGTGGTCAATCATGATGATGATAAGATCAGGAATTATGTAGATAGAGGGAAAAATAATGTAAGGAGTGGCATAAAATTCTAGAAGGAAATGAAGGAAACTCTGGTTCAACAAATAGGTGGTCAATCATGATGATGATAAGACCAGGAATTATGTAGATAGAGGAAAAAATAATTTAAGGAGTGGCAAAAATTCTAAAAGGAAATGAAGGAAACTCTGGTTCAACAAATAGGTGGTCAATCATGATGATGATAAGACCAGGAATTATGTAGATAGAGGAAAAAATAATGTAAGGAGTGGCAAAAATTCTAGAAGGAAATGAAGGAAACTCTGGTTCAACAAATAGGTGGTCAATCATGATGATGATAAGACCAGGAATTATGTAGATAAGGGAAAAATAATTTAAGGAGTGGCAAAAATTCTAGAAGGAAATGAAGGAAACTCTGGTTCAACAATTAGGTGGTCAATCATGATGATGATGATAAGACCAGGAATTAATTAGATAAGGGAAAAATAATTTAAGGAGTGGCAAAAATTCTAGAAGGAAATGAAGGAAACTCTGGTTCAACAAATAGGTGGTCATCATGATGATGATGATGATAAGACCAGGAATTATGTAGATAAGGGAAAAATACTGCAAGCAGTGGCATAAAATTCCATAGGTCATCAATTTTTATGATGATGATATTGACGAAAATATCCATGACGTTATGACGCAGGAGGGAACACCTTCATGTCAAAACTCTGTATTTCCGATCTGCTGCAGCTCATGACTTGGGAACGTAGAGAAATTTCAGGATTAACGAGAATAATAGAACAGTTGGGGTTTTACCCATCGGACGTGCACGAAAGGAATTATATCTCTTTATAAAAATATCTCTTTTCCCTCAGTTATCAGTAGCTACAACAACGTTCTTCCATAGATTTTTAGCAAGTGCCTCACATTCATAATTACCTTCAATAAATAAAGTGTTTTTCAGATTACCAAAATATTCCTAATGAGTTTTTCTTGTGGGTTCACCTTAAGTCTGAATTTATTGCTGTTTTTATCGCTTCATCTTATCTTCCAAGGATGTGGGGTGGGGGCTCGTTTAGAATATTAAACTTTTCCTTGGCCCTAACAATATTTCTTTTTGGCGACTCTAATATTCGAAAACACTTATTCTATTTCTCATTTAAAGTTTTGTGTATTCAGGCCGAGAACTTCAAAGCTCAGCCATTCAACTCATTCCAGAAATCCAGATTTTTTTAATTATTTTAGTTTGTCTTAACGTCTCTTTAACATCATCTATTGGTCATTCAAGACGGCGGTTTCACCCTCCATTCGCTGTAGAAACTTGCAAACCATCAGCTACCCACATTGACCTCACCCATCCTGGATTGGGCCGGAAAAATAGCCAGCATCACGAGGGCGCAAACCCACGTGGACACACACATAAACAAGTTCGCTGGACGTTGCTTAACTTCAGTAATCTATCGGGAACTAGTGTATTCAACGTGCAATAGACGCTGGCAGCGGAATTTTTAAAGATATATACCTAGTTTTTAAATATTTTGAGCAACATTTTGACTCTGCCAATGAATCCAAAGTGCACTCTGCCCCTTCACTTGCAATCACTGATTTGCGCTCTAATTCTAATCGTGTCTCATTCTTTTCTTTTGCAATACCAATTTATTTATTTCAAACCTTCTGCTTCTTCACCAATGACAGAAATTTTATTAAAAAAACAAATGTAATAACAAATAAAAGTGGGATCGGGGGTGAAACATTTAAGTGTCTCATTATTTCTTTTTATATAGTACAGAGCCAGGCACAGTACACATCGTTCAAAATGTTCTGTCAAGAACATATCAAAGAATAAGGCTATGTTCAGATGACCGCGCGGGAGCAATGAAGAAATACATACAAGTTTGTAGAACTAGTTCCGCGCGGTTACCGCGCTGTCATGTAAACCTAGCCTAAGGCTATGCTCAAATGAACATAGCTAATATTTCAATTTGAACTATAAAAAGATTTCAGAGGGCTGTTTTTTTTTGGCTCCCAGATAGTTTTTACTTTACTTATCCTATAAAACGAAAGTTTTGTAATGGTTTCAATGCCAAAACACATTTCGGTGTCCTCAGAGCCCAAATCTCGAGTTTCAGCCATTAGTCCGTATGTCCGGGGGTTGGGCATTGAAAACTCTTCTTTTTTTTATTAGATAATGAAAGTTGTGTGATGAGCACACCAGATTTTTTATGAGAGTAATAGCGGTAATGTTATGACAGGAAGCTACAAAGGCATAAACAAAACACTTTGAATTTCTACTTTGAGAAAAAAAAAAATGGACCATAACCGAATTTCATTAAACTACAATATCTTGAACCCATTAAGAAGAATCCAGTAAAACGCTAGTTTTTCAACGCCATAAAAAACAAAATTATATATTATACCAGGCTCTCCCTGTAAGATAAAGTGGTGAAATATAGATTTTTTTTTTTAAACAAAATCATTGAAATCTAACTTGTAGGAACTCAGAAAAAAATAGAACCGCTTTCGCACTTCTTTGGGGTACTTACAGTCATGCCACGGGCATCTTTCTGCAACTTTTCTAAATAAAATACGCTTGGTACAGGGCCTTAGTCAGGATTTAATTTCGAGGGAGGGGGGGGGGTTAAGGTATAATACCATCCATATTATATTAGGCGTACCTATCAATTGTATGGAACTAGCTGCCCTTTTCTATCCTCATACACATGGAGGTAAAATGGTGAGGAAGCTATACTCTGATAAAGCTTCCTCACCATTTCAATTGGGTAGTGAAAATTTCTCAAACTTTTCCTCCTCTCTTACTACGTCCTTTCTCACTCGAGTGACCCCACTATATGTCCACCCGGACATATATTTTCGTTTCGAGGTCAAAACTCTATAGGGTGCAAGCTTTTGGAGTTATCTGCTTATCGTCTAAGAGCGGGACGTTGTCCCTGGTGTAATATATTTTCTTGGGTAAGACCGAGCTGGACAGTATCAGTTTATCGTCTTATTCCCGTCTTACTGCAGTCATGAAGTATACCATGTGAATATTCTATACCCCCTTTTCGCAAGGAGTAAACATTTCTCAAAAAAATGTATTAATTTTCAATTAATGTAGATTTATTAACAGCCATTTCAATGATGTGATGTCAAAAAACAGACTATTGTGTGGGTACAGTCGAAAGTTTTATTTTATATTATTTACCTTCTTCTTCTTTTCTATTTTCACCATTTCTGAACAATTATAACAAAGTTTATGTTCACTCAATAAAGAATTATACAATAACTAGCTGTTTCCCCGTGCTTCGCTACGGTTACAAAATTCAACAACTCAATTTTAGATTTCTGGTGGAACCGACCCCAGAGTGAACACTAGTGATGGACGCGAGACGAGAAATTTCTCGTCTCGTCTCGTAACTTTCGAGACGAGACGAGACAAGGGTTTTGTCTCGTCTCGCGTAAAAAATACGAGACGAGACAAGGCCTTGTCTCGTCTCGTGAAATCGCGAGACGAGACGAGACAAGGCCCTGTCTCGTCTCGTC
>CM022881.1:14423762-14437067 GCA_012654025.1 Pachypsylla venusta | reverse complement strand
AAAAGAGAAAGACACTGACTTAACACTCATCGCGATTTATATATATAAAAGAGAAAGACACTGACTTAACACTCATCGCGATTTCTCCGCACTGGTACGTCCTAGGAGGCTGAAATTTGGCATGTAGGTCGCACTTAGGTCGTAGATGCGCACTAAGAAAGGATTTTTAAATATTCCAATTGGGGCGCCCGCCACGGGGGTAAAATGCACCCCCATAAAATATTATCACTTTTCATCGCTCTTTCTCCATAGCGGTAAATTTCCGGTAGCTGAAATTTGGTGTGTAGGTGCGTTTACATATGATGGTCAACTTTTCATCACTGTTTCTCCGTAACGGTACATTTCCAGGGGCTGAAATTTGGTATGTAGGTTCGCTTTATGTTCTAGATGTGCAAGAAGAAAGGCTTTTTTAATATTCCAACTGGGTCGCCAGCCACGGGGGTAAAGGGCGCAAAGGGCGCGCCCACCAAATATTATCACCTTTTCATCACTGTTTTTCTGTACCGGTAAATTTTCGGTGGCTCAAATTTGGTATGTAGGTTCGCTTTATGTTCTAGATGTGCAATAAGAAAGGATTTTTTAATATTCCAACTGGGGCGCCAGCTACGGGGGCAAAGGCCGCGGCCACCAAATATTATCACCTTTTCATCACTGTTTCCCCGTACCGGTAAATTTCCGGTGGCTGAAATTTGGTATGTAGGTTTTTTTTTTTTTTTTTTTTTTTAATTTGNTTTTTTTTTTTTGTGCACCTAGCTTTAGCTTCTTACTTTCTGTGCACCTAGCTTTGGACTTAGCTTCTTGCTTTCTGTGCACCTAGCTTTGGACTTAGCTTCTTATCTGTGCACCTAGCTTTGGACTTAGCTTCTTACCTTCTGTGCACCTAGCTTTGGACTTAGCTTCTTACTTTCTGTGCATCTAGCTTTAGACTTAGCTTCTTACTTTCTGTGCACCTAGCTTTGGACTTAGCTTCTAACTTTCTGTGCACCTAGCTTTGGACTTAGCTTCTCATGACAATGACAAATTAAAATCTGAAATATATTTGATGAGCAGAACGCATCCAAATGATGCAACCTCCGCTCAACCCGCTTTAAGTCACTGCTCAACCCATCAATCCATAGAGTCAGTTACCCAATCATTCATAACATTACTATCACTTATATACTAATAATAGTATATACTGTGCACCTAGCTTTGGACTTAGCTTCTTGCTTTCTGTGCATCTAGCTTTGGACTTAGCTTCTTGCTTTCTCTGCACCTAGCTTTGGACTTAGCTTCTTACTTTCTGTGCATCTAGCTTTGGACTTAGCTTCTTGCTTTCTGTGCACCTAGCTCTGGACTTAGCTTCTTACTTTCTGTGCACCTAGCTTTGGACTTATAGCTTCTTGCTTTCTCTGCACCTAGCTTTGGACTTAGCTTCTTACTTTCTGTGCATCTAGCTTTGGACTTAGCTTCTTACTTTCCGTGCACCTAGCTTTGTACTTAGCTTCTTACTTTCTGTGCATCTAGCTTTGGCCTTAGCTTCTTGCTTTCTCTGCACCTAGCTTTGGACTTATCTTCTTACTTTCTGTGCACCTAGCTTTGGACTTAGCTTCTTACTTTCTGTGCATCTAGCTTTGGACTTAGCTTCTTGCTTTCTGTGCACCTAGCTCTGGACTTAGCTTCTTGCTTTTTGTGCACCTAGCTTTGGACTTAGCTTCTTCCTTTCTGTGCACCTAGCTTTGGACTTAGCTTCTTACTTTCTGTGCAACTCTGGACTTAGCTTCTTACTTTCTGTGCACCTAGCTTTGGACTTAGCTTCTTAATTTACAAAGGTACTTTTCCTAAGCTTTTAAAGCTTTTAAGAAAAGTGAGAATTGAATGACTGGGCAAAAAAGTCCTGGACCGCTGAGCATGACAATGACAAATTAGCTTCTTACTTTCTGTGCATCTAGCTTTGGACTTAGCTTCTTGCTTTCTGTGCACCTAGCTTTGAACTTAGCTTCTTGCTTTCTGTGCACCTAGCTTTGAAATTAGCTTCTTGCTTTCTGTGCACCTAGCTTTGGACTTAGCTTCTTACTTTCTGTGCACCTAGCTTTGGACTTAGCTTCTTGCTTTCTGTGCACCTAGCTTTGAAATTAGCTTCTTGCTTTCTGTGCACCTAGCTTTGGACTTAGCTTCTTGCTTTCTGTGCATCTAGCTTTGGACTTAGTTTCTTGCTTTCTGTGCATCTAGCTTTGTATTAAGAATTCCATTTTGGCTACTGGTGGTATTGACACCATATCACAATTGTATTAAGAATTCCATTTTGGCTTCTGGTGGTATTGACAACATATTACAATAGTATTAAGAATTCCATTTTGGCTACTGGTGGTATTGACAACATATTACTATTGTATTAAGAATTCCATTTTGGCTACTGATGGTATTGACAACATATTACAATTGTATAAAGAATTCCATTTTTGGCTACTGGTGGTATTGACACCATATTACAATTGTATTAAGAATTCCATTTTGGCTTCTGGTGGTATTGACACCATATTACAATTGTATTAAGAATTCCATTTTGGCTTCTGGTGGTATTTACACTATTTTCTAATGGCATCAAGAATTTTATTTTGTGTTGAGCTCTACGCAGACGACAATAAATATTTGATGCCCAGAGCTAATTGTGCAGTTGTTGATTTTGTTTCAAATGTTCTCCCTTAGGAACTTATTTACAGTCTGTTGTACCAAAGTTTTCTTCTGTTGACATTATTTATTTTTGTTTTTGGTTATTTTATCATGAAAGTCCGTTTCATCTGTTTTCAAATATTGGTCACAAAATTGTATTATTAAATTTGAAAATAAATTAAAACAAATTTCAAACTTAGACTGAAATTAATTGTCACACCAAGTCCCGGTTCCCGGTAGAACACAAAGAAAAATCCCTTTTTCCCAAATCCCACCACTTTTAATCCCATGATATCTTTAATATTTTCCCCCCTTTTTAATCACTTTCAAAAAGTGTCGTGCTCAAGTGAAATTGCTCATCAAGGCATGGCCATAAAAACGTTTCCTTTTACGTTTCCGTAAAAACGGTTAAAATATGTCAATAAAGGTTACAAGTAAACATAATAAGTGAAAAACAAAACAGGCGGCCGAAGAGAAGGAGAGATATTGCAAATGGCAAGTCGTAAATGGGAAAAATCCCGCGTGTCATAAAATCTCTCGTTTCTTGTCCAGGATTGCCTGTCAGGTGCCACTTTCCGGTACCTGAGAATACATATGGAGTCGTTACTTTACGCCTACCCTGTATTAATTCTATATGCCAGAAGACAAAAGAAAAACACTGCAATATTTTTTTCCGGTTAAATCAACCTTATTTTGTATTATAATTTTTTTTCCGGGTAAATCAATCATGGCGTGGTGACGTTTGAAATAATTTAGTCCACAAGCTTATGCCTCCTTCCATGATGAAATGGCTCTCGTTAACAAATCAGCCGATTGTCGTCCAAGCATTTCCATCCCACATGTAGCCGGGACAAACTCCGGGTGAAAAACAATGACCTCCAGAAGGACATAACTCACAGACTGGCAGACTATTCGCGAGACAAATATCTGAAAAATCAATCATAATAGTCAGTATTAACAGCTTTGCACGCGGGAGACCCGAGTTCGAATCCTGCCGAAACTCTGTGCGCTTGCTTGTTCGAGGTATAGCCTCATGAGGACAATTGAGTAGCTACTTTAATGTTTGTATAGTGACCAGTGGCAGCATTTCAAGAGCTAAGAAATCTATAAAATACAGATGAAGTTTAGTGTAGTGACCCGTGTAATGCTGTGGTACCCACAAATCCAGTTTGTGACAATGCAATACTATGCGTGAACACAAAAATATTAAACACATTTATATTTTTTTAAAAAAATATTTATCATTTATTCTCATTTAATTGAATTTACAAAGGTACTTTTCCTAAGCTTTTAAAGCTTTTAAGAAAAGTGAGAATTGAATGACTGGGCAAAAAAGTCCTGGACCGCTGAGCATGACAATGACAAATTAACATCTGAAATATATTTGATGAGCAGAACGCATCCAAATGATGCAACCTCCGCTCAACCCGGTTTAAGTCACTGCTCAACCCATCAATCCATAGAGTCAGTTACCCAATCATTCTTAACATTACTATCACTTATATACTAATAATAGTATATACTAATATTGACAGCTCTAAATGTCCGAAAGGAAATGTTTTCGTAAATCTGTGATGTATGTCATGTTACGATATCGATTGAACATATAATTGTCTCATGTCAGAAGATGCGCTTCCGCCAAAGTTATTTTTATGGCAAATCCTTAAAAGAAGTTCTTTGTGATAATCCAGCCATCATAGGAGATCTTTTGAAATTGAAATAATTTTTTTTATATATATTTTTCCATGTATGGCATGTAGTGTTAGGATACTAATACTACAATATGCTGAGTATGTAAGAAATAAATAAAAAATAAATAAATTCTATGACTTGACTAGCTGATTCACGGAACTTATTAAAGCGTGGACACAATTATTATATATGCTTCTCATCTAGAGTTGCCGGACGACCAATTTTTTAGACCTTTTCGAAATTTTCCGATTTTTTAGACCCCGCATTTTTTTTTAGAACTTTTCAAAATGTCCCCATATTTTTTGTTAGTTTCTCTGCCACTGCCAATGGGACACGCCAAATTTTATTATAGTTAAAAAAATTACCCCCCTCCAAAATTCTTGGGCATGCATTACATAGACCCTAAATTTGACATACATACCAAATTTCAAGTCTCTGCCTCTTACCATTCTCTTTTCAGACAGGATTAAAGAAAATCGCTAAAAAACGGTAAAAACCGCCAGCGGTATATTCGGTTGCACACAAAAGTTTCGGAGCACAACAATTAGACCCTAGATGGAACCCATACGCCAAATTTCATCCAATTCGGTCAACGCTAACTGGCATCACAATGTACGGATTTTCTTTAATTTCCAAATTTTGGGGGTGGGGTGGCAAAATAGGTAATCACGGCATATGGCGGCGATCGGAGATTTTATGTATTCGATTTTTGGATGCTACTTTGTACTGGATGCCCTCAAAAATTGTGACACTAAGATATATACATTTACATTTTTCATTTATATATTATAGAACAAAGTCCTGCGCCGCGTCTGTTGTCTGTTCGCGATACATCATATTATAGAACAAAGTCCTCCGCCGCGTCTGTTGTCTGTTCGCGATACGTCATATTATAGAACAAAGTTCTCCGCCGCGTATGTTGTCTGTTCGCGATACGTCATATTATAGAACAAAGTCCTCCGCCGCGTCTGTTGTCTGTTCGCGATACATCATATTATAGAACAAAGTCCTCCACCGCGTCTGTTGACGGTTGGCGATACGTCATTTTATAGAACAAAGTCCTCCGCCGCGTCTGTTGTCTGTTCGCGACACATCATATTATAGAACAAAGTCCTCCGCCGCGTGCGTCTGTTGTCTGTTCGCGATACATTATATTAAAGAACAAAGTCCTCCGCCGCATCTGTTGACGGTTCACGTCAACAGATTTGTTCTATAATATGACGATACGTCATATTATAGAACAAAGTCCGCCGCCGCGTCTGTTGACGGTTCGCGATACGTCATATTATAGAACAAAGTGCTCCGCCGCGTCTGTTGCCTGTTCGCAATACGTAATATTATAGAACAAAGTCCTCCGCCGCGTCTGTTTTCTGTTCGCGATACATCATATTATAGAACAAAGTCCTCCGCCGCGTCTGTTGTCTGTTCGGGATACGTCATATTATAGAACAAAGTGCTCCGCCGCGTCTGTTGCCTGTTCGCGATACGTCATATTATAGAACAAAGTGCTCCGCCGCGTCTGTTGCCTGTTCGCAATACGTAATATTATAGAACAAAGTCCTGCGCCGCGTCTGTTGTGTGTTCGGGATACGTCATATTATAGAACAAAACCCTTCGCCGCGTCTGTTGTCTGTTCGGGATACGTCATATTATAGAACAAAGTCCTCCACCGCGTCTGTTGACTGTTCGCGATACATCATATTATAGAACAAAGTCCTCCGCCGCGTCTGTTGTCTGTTCGCGATATATCATATTATAGAACAAAGTCCTGCGCCGCGCCTGTTGTCTGTTCGCGATACGTCATATTATAGAACAAAGTTCTCCGCCGCGTCTGTTGTCTGTTCGCAATACATCATATTATAGAACAAAGTCCTCCTCCGCGTCTCTTGACGGTTGGCGATACGTCATATTATAGAACAAAGTCCTCCACCGCGTCTGTTCGCGATAAACTCAAAAACTACTGAACGAATTTTCATGCGGGTTTCACCAGAGGAAAAAGTGGTTCAAGAATAAGTTTTAAGTTGTATAAAGAATTTAAAAAAGTCAAACCGTTTTCGAGTTACGTTCGATATCATAAAATTTGTCGTGGCATTATATCAACTCAAAACGAAATGGGAATTTCCCCCAAAAAACCATAGGTTGAGACCCCAGAAAAATTGTCAGAAATCAATACACTCCTAATTTTTAGAGTTAGGAGCGATTTTTCGATTTTTATATGGGATATCATAGAATACTATTATCACGGGAACGACCATGCGTCCAATGCATCAAGTGAAGCCTGTTAGTGGAAAATCATAAAAGCAAAAACTCTGCCAATGTGACACATGGGTTTATTATTTTTCTGGCAAAAAATAATAAACATTTTTTGCCCGCCCCCCCCCCCCCCCCCCAATAATGGGGGGGGAATAATTGAGGGGGAGTTCTCGTGACGATTCCAACTCTGGGGCCGCTGGGGCGTAATTAGAGCCTAAATTTGACATAACTACTAAATTTGAAGTCTCTGGCTCTTACCATTCTCTTTTTAGAAAGAATTAATGAAAACCGCTTTAAAGCGGTAAAAACAGCTAGCGGCATATTTGATTAAACCTAAAAGCTAACTGAGACTCCAAATATGCTAACTGAGACTCCAAATATGACATACATAAGGAAACTCTAGCTCTCACGACACGTCCACACTATGTCGACTGCTGCCGATCGACACTCAGTCGACATAGTGTGGACGCCCCTATACCATTCTCCTTTTAGACAGCAATACTGAAACCGCTATAAAGCCGCAAAAATCGCCAAAAATGTATTCGATTGCATCCAAAATTTTTGGGACACAATCAGATCCTAGATGGGACCTATATACCAAATTACATCCAAATCGGTCAATGTTAAGTGGAAAAAGTGTCCATCATGGCGAACAAACGGATTTTTTTATTCGATTTTTGGATTCTATGTACCTTGAAACGTATAAAAATTTTGAGGGGAGCTATGTTTTTTTTGTTCCGTGACGATTCCAAAAGGTTCATTATTGAAAATAATAAAAAAAATTCTTACCAAGAAACATTGCAAAGCAAATCAAAACCATGAGACAAACAAGATTAAAATGTTGTTGCTGCATATTGGTTCCACTTTGGTGGCAAGATGTGTCTGGTGAACACTGTCAAACTGTGACCTGGAGTTTGGTTTTTAAAGGTGCACATTTGCCTTGTTTGATTTTTGTTGATTTTTTTTTTTTTCAAAAATAGTAATGTAAATAGGGGAAAATGTTACTTGATCTATTTTTATTAGACTATAAATTGTTATGAGAGTTGGTGGCGGCTCGTTGGAATACATTTTATGTTGCATGATCTAGTTTTATTAAACTATAAATTGTTATGGGAGTTGGTGGCGGCTCGTTGGAATACATTTTATGTTGCATGATCTATTTTTATTAAACTATAAATTGTTATGGGAGTTGGTGGCGGCTCGTTGGAATACATTTTTTGTTGCATTATCTATTTTCATTAGATTAAAATATGTTAATGGGAGTTGGTGGCGGCTCGTTGGAATACATTTTATGTTGCATGATCTATTTTTATTAGACTATAATATGTTAATGGGAGTTGGTGACGGCTCGTTGGAATACATTTTATGTTGCATGATCTATTTTTATTAGACTATAATATGTTAATGGGCGTTGGTGGCGGCTCGTTGGAATGAATTTTTTGTTGCATGATCCATTTTTATTAAACTATAAATTGTTATGGGAGTTGGTGGCGGCTCGTCGGAATACATTTTATGTTGCATGATCTATTTTTATTAGACTATTAATATGTTAACAGGCGTTGGTGGCGGCTCGTTGGAATACATTTTTTGTTGCATTATCTATTTTTATTAGATTATAATATGTTAATGGGATTTGGTGACGGCTCGTTGGAATACATTTTATGTTGCATGATCTATTTTTATTAGACTATAATATGTTAATGGGAGTTGGTGGCGGCTCGTTGGAATACATTTTATGTTGCGTGATCTATTTTTATTAGACTATAATATGTTAATGGGATTTGGTGACGGCTCGTTGGAATACATTTCATGTTGCATGATCTATTTTTATTAGACTATAATATGTTAATGGGCGTTGGTGGCGGCTCGTTGGAATTCATTTTTTGTTACATTATCTATTTTTATTAGACTATAATATGTTAATGGGAGTTGGTGGCGGCTCGTTGGAATACATTTTATGTTGCATGATCTATTTTTATTAGACTATAATATGTTAATGGACGTTGGTGGCGGCTCGTTGGAATACATTTTATGTTGCATGATCTATTTTTATTACACTGTGATATGATAATGGGAGTTGGTGGCGGCTCGTTGGGATCCATTTTTTTCAGTATAACGGAAATTTTGCCTTTTTTTTGGACTTCAAATAGTAACAAACAATGTGAAATATATTTGATTAAATTAGCTATTTGATTGTTTTGTTATGAAACACAAAAGTGACCAAAATTTGTCTAGAGAGTCTGACACCAGAAGAAATGTTTGTCAGAGTCATGGATAGAGAATGTTGGCCCAGAACTACAGCTAATGAAGATATGGCTTCCACAAGAAGAAATGACACAATTTTATCAAATCATTTCATATCGAATATTTCAATAGAAATAACACGAGCCACAATTTATTAAATCATTTCATATCGAATAATTCAATAGAAATGACACGAGCCACATTTTATCAAATAATTTAATATCGAATATTTCAATAGAAATGACACGAGCCACAATTTATCAAATCATTTCATATCGAATAATTCAATAGAAATGACACAAGCCACATTTTATCAAATAATTTCATATCGAATAATTCAATAGAAATGACACGGGCCACAATTTATCAAATCATTTCATATCAAATAATTCAATAGAAATGACACGAGCCACGTTTTATCAAATCATTTCATATCGAATATTTCAATAGAAATGACACGAGCTACAATTTATCAAATCATTTCATATCGAATAATTCAATAGAAATGACACGAGCCACATTTTATCAAATAATTTCATATCGAATAATTCAATAGAAATGACACGAGCCACATTTTATCAAATCATTTCATATCGAATAATTCAATAGAAATGACACGAGCCACATTTTATCAAATCATTTCATATCGAATAGTTCAATAGAAATGACATGATCCACAATTTATCAAATATTTCAATATGATTGTACAAAGCCAATATTTGCTAACATTTTTTTGGTGCATATTTTAATATCTCTCGAGTTGTATACAATCCGCCCATCAGGACTTGAAAATTGTGTCAACTCACAATTTACAGTGTAAACAAAATAATTTTCATTTTATTTTTATTAATTATTAAATTTAGAGTGAAATAAATGATGATTGAAATTTTCCTCCGCTAATCTGAGAGATATTTACTTATTTACATCCATCTCGCATCACTATACAAGATAGAGAATAGCATAATATGCCGCCTGTATACAATTACAAGTTTGACTGCTATACTCGTAAGATATCTCGATTTGGAGAGTAACATAATATGCCGTCTGTGTGGAATTACAAGTTTGACTGCTATAAGATATCTCGATTTAGAGAGTAGCATAATGTGTCGTCTCTGTGGAATTACAAGTTTGACTGCCATAAGATATCTCGATTTAGAGAGTAGCATAATGTGCCGTCCGTGTGGAATTACAAGTTTGATTGCTATAAGATATCTCAATTTAGAGAGCAGCATAATATGCCGTCTGTATGGAATTACAAGTTTGACTGCTATAAGATATCTCAATTTGGAGAGTAGCATAATGTGCCGTCTGTGTGGAATTACAAGTTTGACTGCTATAAGATATCTCGATTTGGAGAGTAGCATAATGTGCCGTCTGTGTGGAATTACAAGTTTGACTGCTATAAGATATCTCGATTTATAGAGTAGCATAATGTGTCGTCTGTATGGAATTACAAGTTTGACTGCTATAAGATCTCTCGATTTCACATCTCTCCAGAGCAAGCAAAATTGGTATTTCTTGAACAAGACAATGAAAAAACTCTGCCAATGTGACACATGGGTTTAATATTTTACTGCCTAAGAAAACCCTTCCCCAAAAAAATATTTGAGGGTGGCTATTTTTTTCTTCCTTTTTCTCGTGACAATTCCAAATTTGGGTCGTAATTAGACCTTAAATTTCAAGTCTCTCGCTCTTACAATTCCCTTCTTACAGAAGATGAGTGAAAACCGTTAAAAAGCGGCAAAAACCGCCACGTGTGTATTCGATTGCACGACGTATGCCGGACAGAACTTTTTATTCGATTTTTGATTTTTTTATTCGATTTTTGATTTTTTTATTCGATTTTTGATTTTTTTTATTCGATTTTTGGCTTCTACGTGTACCTTGAAACGTAAAATATCAAATTTTGAGGGGCATATTTTTTTCATGACGATTCCATAGGTTCATTATTGAAAATAATTATGATTCAATTATTACATAGATCATGTGGAAAAGTTTTCTTTCGAAAAATGGATTTTTAGAACATAATAAGTGTTTTATTTTACTGCTTCGGAGAGCCAATTTGGAATTCTTTGGCAGAGTTTTTTTTAATGTAAAAGAAATGTAAATATAGAATTTATTTTTGGTAATGCCCAACGGACTATTCACAATTTTTGTGGCTATCACAATATTACTAAGAGCCTCCTGCAATAATAATAATCTTTTCAATCTTTTTACTCTGGTAATGTCGCCAGTGGTCGTTACATCAAAGTAGTTACCTAATTGTACGTATGCTGAGGATGAGTGCACCTCGAAATCATGAGCACAAAGTCGAAAAATGTCCAACGCCGCTGGGGATTGAACCCGGGTCTCCCAGGTACTATGCCAGTGTGATACTAAGTAGTGGCACTCAGTGGCGCAAACAAGGGGGGGGGGAGGTTGCGCATATAGTGATCAAACGCATTATTACCTTTGGCACGGTTAGCGGGTATGTACGTAAAAATAGCTTCCTCATCGTTTCACCTCTGTAGAACAAATTACTTAAAACAACTTGGTGGAATTCATAGGTGGATTTGTTGGAGGGTCTTAACTTCACCCCCCTCCATGTTTTGACCGTACTGGACTGGCGATTTAAGGGATAGGTATGCATCAAAGAAAGACACTTTTGCCATGCACAAACATAACCTCAAAAAGTGTTAGAAATGTCATCAAACTTCCACAAAATTTCACATCGAAAATCAGGGGCGTACACAGGGGGGGGGGGGCGGCCGGCTATAGCCCCCCCTGAAATTTTTTTCGAGATAATCCATCAAATGTGAAACGCGAGTGTATATCATCTAACCCTGTGCTTCTTTTTCAATGTCACGCAGAAAACACTTTTTGTGAAAAGTTTACATAACAAAGTGCAAAGTTAGGGCGATTTNAAAAGGAAAGTATTTTAATGGGCTGAAATTTTCGATGTCGAGTTTTCAATGCCAAAACACGTTTTGGGGTCCCCAGAACCCGAATCTCGAGTTTCAGCCATTGGTCCATATGTGTGTCTGTTTGTGGACAAGATATTGCAAGAACGGCAAGTGTTAGAGACTTGAAATTTGGTATGTACGTCAGTTTTATGCCATGAACGGCAAAAGAAGCTTTTAGTGGTAATTGAATATATCGTTGGCGGTTTTATGCCGTTTTCCTATATCCTGCTTAAAATGAGACCGGCAACAGCTAGAACTTTAAACTTGCAGCAATTTCATACAAGAAATTTAAAAATACAACTTAGGTTGAAGTTTAATATATTCCCAAGTAAGACAGGATCCCATAAACTAACAGAGGTTTTCTTAGAGCTCTCGGCGATTTCTTCTATAAAAAAAATGCATTCGTTCTATTACCTCCTGGGTGATGTGATGTGAAAAAACAGAAGAAATCCAAACCTCTTAAAGAAGACAAATACTGAAAGAGTTAAAATATATATATATATCTTGGGCGCGATAGAGTACATCACCTAATAGGCAGAGGCGTAGAAACTGTGGGGCGGACCGACCCAGATGCCGGTCTTATGGCTTTGCTACGCCTTTTATATCTAGAAACAATTGATATCGTTGGGGGCGGCGCATTTCGAAATCTCGCCCCTGGCGCCTAACAACCACCAGGCGGTCCTGCTTTGAAAACTGTCTTTGTAAAGCCCTATATTAACACTTTGTTTATATTAACTCTGTGAAACTAGATAGGTTCTTTTTTTTTCTTTTCTTTTTTAATTTGGCTTAACATCTATTGGTCATTCAAGACGGTACAATCACCCTCCATTCGCTGGAAACTTGCGAACCAGCTACTGACATTGAGTTCACCCAGCCTGGGTTGGGCCGGAAAAAAGAGCCAACGATACGTGGTGTTCCCAGGCGGTTACCCATCCAAGTACTGACCAAGCCCGACGTTGCTTAACTTCAGTGATCTGACGGGAACTGGTGTATTCAACGTGGTATGATCGTAGATGGGTTCAACGCCACAATGCTGTTATGGTATATATTTTGCCCAGCCAGCCCCCCCCCCCGAAAAAAAATCCTGTGTACGCCCCTGTCGAAAATTATATAAATTGGATAGCCTTAATATATTTTAGATACTCCCCGCCCAGAAACTCAATCCTTGCTATAGTCCTGACGGTAGCGCACATCTGGATATGGATCTCCTAATAAAGAACCTTTGGAATCGTCACAAAAAAAATACCCCCCCCCCCTCAAAATTTTGATATTTTTTATTCTTTTACATAATTTAATATAATTTTATATTTTCATGTTTCAGGTAAGTGCAATCACATTGAACTTTCAGGTAAGAGTTTCTTTGGGAGTACGCATTATAACACCTCATCATACGCGTTGTTGATTTCCAGAAAAGAACACGCGGAGCAGCATTATGCTGCCTCAAATGTTGATCAACTGTGCTCAATATTTCTTATATTGAATTGAAATTTTGTACACTGAAGGATAATTAAGTTTTCTATCA
>CM022881.1:14367241-14405869 GCA_012654025.1 Pachypsylla venusta | reverse complement strand
AAACTATGAGGGGTGGAAAAAAATGAATAGAAGCAAACTTGTAGGAAATTTAGATGGCTCCAATTTTACCGAGAATACTTTGTACGCTAAAAGTAACCGTTTTCGAGATATAGGGGAAAACTTAAAAAAAGTGACCTTCGCCACGCCCCCCTGCATTTGGCTCACCCCCCAGGTCCCAGGACTTTTAGTATGTTTATCTCCTGACCACACCAAACAAACTTCTGAAAAAATTCCTTGGTTTCCAGCCAACGCACTCTACAAACAATTCGTTGACTGGACTATCTGGCAACTGGTAAAATCGCTTTTTTATTGGCGTCATGGATCCATTTTGGACGGTTGCACCTACATACGCAATAGATACATGGCCGTAAAAACGTTTCCTAACCTCTTTATTTGGGTTAAAATTGGTTAAAAAAAAAAAAAAAAAAAAAAAAAAAAAAAAAAAAAAAAANAAAAAAAAAAAAAAAAAAAAAAAAAGGTTACCAGACACTCCTACCCGGTTCCAAAACCATCTTGAGAACGGTTAACTTTATCGAATTACTTAGACTTCAATTAAATTTCCCAAAAGATTAGTTTTGTACATTTTTGTCGTATCTCTGACAGTTTTCCAAAATAGTCCAGGAAATGTTGATTTACGAATATTTTCTAGATCACCATATATTTTCTCCAAAAATCAATCAATATTTTGTTTCGAACGCTTTTTTGTAAATTGAACGGTTTTCGAAAAACCATATGAATTAAAATGATTCACCCTGTATAAATGATGTAGCTATATCCCGAAAACGGTCAGAGATACGAATTTTTTTATAACAATTGTAGGAAATTTAATTTCGCCAAAGCTTTCGGTAAAGTACTGATCAAACGACTTAGGTATATAAAATTTACAACATTTTAGAATAAATTGCATAACTCTTAACGTGGTTAACAATTTTTTTCACAAACAGAAAACATATCGCCAAAGCAGATGAAAGTAAATAGGAGAAATACACCATCTGAAGAGACCTTTGGACTGTGGAACAATGGAGCGAGAAATGACTATTACCCTTGAACATAACGCAATGTACTGTTCTTCATCCTGGTGAATAAAATCTGAAAGTTTCTTATTCATTTCTATCCGGTGAAAAACTTACCAAAGTCACATCTCAAGAAGACCTGGGTGTCATAATCAACAGTAAACTTTCCTGGTCCGAACATATTTTATTGACCATACCATCAAGAAGTGTAAAACTTCATTTACAAAAATATATTTCAAAATAAATCACCAAAATTTATTAATAAACTTTATAACTTGATTATAAGCTCCCAAATTAGCTCCTCACTTGATAAAACAAATCACATTTATAGAAAATATACAATATACATCATAAAATAACAAGAAAAATCAGAACATTAAAAAATCTGGTGTGAACATCACACGACTTTCCTTAAAAAAAAAAAGAATTGTGATTGTAATGGGCTGAAATTTTCGACGTCGAGTTTTCAATGCCTAAACACGTTTTGAAGTCCCCAGAGAGGAAATACAATCATACTCGTATATTACACTTTTTGATATATTACAATTCAACCTAAGTTGTATTTTTCAATTTCGTGTATGAAATTGATATGAATAGGCACCAAGTTTAAAATTCTAGCTATTACCGTTCTCATTTTAAGCAGGATATGCTAAAACCGGTAAAAAGCGACATAAAAACATAACGAAAAGCTTATTTTGCCGTTCATGGCATAAAACTGACATACATACCAAGTATCGCTTTCCGTTCTTGAGATATCTTGTTCACAGACAGACAGACAAACAGACACAAACACGGACCAATGGCTGAAAGTCGAGATTCGGGCTCTGGGGACCCCAAAACGTGTTTTGGCATTGAAAACTCGACATAGAATATTTCAGCCAAGTACAATATTTTCCTTTTTATAGGAAAAAATTATACTCGTATATTACACTTTAATGAAAGTAAAAATAAAACCTATGAACAAAAATTAAAAACAACAACACTAACAACATTAGAAGAAAAAAGTAAAAAAAGTGATCTGAAATACATAAATATACAGTATGTCCCAGAGGTCCTGGCGGCCAGAACTTTGGCCATTCCATAGGTAATAGTAAAATCCAGATTCGATCAGCGGAAATGACATTTTTAAACAAAAGTTTTGATTTCTCGAGCATTTTGAATTGAATGGCACCAATTTTAAGTTGTTCCACAACTTTTGGGCTGGGGAATATTGTTACTCTTGACGTCTTTTTTACATGAAGTGTCTCAATATCTAACACCAATTCATGCAAAATTAAAATTGAACAACATATATTATTATTCGGAAAGGCATTTAAAGATTGATTGTTTGGCAACAAAATGAAAATTAATCTGTCTTAATACAAAAACCTCAGCCATTATAAGAAATAATAATAAAAATAATTATAATTGTCGATCAAATTAATCCTATAAAGAATTCGATAAAATTAACCGTTCTCGAGATATTTGCAGAAATCAAAAAATGATCTTTAAATTCCAGATGGCCGATAGACGATAAATGTAAAAATTGGAGATTGTTCCACAACTTTCTGGCTCCAGACTTTTCATAATATTATTCTAAGAATTTCAGCAAAATAAAAAAAATGTATTACAATTGTTTTTTACCCATTCCTAAATCTACATTTACTGAACTATCTCTATATCTCGAAAATGGCCAGAGATATACGACAAAAATATATGGACTGATCTTGTGGGAAATGTTGCTCATTCTTTGAAGTTTATTGTTCTCGACCTATTTGGAAAAAATCCCCCAAAAAAAATTGGAAGTAAGCTGTAGGGGAGAGGGGCTTTCGTATCATTTGGTCAGGGGACAAAACTCCATGGGCCGCTTCTGGCTAGTCAACCATCACAACTCCTAATGTCAATTCCTTTCTCCCGGAATCTAATGGGGGGAAGTAAAGATATAAGATTATACTCATCATCAACGTGCTGTTCTTGTTACATTTCAAATCTTAAAACTCGTTTTTTTTCGTACAATTAAAAAAATAAATTAAAACAAAAAATTAATTATAAGATTTATTTTCCAGATTAAGTTTCTTTAAAAAATAAAATTATTCGTCCCCCCTCCCCACGTCGTGTGGCCCCCAGCCGACAACTCCTCGTTTTGTTAAGATGTTACATTTTGTTTCAGCAAACTTGCAAAATACGTGCGTCAAAAAACTAACAAAATATGACATGCACGACTCGACAGTTCACAAAATAACAGTCGGGAGAGTTTATTTAATCTCGTGTGAACAACTTTGACATGAGGACTTGTCAATCTACTAGCAGCTCTGCCCCGGTTAAAATTTATAGAATTTGACCGAAAAATTAGCTTCATCTCGAAAACGGCATAACATTTTTAAGAGCTGATAATTTATCTGAGGATCAGAGTTTTGCTTCTATTTCACTTGTAGCCTTACAAATGGCCCGACATTTTTTAATTCTGATAATATTTCTAAAGTCCCATCATTCTATATTTTTTTTTTTTTTGGGGGGGGGAGTCTATTCCCATGCACTTTTTGATATACTCATAAGTTCGATACGCCTTCAGCCCCGCGATACCCATCAAGGTCTTCCGGGCTATTGTTGACGATGGTTGTGACAGTGAAATATCAGTCTTGGGCACTGACAATGGTGATAAGATGGTTAAGAGAAGATTAGGCTCACCTCTCTCGGATGCTCTATTCCCAGTACTGACCCTCAGTGCCTAATCGCACTGATCTGTCAGTACTCAGTATGAGGTTTTGGTTGATGCTCCAGTCATTGTAAAGAAGCACGGAAAAATAATGAAATAATTAAATGTAAATATGATATGGAACCAAGGGCGTAGACAGCATCTGGCCTAGGGGGGGGGGAGGCAGCTGAGATCAAGTCGACCTCTCGACATGAATGTCGAGAGGTCGATAAAGTAAATCGTTACTTATTTAATAATAATCCCTCAGGGGTAACTGATGATTCAGTTATTGGGGGGGGGGGGGACCCCAGGGCCCGAGCAAGTGGTTGATGATCCCTGGATAGTTACAAGTATCAGTAACGTCCCAGGAAGTAGTGTGGTAACATTTTAATACCACATGAACATCAACTGCGATCTCCCAATGGAAAAAAAAGGATTTTTATTCAGACCTCTGAAAAACGCTACCTCCAGGAGGCACTAAGGCACCTCTGGAGTCACCGCTAGAAGTGACAGCACGCGAGCAAACGAGTGCGTATGAAGTGGACCCAAGATATTAACACATATATCATGCGCACATATTACTATATCACACGACCCGAAACAGACTCAACATCTTTCTGCCAAAAACTACACCATGCGTTTGTTGTAGAATACCAATGTTCTGATTACTGAACAAAGAATTGGAGATCAAAGACAAACTAATGTTAACAACAATCTTTTAACCGAGGAACTCTAGAGACAATCAAGAGAGAAGCGCGCGAAAAGTTGGAAAGAGAAGGAGTTGCGTCATCTGAAACCAACCAAAAAAGCACAATGGTAGAAACTCAAAGTGACAACATAAGAGTAATTGACACTCAAGAAGTTACAGAAAATATCGAAACGGGAATAAAATCAACCAATGACAGAATAAACGCCAACGATGAGATAACTCTTCAACTCAAGGACTTGTTGTCTACAACTCAAATTAAATACAAAGGAATGGATCCACCTAAAAACCCGCATATTCCAAAGCAGAAAACATAAATCAATTGAGAACGTTAAAAATACACGTACCTACTACCTGAATTCCTTGACATTCAAACATTTACTAATCTACACGGCCTGGTGTATTAACAGCAGCAATTGTGAATCAAACTGCCAGCGTGGAAGAAGAGACTAATTAGTAAAGTTGAAATAAAAAGATCTGGGATAGCAAGAGTTATAGAATATACAAATGGAAATATGGGTAATAAGTTGATGAAAAAGGTGAACAAAATATTTGAGAAATATAAAATCCACACACCAAGAGATAGCCCCAATACTGTACCAGGAGACTTCTTAGACACCTTACAACAAAAGTTATCTGTGTTCAGTTCCAGACTAAAGAGGTATACGAAATGTGATAGGAGAAAACAAGAAAACAGCGAGTTTCAGAACAACGAGAATTTTTTTTATAGAAAGATTAAAACAAAAGCAACGAATGAAGATGGGCCTGCAGACATACCCAATCAAGAACAAATTACAGAATATTGGGAATCAATACGGAACCGAGAGACGCCATACGATCTTGGAACTAGCTGGATGAGGAGAGAAGAAGAATAAAATACCAATATATCTATGACAGAACGGTATCTGAAGAAGTACTAAAAGAAATAATCATGAAAAGTCATAATTGGAAAAGCCCTGGCAGTGATAAAATTCACATCTATTGGTATAAAATACTAACTCTCACATCAAGCTAACTCAGTTTATCAATGCATTCACTAAACACCCAGACCAGATTCCTCCATTTATAATGGAAGGCAAAACATATCTACTACCAAAAGGCAAGTTCACCAGAGATCCCTTGAAGTATAGGCCAATCACGTGCTTGCTGACTATCTATAAGATCATGACAGCATGCCTTACTCATCTCTTAAACAAACATGAAGAAAACCAAAATATAATGGGTGAGGAACAGAAAGGATGCCGGAAGGGCGCTAAAGGATCAATTCTGATCAAAAATTTGATATCAAACAAAATACGCCTTTCCCTTAAGGATTGAATATCAACTTGAGCCAAAGGAAAACGATACCGGAAATAAGACAAAAATCGTGTTTGGACTCTGTGTAACATGCTCGAATGAACCTCTTAATGAGGAGTCCACACAATAAAGAAGACAAAAAGAATTTGAGGAGAGGCCTTTGGTGGTCCTATTAATATAACCAAACAGTCGATGACACCGTATGGAACTACAGTTACAAGGAAAATAATATTGGTTTTACAATGGAAAAATAGAAAGCCGAAAAAAAAAACAGATGGAAACTATACGTTTGTTAATATTTTTGAATTTTCCCAACAAATTTACCAAATGTGATTTAACGATTGTTAAGGCCATATAATGATCCACCCTTAATATATTAAATTTATATTGAGAGAACTGGTATCCAAACCAAACATGTTAAAATTCTTATTTATCTTGCCTTTGAAATGATGTGTTTTGGTTTGGGTTCAGTTGTTCTGTAGCTCTCAATTTGAAACTATCAAATTTTTTTACGTCTAGTGATAAAAGTGTTTGTGAAACAGCAGATTTGAAACTAACAAATTTGTGAATTATTTATTAAATATTATTACAACTAGTGATAATAATTTTGACTTTTTACATAAATTACGTCAAGTAATATATTGTGAAACTTTCTTATTTAACCACAACTAGTGGAAAAATACCATCACAACTAGTGACAAAACATTTCAATCTATATTAATTATAATTGTGATTTATTGTGTATATTATTATTAATTAATTGATTCTTACTGATCCTCTTCCTATATCTACTCCTCTCCTCATCAGTAAGGGTCGTCATTTGTAAATATATTTAAAACCCTCAAGCATCAACTGCAGGTAAGCCAAGAACAATATTACCCTTCGCTCAGTTTTCGACATCCCGAACCACCCCAAACTTACAGTCCGCTCTTCAAAATAATTGTCCGCCTAGGACAGCTTGGTGGTCTACACCAAGAGTGCCGAAACAGATACGACAAAGGTTGCCACAGTTACATTTGATTGTTCACAGTGGGGCTGTTGGATTAGGGACAAAATGCGGCATTTATCGTATTTCGGTATAATAATAGATATGCTCAGTACCCAATTCTCTCCAGTTTCCTCGAACAATAACTGCGACTCCGATCTCTTAAGGTGCGTACACATATGCCCGCCGCGGCACGAGAGCGGCATTCGCGCGGCAATGTTCGTCATATTAGGACGTGTTTTCACTGTGCTCGCGAGCACAACACGCGGCAAAATGTTGTCTGTTCGTTGAAAATTTATTTCGATGAACAGTTCAGCGAACAGTTTGACGAATCTGTGTTCCCAAGAATTTCCACAAACCCAAATTAGTTTAGCACTTTCAACAACAATAGATGTTGTTATTGTCGTTGTTGGTGGTGGTGGTGGTGGTGGTGGTGGATGACTTACACCTTACAATATTACATAAGTCATACATAAAAAATATAACGAAATTTCGGGGGTGGGGTCTGGACCCCATGAACTCCTCACCTGGGTACGGCCTTGCCAGATGGGAACTATATACCAAATTTCATCCAAATCGGTGAACGCTAAGGGGCAAAAGTGCCCATCACAACGTACAGCGTATTTAAAAAAAATAAAATTCATATAATTTAAAAAAATAAATTTAAAATAAAAATTTACTTAATATTTTTTTTATATATATTTCGTTAAATTAAATAAAATTAAAATAACTGATGTTCACAGACAACAACGAACAGCAAAAATATACGTACTAATACTAAGAACAGCGCCACAAACATTTCAAAGCGTTTGTCAAAAAACCCACAGGAGATGGATCGAGTAAATTGCTGCGTGTTGTGCTCGCGCGCACAGTACGCGGCACGTGAAAACACGTCCTAATATGCCGAACATGGCAGATTGTAGCCACTTCAGGGTCCTCTGATTTCATTATCTGCAGACAGAGCTCCGGACTTTTACAGGAGGGTTTTTACCCCAGGGTCCTCTGCGCGGTGCGCATATATTTATGTACCATAAGTTGCTACAATCTGCCTTTTCACTTTTCTGAAATGATGAGCTCCTTGAATACTTGATGTGTATATAAGGCAACCGGTCCCGATGGTATATTCTTATTAATTAAAAAACTACCCTCCCAGGATCTGGAACAGATACTTGATTTTTACAACTATAAATGGTTTTCCGGAAAATTCCCTTCTAGCTTGGACAAGGGCATCATCGTTCCCCTCCTGAAGCCCGGTAAAGACCGTGTTTTGGCTTAAAGTTAACGACCCATATCCTTACAGAACTATTTCAGTAAACTCATGGAAAAAATGTTCACTAAAAACTGTTTTGGGAGTTGGAAAATTGACAACTTTTGAATTCCTTTCAAAGTGGTAAACGATTCACTATGGATAACCTTGTATGTTTAGAAAATGGAATTTGTTGACAAAGAATGCGCCATAGGTATTTGTCTTGATATTGTCAAAACCTTTGACATGACTAGGCAATATAAAATTCTTAGGACCTTAATAGACTTTGGTATAAATTGGCTATGGCATTTTATCTAAATTTTCCCAAATTGAAAATGGTAATGATGGTTCATTCTTAAGCCCATTGTTATTTATCGTCTACCATGTCTACATGAATGATATTCTAAATGTAATAAAATTGCCATTGCGGCGGGTCTTGTTCATGGACGATCATTCAGTAATCATTCGGGGTAGGGCCTTGGACCAGTTATTGCAAAGAGTTCAGGTAACTCTTTACGCCATTTTAGCTTGGTCAAAGCGAAGTGTTACCGTCTTTCCCTCCGACCCTGGCAAGTTACATTTCTCGAGACTGCGCAACTACAATTTACAATACAATGGTGTTAAAGTGTTTTATTAACACCGAATTTCTTGTCTTATATTGGAACTCTAAAATGAATTGGTCACTTCACATGCCCTTTACAGACGATTATTCTCTTCCGATATTTCCCTGGCCGATGATGAACAAGGTGTAAACCTTGCTCAGGTACCTCAAAATGATGAATCTGTTTGATAAAATTTAGTTAATTTTGAGAAATTGGCGGGACGTAGCTTCTGCTATAAGTTATTGTGCTCTAAAAAAATAATTGGCTGCCAACAGGGAAACGTTTAAAGGGAAACTATGGGGTTACCAAACGTCCCACTTTGGCAAGACATGTCCAACATTTTGCATTTTTGGTCTGCTTTTAAAAATAATGGAAAATATGCTACTTTTTTAAACTCACACAAAAGCACCATTTGTGTATCAAATCACCTGTATACAACAGTATACACAATCCATCAGATGAATTTGGAAAAGTTTTACGCAAACTAAATGAAATCAGAGGACCCTGAGGTAAAAACCCTCCTGACAAAAGTCCAGAGCTAGTACTGCAGATAATGAAATCAGAGGACCCTGAGGTAAAACCCTCCTGACAAAAGTCCAGAGCTAGTACTGCAGATAATGAAATCAGATGACCCTGAGGTAAAAACCCTCCTGATAAAATCCAGAACTTTGACTGCAGGTAATGAAATCAGAGAACCCAGATGTAAACCCCCCCCCCTGCAAAAGTCCGGAGCTCTGACTGCAGATAATGAAATCAGAGGACCCTGAGGTAAAACCCTCCTGCAAAAGTCCAGAGCTAGTACTGCAGATAATGAAATCAGAGGACCTGAAGTAAAACCCTCCTGACAAAAGTCCAGAGCTAGTACTGCAGATAATGAAATCAGCGGACCCTGAGGTAAAACCCTCCTGACAAAAGTCCAGAGCTAGTACTGCAGATAATGAAATCAGAGGACCCTGGGGTAAAAACCCTCCTGTAAAAGTCCGGAGCTCTGTCTGCAGATAATGAAATCAGAGGACCCTGAAGTAAAACCCTCCTGACAAAAGTCCAGAGCTCTGACTGCAGATAATGAAATCAGAGGACCCTGAGGTAAAAACCCTCCTGACAAAAGTACAGAGCTCTGACTGCAGATAATGAAATGAGAGGACCTGAGGTAAAAACCCTCCCGCAAAAGTCCGGAGCTCTGACTGCAGATAATGAAATCAGAGGACTCCGAAGTAAAAACCCTCCTGACAAAAGTTCAGGGCTGTACCCAAGATTTTTCTTTTTTTGGCGGGGTGGGGTCCAAAGGAATGACAGGTAAACCAGCCCTAACACCTGAAAATGATTATCATGGAAGGTGGTGATGATGAGTTACACCTTACAATATTACATAAGTCATGCATAAATTTTTTTTAATGAAATTTCGGGGGGTCTGGACCCCATGGACCCCCCTGGGTACAGCCTTGAATTACTGTATAACATGTATGCCAAATTCCTGAATAAATACTTTTTAATCATTATTTATGGTTAAAAAGTATTTAAAGAAATACTTAATTTAATTTTTTAATTTTTCAAATTTTCATGCAAAAAGTACTGCTTTTGAAAAATAAATGGCAGGTGACCCACTACCAGCCAGCCACATCGCCATTAAAAATTGCAGCGTAACACGTGTGAAAAAGCTAATTTTGAATATTGTCAACTCCGGATTTTCAAAATCTGTTCCGGATATAATTTAAACTTTTACTTTAAAAATAACACTTCCAGCATTTTTTTACTTTGTCCTATTTTTTAATGTACAAAAAAAGGGCAAAAGTTTTCTTTATAATTTTCTTTTTTTACTTCAACTGTTCTCTTATTATGAAAAAGAAGAAGAAATTATTTTAAAACAAAATGAATGTACCTAAGTTATTCGATTAATGGTAATACTATTTGCCCAGTAGTCAGAGTCAAATATTTGAATGCAAAATTGGGGAAATTAGATTTTTATATAACTAATTACCTATGTTTGTAAGCATGCACCTCCTCTTTGAAAATGTCAGTTTTCTTTGAATTTTGAAAAAGCTGCTAAAAAAACCCATTTATTCAGGTTTTCCACAATAACTCGCTTCCCAAAAGCTGTAGCTATTTATTTAATTTAAACGACAACTATATGTCCTGCAATTTCAATTCACACATTTTTCCTGTTAGATGTAGGTATATAGGAGCGCTCCTACAAACGGCGCCGTTTTGGCGTAAAATGCCGTTTTTTACTTTTTCATATATTATTATCTTGATTATATCTTATTTCATATTATATTGTGCTCTTTATGCGGTACTGAGGCTTTGTTTAGAAAATAGAGACGTAAAAATGAATATAAAAGTTCATTTTTGTCAAAATTAGCATAATTACGTCAAAACAACGCCGTCTGTAGGAGCGTCCCTTTACGTGCTACAGGAAAAATGTGTGAAGTGAAATTTCAGGAAATTCAATGGTCGTTTAAATGAATCGCTACAACTTCTCCTAAATTACAAAAAAGCGAGGGAAGCCTAAAAAAAGGTTTTTTTGAGCAGATTTTTCTAGATGGCGGAGAATGCACAAGGGTTGGGAGGTCGAAAACTTAGATTTTTAAAGAAGAGCAAACCTATATAAAAATCAAAATGTCCCAAATTTTTGCATTCAAACACCCTTTTTTTTGTCTCTGACTACTGGACTATTATTGAAATCATACAACATGCATTCTGTGGACTAGGAACTGACTGAGCCTTCCCAGTATACAGATCTATGGTTGGGGAACTCTTACTTGAAGGTCCCCAATTGCCATTCATTTGACAGAACGAAAAAATGAAAATTGGAATAGATTAACGTTCATGTCATGTAAGTGCCTTCCCTGGAGGCTACTAAACAGACTATAAATCACATAAAAAATAAATAATGAAAAGGCTCTTATTATATTCTCAAATCACAAATTTAAAATGTACTAAAAAATAAATTTAGTTTGCCTACAAATAAATACTCATTTTAATCAAATTTATCCAGATTCATTAGAAATGTTCTTTCTCTTTCTGCATGGTGTTACCTTACTAAAGTTATATGTTGGTATGACTAAAAATAAAAGCCTGTGCGCTCAATCATGAATATTGAACATAAGTCTTATATGTTATACTATTGAACGTAAACCTATCAATAAACTTTTAGTTAATGGGAATATTTATTCAATTCCTGACAATTTTTCTACATCTCCCACTGTTTTGGTTAAACAATTAGTATTGTCTAATTCTTATTTTGGCCGATCCCACATTTTGCAGAATATGTCCTAAATAAAGGACAAAAATATTGTCACCTAAAACTTTCTCGCTTTGAGTTGAAATGTTGTCGTGACAAATCTTAAAATATTGGCCTAAATTCGGAAAATTTGGAGAAAATTGGCCTAAATAAACTCAGCCCAACCATACTACATTCAACTGATCCAAGATCTACCACTGTGCCAAATTTCAGCTCAATCGGACAATGGGAAGTGGGTTAAATAAAATTTTTAAGATTTAACCACAAACAAAGATATATATTTAGTGAGCGTGATAAAAGCCTTTAAGTCTTTAATAATTAAAGAAAAATGGAAAGACGAGAGGGAGGGAGAAAGAGATAATATGGTTAATACGACCATCATATCCTAAAACTCTTTGCACAAAACTGTGGGAAAATGATGAAGGAGAGATGAAAAAGAGAAACCAGAGTGATAAAAACGAGGGGAAAGATTCGAAAAAGAGAGTGAGCCAGAATACCGATTGGTGTTTGAGTAACTACCTTGTGCCACTAAGTTCATTAACTCCCCTTGTACCACTAAGCCCAAAAATACGGCCTTAAATAGAAATTTATCTCACGAATATACCACTAAGCCAATGAGGACCATTTGTATCCTCGAGGAGGAGTCACCACTGATTCAATACCTCTACCTTATACTCTTTGCAAATGTCCTGATAAGAGCCGCCTTGATATTTCAATGCCTCTTCTTGTCAGTTTTTTCAATTTTCATTTTTCCTAACGAGGCATCCACTTCTTTTTTAACAAAGAACTCGTTTTCCTGTTATTTTTGTTGTTATAAACTTATCTTTTGCACAAAGGCGGATGGAAAACCTTTACAAATTAGTGCTTGAGCAAAATAATTGGGGTGACATATTCCCCAACGAAAGATTATTTTACTTACTTTTTGCTGTTGATTATTATTTACACGAGTGGAAGGTTAGATACTAAATATTCAGTGTCAAGAGATCGACGTGTTTGTGAAAACACATCGCATCTTGCCTTACCAAATGGCACTACAGCTACAGCTCAACAATGGACTCCTTGTCCTTTGTCTTATCATCCTGTGACTACCATATTTGTCCGTTCATCTCATTGCCTACATTTCCTTCTCTTTGCTTGGACTTTAGCATTCGCCAAAAATTTTCGATATTCGGCAGTCATTCATATGATGTTCATGTTCAAAACATTCTGGATTGTACGTGCCTTGATGAAAAGACTATGGTCTTAGTTTGGCAAGATGTTATTCATATATGATTTCCCAAATCTTAGACTTCCGGAATTCCGCTTTAAGTCTGTAATTTAATGGATGTGTTCGAGAGCCAAATGAAAACGGTTTTAGACATTGTGAAGACGCTGGTATTAGTCTTGAGCTTTGGGCCTTCTCATTCAAATAGTTAAAACTATAAAATTCTGGGATCTTGTTTTCCAGCATCTTTGTCGCCTTTGCCGAGGATACAATGGGAGCTCGAAAATGCGGAAAGAAGGAGGTGAATAGATGAAATGGAAGAAGAACTAAAATCAGCTTGGTAATCCAGAGAGGGCATTACCAGTATACTGGCAGAGGAGATGATTTACCAATATTTTTATTTTTTTATTCATCAGCTATTTCTATGAATATTTTGAATAAATAAAAAATGTATTAATTCTGTTTTCTATTCATTTGTCATTGTATTGAAATGAAAAGAAGTCAGTGGGAGCCAAATCTAAAGGCCCATTTACACTGCCCGAACATACACGAGCATCGAGCATTCGTGATTGTTGCTCGTCAGTTTTCGACGAGCACGAACACAAACGAACATTCTGTTCACACTGCTCGAGCATTTCTGACGATCAGTTACTCGAGATCAGGCTCGAGCACGAACGAGCATACGCTTCGAACGAATGCTCGTTCGTCACCTCTGTTCGCGACGGATGCTCGGACAGTGTAAATGGGCCTTAATGATTACTGAACTAATGACAGCAACTTCTATTGAATTATCGACCGTGTTGAAGCATGTTCTCTTATCTTTCTCCAGGCTGTGTTGACGCATGTGTCTTTTATCTTTTTCCAGGCGTCCAGGATATCTATAGCATCCTGTCTACCCCGCTTGTGGAAAATCCTATAACCTCTATTACATTTTCATCCGGAACCTTCTGACATCTTCGAGAAGTTTCCTTTTATTGTCTGCGGTTCTGAATTGTTTTCTATTGGGTTAACGATCGCAACTCTACACGGCCAAAACATTATTACGTGGTTCTCCAAGATTTTCTTTAAATGTCTCGTCTGTTTGTTGTCTGTTCATTTTACAATTATTCTTATTGAACGTCTTGTCAAATTTTGAAGAAAAAAAACTTAATATGGAAATACTTTTTTATTGGTTTCTGACCCACACGGGGATTCATGGCGGCCCGGACCATTATTAGCGTGATTTGTACAACCTTTTGCCATTAAATCATAAAGTATTATGTGGTTCCGGTAATGTTATAAAAAAAGTCTTTTATAATTTTGAACACCTACTACTCCTAAAATATATTCATATGTATAGGGTGCTTCCATTTTTTATATTTTTATATCTGATTGAAGTTTTGTGTAAATATGGGTTATGTAGTTTTTGGTAATAATTAGAGTTAAATAGCCATAGAAAGGTTCAATAAGAAAAAGCGAAAATTAACTCCAATCAAAAAATACGCAACGGCGAGCATACTCTGACGTTGTCGATTTCAAGAGATTTTAAGGTTTACTCTAGCCAACGATCATACCTCGTTAAATACACCAGTTCCCGTCACATCACTGAAGTTAAGCAACGTCGGGCGTGGTCAGTACTTGGATGGGTGACCGCTTGGGAACACCACGTATCGTTAGCTCTTTTTTCCAGCACAACCCAGGCTCGGTGAGGTCAATGTGGGTAGCTGGTTTGCAAGTTTCCAGCGAATGGAGGGTAAAACCCCTGTCTTGAATGAGCAATAGATGTTAAAAAGACGTTAAGCCAAATTAAAAAGAAAAGAAAAAAAAAGGTTTATTATAATAAACTTATTGCAACCTAAGAAAAAAATCACAAAAATTAAGTAGCCAGCGAAGCGGATAGGTTTGGTGATTCCAAAAATTTCACCATTCTGGTAATGCGTTCTCGCATTCAAAACATTATGTTCCTTACTGTACTTTTCCAGGGCTATACATATCTATACAACACAAACAATTACTAAGAACAAGAAAAACCCTTATGGACACAAAACCTCAATGATAACGGATAACTAAAATCATAAAAACAAAGTTGCTAACAATAAATAAAATGGCTGGCCAATCCATTATGGCCTGTGTAGCTACTGAAGCATCATACAATGGTGTTTTAACAAAATACAATTAGGTGCACACCACACCCTGTAAATGAATACAATTACTTTGTGTAATAAGGAGAATAATTGGAAACTAAAACTCCCCTCTCTATTAATATAGAAATCACAGCTTCCAACCCTATGGCGTTATTATTATCATACAACACACTCAATGACATTCAGCTGACAGAATAACGATAACATGCATACTGGATGGGCATGGGCTGAATTGTTATTAAGAAGGAAAAAATCACAATGACCTAGATATTGATTCGCGTCAATAACAATGGGATGCTCAGAAAGTCAATTAATCGTACGGGAAAACGTTCTGACGTTTTAAAAAACGCGCAAATATTTACCAAATTTCAATTGGTAGTCCCCATTGTGCAAACGTATTTCAATTAGTTTTGTGAGATTTAGACTGTTGAAGTTACTCATTAGTGAAAACATTCTTTTAATTAGATTTGGCAACATTCGGCTGTTGAAGGTGTTCATTGGTTAAAATATTATTTTAGACTAGTGGATCAAGATGATCAGGTGTTTAATACGTTAGTGTTGTAATCATTTCTAGAGAAAAATATTTTAATCAAATTTAAAAAAAATCATTTTGAAAGAACAAAATATTAGGCCCCGTACACCCATTGCCAATAATTTGTTTTTGTTTGGTGACCCTGGCCCTCCAATGTTTAGTCATAATCGGATGAAAATTGTGGCTTGTACCGCGTAACAAACAAACATACATACAAGTGCATTTCGGGATGTATAGGTATACCGAGTCAAAAGTGGAGTTCACTAACGTTCACAAAAATGATCCCCACTCCTTAATATATTTTTCTTTCTTCCTTCTTGTGACATGCCGTTCACAATTAGGCAGTCTTCGTCTGTTGGCATTGCTCATTGGTGAAAAGATTATTTTAATTATATAGAATTGGAGAATTAGCTGATAAGATTGGGACCTTATTGGGTGAACCAGGCCAAATAAAAGTCCAAAATTTGAGCGAGTTATATGGTTCAGAATGCTACTGGTACCTAATTTTAGTCTGCAGTTTATTTTGAAATAATATTGAAGAGATACCATCTTCGTTTCGGGTTGACTGAAAACTGTTTCCAACAGAATTTTAAGGTAAAATGAAGCGAAGTTAATAGCCTCCCTACAATAATCAAGGCCGTACTGCGTGTTGAACAGGCACATTCTAATGGAGATGACTCTGTTACCTAAACTTCCCAGGATTATATCATAATTATGAGGAGACAAAAATTTATCCCAATAATAATTTATTTTCAAGTTCCTCAGAATATTGAGTCTGATGAAGAGTGTTCAATGCAACAATCAATGTTTTTTTAAAAAATAAACTATGATCATTAGCCCGGTACCCGACTATAGTTTATAAATTTTAATACAGCAAATTGCAAAAGAGCAATATTTGAAAATTTTGCTATAATTGTGAATTATATAAAAACTAGCAGGATACGCCCGCTTCGCTTGGCGCCTTAGAAGCATGCCCGTTTATAGTTTCAACCCCAAAAGTAGCCTATGTCCTTTCCTAAAGTTTAGTCTATCTCCATACCAAATTTCATCAAAATCGGTTCAGTAGTTTAAGCGCGAAAGCGTAACATACAGACAGACAGACAGAGAGACAGACAGAGTTACTTTCGCATTTATAATATTAGTATGGATAAAATACACACAAACTGCGTATTTTAATGTATATATATATAACTTCTATGGCGAGAGAAAATCAAAGTATTTACAATTAGCATGCAAAAATTGGTGAAATGCTTTGACGTTTCAAGGTACGTAGAATCCAAAAATCGAATAAAAAATCTGGTGTTATAAATATCTCACAACTTATATTTCCTCATCTATATAAAAAAAGTATTATAAAATTTTCGATGTCAAGTTTTCAATGCCAAAACATGTTTTAAAGTCCCCGCAGTCCAAAACTCAAGTTTCAGCCATTGGTCAGTGTGTGTGTCCGTCTGCATGTAAACAAAATATCTCAAGAACGGTGAGTGCCAGAGACTTGAAATGAATTCTTACTGCCAAGAACAAACCAAGAAACTTTGATTTGAAATCGAATCTACCTTTGGCGGTTATTTGTTATATTTTACGGTTTTCACGAATCCCGCCTCAAAAGAGTATCCACGTTAGGAACAGTTTGCAATTTGGTGCCTATTCATATCAATTTTCACAGCGAACTTTTGATTGAAATCCACCTACCAAATTTTTTGGCAGCATTTTATTTCACGAATCTGATTTTTTTTTTTATTTAACTAAAATTTCAATATATAAAATATAAAGCTTTTGAAATACACCAATATAAAGGCAAGAGGATTGATTTTTGTAGCGTTTGCGGTTGAGACGATGGGAATTTGGTGTGAAGAAGGAGCACGATGGGTGAAGACATTCGGAAAAAATCTAATAGAACTGTAAATAGAAAGGCAAAATTTTATCTGACGCAACAAATTAGTATTGCTATCCAAAGAGGCAATGCTGCCAATTTTTCTTCATTGCTGCCAGGAGATCAAGAACAATTATTTTATTATTGAGTTAGGTGTTAATATATTTTATATATTGACTGAAATTAGAATATAACGTTATAAATTGTTAAAAAAATTAACATATACATACGAACCAAAATAATTGAAATTCCAGATTTGGACTCTAGGGATCTTAAAAACTCGATATCGAAACATAAGAATATTCGTTGTGATATTTACAACAAATTTTTCCTATAAACGACTCTGCTTGTTTTGAACATGGGTACCTCAATTCATGTACTGCTTTTATTGAAGATACTGATGGGTATCAGGTAAGAATCACAATTCATGTACTGCTTTTATTGAAGATACTGATGGGTATCAGGTAAGAATCACAATTCATGTACTGCTTTTATTCAAGATACTGATGGGTATCAGGTAAGAATCACAATTCATGTACTGCTTTTATTCAAGATACTGATGGGTATCAGGTAAGAATCACAATTCATGTACTGCTTTTATTCAAGATACTGATGGGTATCAGGTAAGAATCACAATTCATGTACTGCTTTTATTCAAGATACTGATGGGTATCAGGTAAGAATCACAATTCATGTACTGCTTTTATTCAAGATACTGATGGGTATCAGGTAAGAATCACAATTCATGTACTGCTTTTATTCAAGATACTGATGGGTATCAGGTAAGAATCACAATTCATGTACTGCTTTTATTCAAGATACTGATGGGTATCAGGTAAGAATCACAATTCATGTACTGCTTTTATTCAAGATACTGATGGGTATCAGGTAAGAATCACAATTCATGTACTGCTTTTATTCAAGATACTGATGGGTATCAGGTAAGAATCACAATTCATGTACTGCTTTTATTCAAGATACTGATGGGTATCAGGTAAGAATCACAATTCATGTACTGCTTTTATTCAAGATACTGATGGGTATCAGGTAAGAATCACAATTCATGTACTGCTTTTATTCAAGATACTGATGGGTATCAGGTAAGAATCACAATTCATGTACTGCTTTTATTCAAGATACTGATGGGTATCAGGTAAGAATCACAATTCATGTACTGCTTTTATTCAAGATACTGATGGGTATCAGGTAAGAATCACAATTCATGTACTGCTTTTATTCAAGATACTGATGGGTATCAGGTAAGAATCACAATTCATGTACTGCTTTTATTCAAGATACTGATGGGTATCAGGTAAGAATCACAATTCATGTACTGCTTTTATTCAAGATACTGATGGGTATCAGGTAAGAATCACAATTCATGTACTGCTTTTATTCAAGATACTGATGGGTATCAGGTAAGAATCACAATTCATGTACTGCTTTTATTCAAGATACTGATGGGTATCAGGTAAGAATCACAATTCATGTACTGCTTTTATTCAAGATACTGATGGGTATCAGGTAAGAATCACAATTCATGTACTGCTTTTATTCAAGATACTGATGGGTATCAGGTAAGAATCACAATTCATGTACTGCTTTTATTCAAGATACTGATGGGTATCAGGTAAGAATCACAATTCATGTACTGCTTTTATTCAAGATACTGATGGGTATCAGGTAAGAATCACAATTCATGTACTGCTTTTATTCAAGATACTGATGGGTATCAGGTAAGAATCACAATTCATGTACTGCTTTTATTCAAGATACTGATGGGTATCAGGTAAGAATCACAATTCATGTACTGCTTTTATTCAAGATACTGATGGGTATCAGGTAAGAATCACAATTCATGTACTGCTTTTATTCAAGATACTGATGGGTATCAGGTAAGAATCACAATTCATGTACTGCTTTTATTCAAGATACTGATGGGTATCAGGTAAGAATCACAATTCATGTACTGCTTTTATTCAAGATACTGATGGGTATCAGGTAAGAATCACAATTCATGTACTGCTTTTATTCAAGATACTGATGGGTATCAGGTAAGAATCACAATTCATGTACTGCTTTTATTCAAGATACTGATGGGTATCAGGTAAGAATCACAATTCATGTACTGCTTTTATTCAAGATACTGATGGGTATCAGGTAAGAATCACAATTCATGTACTGCTTTTATTCAAGATACTGATGGGTATCAGGTAAGAATCACAATTCATGTACTGCTTTTATTCAAGATACTGATGGGTATCAGGTAAGAATCACAATTCATGTACTGCTTTTATTCAAGATACTGATGGGTATCAGGTAAGAATCACAATTCATGTACTGCTTTTATTCAAGATACTGATGGGTATCAGGTAAGAATCACAATTCATGTACTGCTTTTATTCAAGATACTGATGGGTATCAGGTAAGAATCACAATTCATGTACTGCTTTTATTCAAGATACTGATGGGTATCAGGTAAGAATCACAATTCATGTACTGCTTTTATTCAAGATACTGATGGGTATCAGGTAAGAATCACAATTCATGTACTGCTTTTATTCAAGATACTGATGGGTATCAGGTAAGAATCACAATTCATGTACTGCTTTTATTCAAGATACTGATGGGNCCCCTCTCAAATTGTACATCCGCCACTAGTTGAGTACACTATTTCTGATAGCCTTATCGTCCCTAACACGCTCCATCAGTCAATCAATCTGAGAAGGGGGTTATTATTTTGCAAAGGAGCGCCCCTCTCAAATTGTACATCCGCCACTAGTTGAGTACACTATTTCTGATAGCCTTATCGTCCCTAACACGCTCCATCAGTCAATCAATCTGAGGAGGGGGTTATTATTTTGCAAGGGAGCACCCCTCTCAAATAGGACTATCCTTAATATTAATCTTTTAAGGTTAGGGAATTAACAATCTTAGAAATTGAACAGAAATTCTTAGAAATTCAAGTTGAATATAACTTAGAATTAAGACCTCTATTGACATCTATGGGATCTTCTTCTTCTTTTACTACACTTAATAATAATTCTATTTGGGGTCGGCGTTCCATCTTAACTTTGGTCTACACCTCTTTCTACTCCCCTATATATCTAGTCTTTCCAGAATCTAAAAAATTTATTCCACGTCTCCACATAACAAAAGCACATCAATTTATTTTACTGCTGACTTTCCATCTTTGGTTTGGTGCAGAGTTTTTTTCTAATGGCCTCATATCGAGATTCCACTTTATGTTGGACGTAAAACACACCCAGTATATTGCTCGAATAATGAGTTCCAGAAATATCCTGTGTGGTATCGACTCTTGCATCAGATATTAATCTATCGCATCAAATTTAAACAATATTAAGTAGAACAAAGAAATCAAGTTATACATCATCCGATGTCGAAATGCCAAGGGAACTTAAACAATATTAATTGTTTAGAGCTAATAAGAAATTGCTATTGGCTGAACTCAATACCGGGAATGATTTTAACGGTCGATCTGAAGGAAGAGCTTCTGTTCGAGCGCCTATTAAAATTAATTCCCGGCTTTCTATTGGCTGATGGTATTGAGTTCAGCCAATAGCAATTTCGTATTAACTCTAAAGAGGTAATAGTGTTTAAGTGTTGGACGTAAAACACACACAGTATATTGCTTGAATCTTGAATAATAAGTTCCAGAAATATAGTGGGTGTGTTTTACGTCCAACATTTAATAAAACCTACAAGTAGTTGTTAGTATTTCTGTAGACCTCACTCATATAATGAGCCCGCCATGAGTCCCAAAATGAACAAAAACGAATCAGCAAATTCAATGTTCATAACTAATTTAATGAAAATCAGAATCATCGAGCTGTAATGACCAATCAGACAGACCTTCGAAGAATGAACCAGAAAAACTATTGTTTAGAGATCTCACATTGTTTAGAAATCTCACTTTGTTTAGAGATCTCACTTTCTTTAGATTTCACATTGTTTAGAAATCTCACTTTGTTTAAAGATCTCACTTTCTTTAGATTTCACATTGTTTAGAGATCTCACTTTGATTAGAGAATTCACATTGTTTAGAGATCTCACTTTGTTCACAGATTAAAAAATAATACAATTAGTTTTGCTCCCTTTGTCGCCAAATCATTTGTCTCTCTTAACACCTGCCAGTCATTTAATTAGGTTGGCAAAACCTGCATTATACAGGGAGTTCGCGTTCATTTAGATAATTTTTGAATCGATTCCAAGGAATAAATATTCATATGAGCAAAATGCGTCTGTTCAAATATGAGACACTAGCTGTTTTACCCGTGCTTCGCTACAGGCTATAATAGGCTGTATAAGCTCAGGTATCGATGATAGGTTTGTTGTAAGTTCTAGATGTGCAATAGAAGGATTCTGGATATTTTAACTGGGACGACAGTTGCGGAAGAATGAGCGCGGCTTTTTCCCCCTTGGCAGGCGCCCCAGATGGAATATTAAATAATCATTTCTTATTGAACATTTAGAATATAAAACAAACCTACATACCAAATTTCATCCAGAAATTTACTGGTACGCAGAAACAGTGATGAAAAAGTGATAATATTTGCTGGACGCGCCCTTTAACACCGCGGCTGGCGCCCCAGTTGGAATATTAAAAAATCCTTTCTTATTGTAATGTAATGTAATAATATATTTGTACAATTAAATTATTCACAATTAATACAATTTAAATAAAATGCAATAATATAATAAAAAATATTATAAAGTCCCAAATTGAATGGGTTTACCCTCAAAACAGTATTAAACCCCAATGAAACTGCTCCAAGAAATAAGCCCATTCATTCTTTTTCATTGGAAATTAATTTAATTTAGATCGTGTGAATTTTTAGAAAACAAATTAGCATACAATGTACGTCCTTCACACTAAGGTTGTTGTAAACTCCCTTGTATTGTGAGGATGTGTTGTTGCTAACTTTAAAAAAATATGTTTTTGATCTACTTTTAAAGTAATTACCTTTTTAAATATTCCAGAATAAAAAAAAAGTCTCAAAAAATATTTATACCTATACACCGAAATTGTTCCGTCTTTAGTGGTGTGTGAGAGAGAGAGAGAGAGAGATGAGGAAGAATAATTAAAATTAAAGATTTTGCATTGCATATCCAGAACATAAAGCGAACCTACATACCAAATTTCAGCCACCGGAAATTTACCGGTACGGAGAAACAGTGATGGAAAAGTGATAATATTTGATGGGCGCGCCCTTTACCCTCACGGTTGGCGCCCCAGTTGGAATATTAAAAAATCCTTTCTCATTGCACATCTAGAACATAAAGCAAACCTACATACCAAATTTCAGCCACCGGAAATTTACCGGTACGGAGAAACCGTGATGAAAAGGTGATGATATTTGATGGGCACGACCTTTACCCCCGCGGCTGGCGCCCCAGTTTGAATATTAAAAAATCCTTTCTTATTGCACATCTAGAACATAAAGCAAACTTACCTACAAAATTTCGGCCTCCGGAAATGTACCGGTACGGAGAAACAGTGATGAAATTTTCCCCCGCAGCGGGCACCCCAGTTCGAATATTTAAATATCCTTTCTTAGTGCGCATCTAAGACCTAAGTGCGACCTTCATGCCAAATTTCAGCCTCCTAGGACGTACTAGTGCGGAGAAATCGTGATGAGTGTTAAGTGAGTGTGTTTCTCTTTTATATATATAGATAGATTGAAATTGATTTCCTGCTAACGGAAAAATATAGGGACTGATTTTTAGAATATCTATGGTTTCCTTTATGGTAAAGGAAACCATAGATATCAAATGATACATCAGCGAACTTTAAAGGAAATTGTAACACTTGCAATTTACCGTTACGCATAAAATCGATATGAAAGTTGCATTTTTTGAGCGACCGCCATTTTTTGGAGGGCAAAAGTATTGATGTTTTGTTTACGCTGAAAAATAAGTATCTAGGTGATCTTAATTAAGATTCTGAAGTTGGGGAGGGGTCTCCGGAGGTTAAACGTAATTATCAAAATAAAAAGATCTTATGTTAGACTCATAACCAAATTTAGAGTTTCTAGTTTGAGCCGTGCAAATGCTAAGTTAAAGAGAAGAGGACTAAATAAAAGCATTAATGATATACAGTGTGTTAACTTTATAATTGTATACCATCAGAATTAACATGGGATTTATCTAGTGTTTTGAATGAGATAGTATTCAGCAACACATTAGTGTTTGAATGTAATAGCATTCAGTAACACATTAGTGTTTGAATGTAATAGCATTCAGCAACACATTAGTGTTTGAATGAGATAACATTCAGCAAGACATTAGTTTTTTTTTTTTTTTTTTTTTTTTTTTTTTTTTTTTTTTTTNCAAAATATCCCTACTTATCATACGGTATCATCTTTCAGAATGTTCCTACTTATCATACTGTATCATCTTTCAAAATGTTCCTACTTATCATACTGCATCATCTTTTTTTTTTTAATTTGGCTTAACGTCTCTTTAACATCTATTGGTCATTCAAGACGGTGGTTTTACCCTCCATTCGCTGGAAACTTGCAAACCAGCTACCCACATTGACCTCACCCAGCCTGGGTTGGGCCGGAAAAAGGAGCCAATAATACGTGGTGTTCCCAAGCGGTCACCCATCAAAGTACTGACCAACTGGTGTATTCAACGTGGTATGATCGTTGGCTATCATTAGTGTTTTGAATGAGATAGTATTCAGCAACACATTAGTGTTTTTAAATGAGATAGCATTCAGCAACACATTAGCGTTTTGAATGAGATAGCATTCAGCAACACATTAGTGTTTTGAATGAGATAGCATTCAGCAACACATTAGCGTTTTGAATGAGATAGCATTTAGCAACACCCACATCCATTCATAATTTATAATGTAAAAGGGAGGGGGGCGTGGGAGACTTTCATTTCAAGAAAGGGGGCGCGGTACCAAAAAGTTTGGGAACCCCTGTGCTATAAAGGCGTTATACCTATTTCATAATAAATGCATATGATAAATAATTTTACCTTAACAATTATTGTCACTAAATGGAAATAAACATGACTCACCTGAAACAGAAATCAGAAATGAAAATTAATTGAAGGTAATCATCATTTTCATTATTTTAGTTTATTATTTTTAACCCTCAAAATTACATATTTTCCATTTCGAGGTACATAAGCAAGATCCAATCGTGCTTGTCCGCCATTCATCGTGAATCGCGTTTGTTACTCACCGTTGACCGACTTGGATGATTTTCGGTATGGAATCCTATATAGTGTGTTAACTTTCTGGTTGAAAGTACCATAGGAATTAACATTGGTTTTTCTTTTTATAGCCTAGAATCTTCCCCAGGGTACTGAAATTTGAACGACATAAAAATTTCCTTGCATTTTTCATCAGGAAATCGAATGAAACCATTTTCAAGAAAATCCAGTTTTAGAACCGGTTTGGGTTCTAAAGCCCAAACCGGTTAAACGTTAACACAGTGAACATTTTATTTTCTTTATATTTTTTGATTCTTAGTCTGATTTTCATTTTAATGTAAAAAGAAGTCTACGCCACTATGATGTCTAAGGATTCAGGTCTGAAAAGAGTACTATCTAAAACTGATCACACAAACATTTTGATTTTTCATTTCATCAATGAGTAAATTACCTACATACCGAAGCTATTTTAGTTCTTGAACTTAAAAAAAAACGGAAATCTTGATTCCTTGCTTCAGCTGGCTTTATAAAATTAAATTAAAACATAACGAAAAATTATACCCTGGCAGATATCTAGATTTTTTTTTCCAAGTAATAGAAAAATCCTTAGAACAGAAGTCGAACCTATTGTATTGTTCCCCGTGTGGGTTTAAACATGCTTCTGTAACCCTTGTTTTGTATTGTTCCCCGTGTGGGTTTAAACATGCTTCTGAGAGCTCCTTGTATTGTATTGTTCCCCGTGTGGGTTTAAACATCCTTCTGAAAGGCCGTTGTTTTCTATTGTTCCCCGTGTGGGTTTAAACATGCTTCTGAAAGGTCCTTGTATTGTATTGTTCCTCGTGTTGGTTAAAACATGTTTATGAAAGCTCCTGGTTTTGTAGTATTGTTCCCCGTGTGGGTTAAAACATGTTTATGAAAGCTCCTGGTTTTGTATTGTTCCCGTGTGGGTTAAAACATGTTTAAGAAAGCTCCTGGTTTTGTATTGTTCCCCGTGTGAGTTAAAACATGTTTATGAAAGCTCCTGGTTTTGTAATATTCCCCGTGTTGATTAAAATTGTACATATGCATGAAAGCTCCTGGTTTTGTAATGTTCCCCGTGTGGATGAAAATATGTATATATGCATGAAAGCTCCTGGTTTTGTAATGTTCCCCGTGTGGATTAAAATATGTATATATGCATGAAAGCTCCTGGTTTTGTATTGTTCCCCGTGTGGATTAAAATATGTATATATGCATGAAAGCTCCTGGTTTTGTAATGTTCCCCGTGTGGATTAAAATATGTATATATGCATGAAAGCTCCTGGTTTTGTAATGTTCCCCGTGTGGATTAAAACATGTATATATGCATGAAAGCTCCTGGTTTTGTAATGTTCCCCGTGTGGATTAAAATATGTATATAAGCATGAAAGCTCCTGGTTTTGTATTGTTCTCCGTATGCGTTAAAACAAGTTTATGAAAGCTCCTACTTTTGCAATGTTCATTTTTCCCCGATTGGGTTTGTAACCGTAGTTAACGAAGCACGGGCAAACAGCTAGTAATTTTATGAAGTCATATCTCTAACTCTCTATTCTCTATCTTTCTTTTCAAGTGAAATTTCTCTCTATCCTCACACTCAAACTCAAAACTGGTGTTCATAACATTTTATTTCAAAACATTATTAACACCTCATTACCTACTTTTTTTAAAAAAAAAAACTCGTATACTCCAAACCATAGCCGGCTCCCCACTCGCAGCCCCTCACGCATATTACATCGAATTAGGTAATTTTAGAATAATATAATTCAGGAAGCAGGGGGGAAAAAGAAAACAAAAAAAAAAGTTCAAGCAAAAACATTTTACAACTTTGCAGAACAACTAAACATGTTTTAACCCTCACGAGGAACAATTCAAAATGAGGAGCTGTCATAAACATGTTTTAACCCACTCGGAGAACAATACAAAACCAGAAGCTTTTATAAACAACATGTTTTAACCCACTCGAGGAACATTACAAAACCAGGAGCTTCATAAACATGTTTTAACCCACTCGGGGACAATACAAAACCAGAAGCTTCATAAACATGTTTTAACCCACTTGGAGAACAATACAAAACTAGAAGCTTTTATAAACAACATGTTTTAACCCACACGGGGAACAATACAAAACCAGGAGATTCATAAACATGTTTTAACCCACTCGGGGAACAATACAAAACCAGGAGCTTCATAAACATGTTTTAACCCACTCGGAGAACAATACAAAACCAGAAGCTTTTATAAACATCATGTTTTAATCCACTCGGGGAACATTACAAAACCAGGAGCTTCATAAACATGTTTTAACCCACTCGGGGAACAACACAAAACCAGGAGCTTCATAAACATGTTTTAACCCACTCGGAGAACAATACAAAACCAGAAGCTTTTATAAACATCATGTTTTAACCCACTCGGGGAACATTACAAAACCAGGAGCTACATAAACATGTTTTAACCCACTCGGGGACAATACAAAACCAGAAGCTTTTATAAACATCATGTTTTAACCCACTCGGGGAATATTACAAAACCAGGCGCTTCATAAACATGTTTTAACTCACTCGGGGAACAATACAAAACCAGGAGCTTCATAAACATGTTTTAACCCACTCGGAGAACAATACAAAAGCAGAAACTTTTATAAACACCATGTTTTAACCCACTCGGGGAACATTACAAAACCAGGAGCTTTCATAAACATGTTTTAACCCACTCGGAGAACAATACAAAACCAGAAGCTTTTATAAACATCATGTTTTAACCCACTCGGGGAACATTACAAAACCAGGAGCTTCATAAATATGTTTTAACCCACTCGGAGAACAATACAAAAGCAGAAGCTTTTATAAACATGTTTTAATCCACTCGCGGGGAGAATATAAAACCAGGAGCTTTCATAAACATGTTTTAACCCACTCGGGGATCAATACAAAAACAGGACTAAAATACTTTCATTTGTAGGTTGCTTTCAAAAGCTAATCAAAAGTCTAACCAAATTTTAATTATTTTCATGAGTCAATGTTTGGCTCGCATGAATTCATTATATTTAAGTTTTAAACTGTCAAAACTACAAAACAACTTTAATTTCGTAGACCCACTTTTATCGTAAACGGCATCGGTGCGAATCGATATTTTTTCGGTACATAATAAAACAGAATTACTCAGAAATTTACCTCGCCCTTTGAATGAACATTTTATACTAGCCCAACTGTCTCCCCTCTTCTTTTTAATTATTTCATCCTCTCTTTCTTCTTTTCCATCAATATTGTAAAATTCAATAACTTTCATCCAATTGACTGCTATAAAAAAAGTGCACATCGATGCACTTAACCCAACTTCTTATTCCAGCCAACTTGCGCACCCCTCTGACTACGAAAGGTGAGAAATTAACACTGATGGAGCAGAGATTTTGCATCTCATTTTTTGAGAGAAAAAATGAGAATAAATCAGACCTTTACATTATAATCATAACATCAAGATAAAAACGATCGGAGCATACCACACATAGATTACATATTACAACAGTCTAAATTAGTTAGAATACCGGTTTACATAGTGGAAATTATTTTACCTTCACGTTTGTTAACCTATGTAAATTGGATGAATGTTCAGTCTCATTTACATTACCCGAGCATTCGTCGCGAGCAGGGGTGACGAACGATCATTCGTTCGAGGATCAGTCAGTGTAAACAGTCGACGCGAGCCTATCAAGAACGAAGAGAATGCTCCTTCGTGCCCGGGCCTGAGCCGTCTGATGTCGGTTTTCTCTGTGCAAACAAATCATCGCTCTGTGCAAACACCCCGGGATTCATCGAATGATGGTCTATGAATCTAGTTCTCGCCTAGCTGTTGAAGGATACACGTCTTCTATTTTGACTGGTGGAGTGGGAAAACGAAAAGTGCCTTTTGTTAATTTCTCTGTATGCTGAGCAACCAGAGCTGTGCCAGCCAGACCATAAATTCAATTTTATTCTGAATACCCCACACTGTTATCCTCATTCAAATCCTTCCGCAATAGGGAGTAATTTCTGTTCTTTAAAAATGACGACTCCCACATGCGACGCCTTTTCCTTTTTTAGCTTTTCCTCCGCTAGATGGTCTAGAACTCTAGAATGAGGATAATCGCGGATACCACAATTTTTTTATAGCGCGGGTGCCACCTGTTCACTGCGAATACTCACGAGTAACTGATCGTCAGAAATGCTCGAGCAGTGTGAACAGAGGGCTCGTTTGTGTTCGTGCTCGTTGAACACCGAAGAGCAACGATCACGAATGCTCTATGTTCAATTGTTCAATGTTCGGGGATGTTCAGGCAGTGCAAACGGACCTTTACAAGAGTTATGGTGAGGAATCTATAGTCATCTGTTTTTTTTTTGGGGGGGGGGTCCTATCTGATGGTAAAAACACTAAATTTTAGAAATTGAATATTGGTGTTTCCTCTGACCCAGGCTTTTGGTAACCTAATTTAATTTCGAAGAATTTCCGTCTGAACTCTCTTACGGTCAAATTACATTTTGCGGTTTATGTCTAGTTTTAAATTTCTTTCTTGGCTTTTAGCTAATCTTTTGAACAGAAAAGTCTCAACGCTTGCGTTATTGAAACTTATCTTTATTATTATAAAGCACGAAGATCTTTTGCTTTAAAGTAAGACGTAACATCCTTTTAAGTTTATGAGTTTTAAATGTAACTTTAAAGAAAATGCTGTTTATAGTAGAAAGTCAAAAGACAAGCCAAATGGTTTTGTTGTTTTTTCTTGTAAAATTACAATTATTGCACAATAGGGGAAATAAAGAAAGAAATTCCCAACCTAGGAGCGTGAAAACTTTCCAAGAATGCTATTATTGTGATAAGAGCCTCCTCTATTAAAATGCAAACCATATGGGGTACCAAATATCCCAATACAGTATGTCCCAGATTGACCGGTTACCCTCCTTCACTTTAGAAAGGCTTGCAATTTTTGAATTTTGAAGGGCTCTAAGTGAGATCCAGGTTCGACCCCCCAAGTTACTTTTATTGACAAAAAGAAATTTTAATTAGAACATAAAATTAAAATTTTACACCAGAGTTCAAAACCGGGACCGTTAGATATACAGGGTGTAACAAAATTAAACTTTATACCCCTCTATATCCACCCTGATTATTTTTTTGAAAAAATGAAAAGGAGAGAAAAAATATTTTGTATCATTCCATTTAAATTTTTTAGAACCGCAATGATTATCTTCAAAAGATATTGATGAAAGGTATTGTCTTAGTGTTAATTCAACTACATTGATGGAAGATATTGTATTGGTAATTCAACTCCATTGATGAATAATTCAACTACATTGATGAAAGATATTGTCTTGGTAATTCAACTCCATGGATGAAAGGTATTGTCTAGGTAATTCAACTACATTGATGAAAAGTATTTTCTTGTTAATTCAACTACATTGATGAAAGATATTGTATTGGAAGTTCAACTCCATTGATGAATGGTATTGTATTGGTAATTTAACGAGATTGATGAAAGATATTGTATTGGCAATTTTTTTGTCAAATATGATGGGGGTGACTGTCATACGAAATTTATTCAAAATAGGACTACTTTTGAATTTTTACATTTGAGGGACCCTGCCAGGGCTACAGAACTGAAATTTCTTCAAAATACCAAAAAATATCCAATAAAGTACTCAGGTGACTCTGCGTACCAAATTTGATCAAAATTACAGGACTTTCACATTTATTGGTTTTTGGGACCCTGTTGGTGCCACCTAATGGTACCCCTGGTGAAGTTATACCTCCGCGAACCAATGTCTTTATGTAAAATGCCCACGTGAGACCAATTATTTTAGATAAAATTATTAAATAAATACTGATTTTAAATTTCATCATTAGATTTTAGAGATTCGGTCCCGAAAAGCTGTTCGGGCCCCTAGGGGCGATATCGAGGAAAAGAAAAATATGGGTCGGGCTTTTTGCCATAGATGACATATGCCAAATTTCATCAAAATGGGACCAGCGCAGAGATATGGCTCCCAGGGCTCTGCACACCATTCCGTCCGTACGTGAAACAATATACCTACGTCGGAAATATCGTTTTTTTGGACCCCATGGCTCCGAATATTTCCAAACTTAAAAATGAACCAAAATAGTGAAAACATGACCCAAAAGCATAATCTCCAAACATTAATTGTTTTGAATTTTATATGAATAAACGGGATCGTTTTCTTTTAAAAGCGATAGTTAATTGAAGGAGCTGATTGGACCCACTGGGGGCCCCTAACAAAGACGCGCTCACATGGACACATTTTTTTGATGAAAAGATGCCATAGTTGTCCACATTTTAAATTTCATCAAAATTGCTTATGTGGTTTTGATTTTAAGATTTGGTCCAATTGCGGCGTTCTTTGTTCCGAACCGAGTGGGGGGGGCTCTGAATAAAAAGTTGAAAGCAGTGATTAATTAATTTTCAATACTTTAAATGATCTCTGTCGGCTCTAGACATTATTTTTTAAACTTTCATGTAAAATTATTGTTTTCTTTCAAAAGGGATTTCCAATTTAAGGAACCTTTTGGGCCCCTGGCGGTGCCACAGACAGAGATACGCCCGCGTGAGACCATTTATTTTACATGAACAAAAAAGGTGTTCAGGGACCTAGGTGTGCTCCTGGGAGCACTATCGAGAAAAAGAATAAATATAGGTCGGTTTTTTTCCCATAGATGACTTGTGCCCAATTTGAGCAAAATCGGACCAGCGGTTTGGCTCCCAGAGCTCTGCACACGATTCCGTTCGTACGTGGAACGCAGTGGCGTATCTAAGGTGGGGGGGCGGTCGCCCCGGGCGCAATGATTTGGGGGGGGGGCGGAAAAACTATCTTCGCTGTTCCGTGTAGATAAAGAAATGATAATTAAAAAAAATTATTCATTCATAGAAAGATTACGTCAACATTGGATCTCATTGATCTCAAGTTTTGATGAGAAATTAATCTTTACGTCAGCATAGGATCTCAATTTTTGATATGAGAGTAAAATTTTATTTTTCTGTGACGCGGGAGATTTTTTTTCACCCATACTGTGACGCGGAAGATTTTTTCACCAACAAAACTGTATGCATTCTGAACCTACTTATCCGGTTGCAATGAATTTGGCACAGTTGATGGGAGCATTCCTGTTAAGATTTTTGTCTGGGTCACATCCCTCTAATGTTATGCGACACCTAGTGACAGCAAAAAGTTCAAGTTTTTCGACCTAAATGGCATTTTTTCTCTATCAACTCAAAGCGAGAAAGTTTTAGGTGACATCTTACTCCTTCATTTAGGACATATTTTGCAACTCTAATGTTAAGCTACACCGAGTAGGGACAAACAATGGATGGCTGACAGCAAAAAAAGTTCACGTTTTTCGACTTAAATGACATTCTTTATCGAAAATTGTTGCGACGACATATCAACTGAAAGCAAGAAAGTTAGGAAGATTTTGGCTAGGCCCAATCTCTCTAATGTTAAGCTACACCGAGTAGGGACAAACAATGGATGGGTGACAGCAAAAAAGTTCACGTTTTTCGACCTAAGTGACATTTTTTCTCTATCAACTCAAAGCGAGAAATTTTTAGGTGACATCTTACTCCTTCATTTAGGACATATTTTGCAACTCTAATGTTAAGCTACAACGAGTAGGGACAAACAATGGATGGGTGACAGCAAAAAAGTTCACGTTTTAAGACCTAAGTGACATTTTTTCTCTCAAAGCGGGAAAGTTTTAGGGGACATCTCACTCCATCATTTAGGACATATTTTGCAACTCTGATGTTAAGCTACACCGAGTAGGGACAAACAATGAATGGGTGACAGCAAAAAAGTTCACGTTTTAAGACTTAAATGACATTCTTTATCGAAATTTGTCGAGACGACACATATCAAGTCAAAGCTAGAAAGTTTGGAAGATTTTTGTGTAGGTCCCATCCCTCTAATGTTAAGCCAGATCGAGTAGGGACAAACAATGAATGGGTGACAGCAAAAAAGTTCACGTTTTTCGACCTAAATGACATTTTTTCTTGAAATTTGTCGCGACGATCTATCAACTCAAAGCGAGAAAGTTGGGAAGATTCTTGTCTAGGCCCCATCCCTCTAATGTTAAGCTACACTGAGTAGGGACAAAACAATGGATGGGTGACAGCCAAAAAGTTCACGTTTTTCTCGAAATTTGCCGCCACGACTTACCAACTCAAAGCGCAAAAGTTGGGAAGATTTTTGTGTCGGTCCCATCCCTCTAATGTTAAGCTACACTGAGTAGTGACAAACATTGGATGGGTGACAGCAAAAAGGTTCACGTTTTTCTCGAAATTTTTCGTGACGACTTATCAACTCAAAGCGAGAAAGTTGGGAAGATTTTTGTCTAGGTCCCATCCCTCTAATGTTAAGCTACACCGAGTAGGGACAAACTTTGAATGGGTGACAGCAAAAAAGTTTCGACGACTATGAAGAGAGAGAGATAGTAGTTCAGTGAACTGTAGACCTCAATCAATGTCGACGACTATGAAGAGAGAGAGATAGTGGTTCAGTGAACCGTAGACCTTTTTATGTTATATTTGTTTAATTTGTAAAGACATAAAATGTTCCAATGTGTTAAGGACTCTTACGCGATCTTATGTTACTTTACCAGTAGACCTCATTTAATGCTTGAAGTCGACAGAGATGATGATTTCTTGTATTTTTTTCTTCTTCTTTTCGTTGAAGATTTTTTTGAAATATTAATACATTTATTTTTTAAAAAAAGTATAACTTCTCACGGGCGTACATAAGTACACACACACATTTTTTTTTATGTTTCGGGTTCCCATCAGACGATTTTTTAGGCCAAAAAATTTTCTGCTCGATTACAATACTTTATCTCCTATACGAGAGAGAGAGTAAAAATGAAAAGATTTTCAGAAAAGAAAGCATGTTTATTAAGACTCATTAAATTCAATCAACATCAAGACATGTTAATGTAAAATAACAGCTGTTATCACCACCGGCTTTTTTTGCATCTCGTTTAGCTCTTTTAGCTATTTCTTTTTCTTTCTTTCTTCTTTCCAATTTTTTTTGCGCTTTTTCCGAGGGTTTACCTGCTTTTATTTTATTTTTTCCTTTTGTGTCACTCATTGATCCAATATTCTCTTCGTCACCAGATAAAGTTTGATCTTTTGGATTGCAGCATGGAAACAATGCTTTTTTACCTTTTACATTTTTGTCATTTCCGTCCTGTAAATCAAATTTTAACACTGTAGATACTAAAATACCAAAAAAAAACTATGCCAGTGTCATACTTGAGTTTAATATTTTTTTTTTCTTTTTACAAAAGCTCCGTTCTTGAATTATTCGCATTTTTTTTTTTTTTTTTTTTTTTTTTTTTTTTTTTTTTTTCGCGTGATTTTAAATCTGTTCTTATTTTTGGATATTTGGAAATATCATTAAAGCATTTATTCGGAGGTATGTATTTTTTTTTTTTTTTTTTTTTTTTTAAATTTGGCTTAACTTCTCCTTAACGTCTATTGGTCATTCCAAGATGGGTGTTTTAGCCTCCATTCTCTGGAAACTTGCAAACCAGCTATCTACATTGACCTCACCAAGCATGGGTTGGCCCGGAAAAATGAGCCAACGATACGTGGTGTTCCCAATCCAAGTACTAGTTACGATTATACCTAATTATTAATCTTACCGTAAAATGAACTGCAAGTATCACAAATAATGAAAGTATTAAAACCAATTTTAACATTTTTACTTGTAATAATTTCTTTCTTTTTCAACTAGGCTCTCTAACCGCTGTGAATTATTGACTGTTTAAAATGGTGAATTTTTTTTTTTTTTTTAATTTAGAATAATTTGAGTATTAAGTAGAAAAATAATTTCTAAATTAAAAACAATATAGTTCCGTGCAACATATGACCCAAATTATGAATACAACATACTAGTTATGACGTGTAATGTACATAAGCACGCTGGAATACAGCATCATCAACTAATACAAAATGAAAACTCTGCCTATGTGACACATGGTTTTTTTTTATTATTCTGCCTAAACAATAACCCCCCAAAATTTGGTATTTTACTTTTCATTCGTTTGCGAACCCTGTACACCGAACACCATACGCCCAAAAGGGCACTTTTTCCACTAAACTGTGCAACTGTGCAACAAGGTGGGACTTAAATACACCAAATTTCATCAAAATCGGTCAATGGCTTAGCGTTGGATGGCGGACAAAAGGATTTTTTAATTAGATTTTTGGATACTACGTACAAGGAGTGCCCTTAGGGCCCGCCCCTCCCCCTAAGAATTCTGGAAAGAAAAGTTAAATTATTCATTTAACTACATTTTTTAACTACAGCCAATTTAACTACATTTTTTTTTTTTTTTTTTTTTAANCTACATTTTTTTTTTTTTTAACAAAAAATATATTTAGGTATTTAGATGAGAAGCTCCCCAAGTCTCCCATATGATAATAAATGTGAAACCTTTTTATTTTTATTTTCAAGGGGTGCCCTTAGGCCCCCACCCCTAAAAATTCTGGAAAGATACAATAGGTAAAATGAGTTTCAAACAGTAATCAGTATAGGAGAAAAGTTAAATTCATTAAAATAAGCCAATTTAACTACATTTTTTTTTTTTTTAACAAAAAATATATTTAGGTATTTAGATGAGAAGCTCCCCAAGTCTCCCATATGATGATAAATGTGAAACCTTTTTATTTTTTATCAAAAATCAAATCGTTTCCCGTTGTGGCCCCACCTTGAGTATTTTTTTTTTAAATTAAAAGGAAGGTGTTTTTTATTTCAATTAAATAAAAAAAAAAAAAAAAATTATAACATTCCATTTAAATTTGGCGAGACATCGACATTTTGTCAAAAATTTCTCGAAATTTTGTCAAAAATGTCACATCCGGGGCTCGAGCTTGAATCTTGAATACGCTTTATATATGTTTTTGAACCCGAAGTTTTCAATATTGCTGTTGTAAATAATTTTTGGTGTTTAAACTTGGAGATGTTTTCATCGGACAAAGCAGGCTTGTCCTCGACCTTGTGCATTTCGGAAACGAAACGAAATTATAATTTTTTCACATTAATCCCAGGTATCCAATATAAGAAATATAAAGTACCTATTTCAGATGACCATCTAAAATATCTACTGAATCTAGAAATCTAATATAATTTTAAAACGTTAATAGCATCCATTTTTAGCGTGAGAATGGTGTTTACTGATAATAGAAAATATTGACAAATCCGAAAAAAAATTTGATAGATTTTGCAGCCTTCGGCCGTGGACTTTGTTCTTTAGTGATAGTATTATTTTAAAAAGATTTTGCAGCCTTCGGCTGCGGACTTTGCTCTTTAGTGACAGTATTACTTTGAAAGATTTTGCAGCCTTCGCCTTTTGACTTTGCTCTTTAGTGATAGTATTATTTTAAAAAGATTTTGGAGTAGTGATGGACGCGAGACGAGACGAGACGAGACAGGCCCTGTCTCGTCTCGCGTTTTTTTCACGAGACGAGACAAAATCCTTGTCTCGTCTCGAAACCAAAAAGTCTCGTCTCGTAAAAACACGAGAAATTTCTCGTCTCGTGAAAAATAGGTACCTATACTTTGATATTGTTGGGTGTATCAGATAGAACTTTTCCTGGGGATTCTAACAATATATTATTTGTATATTATATTAGCAATATATGTATTAGTGTAGATACATAATATGTATTATGATAGTTATGTATATACAGTGTCCATAAAGTCTCACCCCAACCCCCGTATCTCAAGAATGGCTGAAAATATAAGAAAACGCAAAAACACGTATCCCTTAGATTTTAGGGGGATTACTTTTAGACTAAACATTTTTGGTCTCGTCCAGCCGTTTAGGCTGGGCACCGGCTGGATTCAAAATCTTAAATGGGAAGGTATATCAAGTGACACCTTGTTTTAAAGGTCTCGTTAATACGAGTTCATTACTGAAAATGGGAGCTCTCTAGGATCCACCGTTCACGAATTACAGGGTTGAACATGTGAAAATTGGCCTTTGCGACCGCACCTAAATGGTAGGTAAAAATGAATAGAAATATTTTTTTTTTGGACCCAAATAAGTAATTTCGTAAATAATAATGTTCCAACAAGATGGTTCTGCCGCCCACTTCGACCGCAGTGTTCGAACCTTCTTAGAACAAAGTTTTCAATACAACTGGATAAGTAAGAGATGTCCTGGGGAATGGTGTCCCCGCTCACCCGACTTGGCTTCATGTGACTATTTTTTATGGGGTATTTATAGTCGGTTGTTTACCGAACCCCACCTGCCTCTCTCGAAGATCTCAAAGACCGTATCAAGAAGGCCTGTGAGGACATCACCCTAGATACATTTAAAAAAGTGAGGCTGAGTTCGAGGACCGCCTATAATATTGTATGGGGGGTCAACGGGCAGCACTTTGAGCAGCCCATAAATATTTCACCCTGTAATTCTTGAACGGTAATTCCTAGAGAGTTTTCTGCAATGAGAATCGCCCCAAAAGTTGGTTCAATTTCACCCTGACTTATTAATTAATCAAAATTCTCATGAAAACACACCAGTTGTTTTTTTACTAATTCGTTCTCTTTATAAGCTGCTCAAAGTGCTGCCCGTTGACCCCTATACAATGGTATAGGTGGGACTCGAACTCACGCCTCACTTTTTTAAATGTATCAGGGGTGATGTCCTCACAGGCCTTCTTGATACGGTCTTTGAGATTTTTGAGAAAGCAGGTGGGGTTCGGTAAACAACAGATTATAAATAACCCCAACAAAAATAGTCACCCGATTCCAAGTCCGGTGGGCGAGGACACCATTCATCATTCCCGCGGACATTTCCTACCTATCCAGCTGTTTTGAAAACTGTGTTCTAAGAAGGTCGAAGTGGGCGGGACAACCATCTTTTTGGAACACTATTTTTGACGAAAGTACTTACCTTTTTGGGACCATAAAAAATTATTTCTATGCATTTTTACCTAACATTTATGTGCGGCCGCAAAGGGTCCATTTTCACATGTTGCACCCTGTAATTTGTGAACGGTAGATCCCAGAAAGCTCCAGGTTTTCTGTAATGAACTCGTATTAACGTGATGTTTCAAACAAGGTGTCATAGCCAACGATCGATCATACCACGTTGAATACACCAGTTTTCGTCAGGTACTTAAGCAACGTCGGGCGTGGTCAGTACTTGGATGGGTGACCGCCTGGGAACACCACGCATCGTTGGCTCTTTTTTCCGGCCCTACACAGTCTGGATGAGGTCAATGTGGGTAGCTGGTTTGAAAGTTCACAGCGAATGGAGAGTAAAACCCAAGTCTTGAATAACCAATGGATGTTAAAGAGACGTTAAGCTAAATTAAAAAATAAAAATAAAAAAAAAATACAAGGTGACACTTGATATACCTTCTCATTTAAGATTTTGAATCCAGCCGGTGCCCAAACTAAACGGCTGGACGAGGCCAAAAATTTTTTAGTCTAAAGTTAATCCCCCTAAAATCTAAGGGATACGTGTTTTTGCGTTTTTTTTATATTTTCAGCCATTCTCGAGATACGGGGGGTGGGGTGAGAATTTATGGACACCCTGTATATATATTTTTTAATTCAGACTGCCTGTTTTAAGGGTTGTGCCTCTAGAATCTAGAACCAACCATAAGTCGTAAAGAATGGAAATGGACTTCTCATGGCGAAAACTTTGGTTTTCGCCACTAAAATTTTTCCAAAACTCACTATCACTATCTCACTAATTAATTCTCTGTAAAAAATTTAACGACAAGTTCCGACACGAAGGAAGCCCATTTTTGGGCATCCAGGGGCTAGCAACTTGCAACTCTGCCAACTTGCAACCACTAACGTGATCAGGTGTTCACTTTAGTGTTGTAGTCATTTACAGAAAAAATATCTTAATCAAATATATAAAAAAAAAA
>CM022881.1:14350826-14365395 GCA_012654025.1 Pachypsylla venusta | reverse complement strand
GGGGGGGGGGGGGAACCCTAAATAAAAGTTTAAAAACAGTGGTTAAATAAAATTTCCAATACTTTGAATGATCCCTGTCGGTTCTAGACATATTTTTTTTAAAAAAATTCATGTGAAATTACTAATCTGTTTTATTTTAATATTTCCAAACTTTTAATATTTCCAAGGCTCCAAATATTTCCAAACTTCAAAAATGACCCGAAATAGTGAAAATATGGCCCAAAAGCAATAGGAAATGATATATTTGATCTTTATTTTGGGTTCTGGTTTCCCGTCAGACGATTTTTTGGGCCAAAAAAAGTCAAAATTTGCTGCACGAATACAATACTTTATCTTCTAGAGGAAGAGAAAGTAAAAATTCAATGCAATTACATAGGAAATACCATTAGTTTTAGATGCAAGTTATTTCCTATGTAATTGCATTGAATTTTTTCATTCCCCTGGCCCTGTTGTGAAATTTCCTTTGTTCCTAAAATTCCTCCAAAATTTTAACTTGGATTCGCCCTGGATGATTATTGAACAGAAATGGAAAGTACCTATTCGAAACTAATTTTTATTTCCAAAAACCTGACCTAGAAAAAAATTATTACTATCACGTGTAATGAACATAAGAACGCTATTCCAGCAACTCCAACGAATTTTGAACAATTCATGCATTCTCACCGAGGAAGTTAGGCGCATGCAATCGCGTTTGATTCAAATCTAACAGATTTTCGAAATAAAAGAACTTTGCCAATGAGACTCATGGTTTTATTAATTGAATGGGTAATAAAAAATACACCCCCGCTTCCCCCCCCCTCCTCAACAAAATGATTTTTTGTGTTTCAAGGTACGTATAAGCCAAAAGTAAAGGCAACTTATATAGGGTTCCATACTATAATTTTAGTATAGAACCCTATATATGTGGCTTACAAAGTTTTGGGACACAATAAGACCTCCAAATGGGACTTACATACCAAATTTTATTAAAATCAGGGCAGACGGCGCGGCAGACTAACTTTTTTTATTCGAATTTTTAATTCTACTTTTACCTTGAAACGTAAAATATCAAATTTTCAGATGGGTATTTTTTTAACACATATATTAACCCTTTTATTTTATCCCTGAGATAAACTATTATTGGACCAAGTTGACCGGAAAGGATTTATCATCGATGATGACTAATATACATCGTATTGAGTGCGATGATTGCTGATAAGAACTGACTGACAGATTCAATTAAACAGAAATAATTACAGTTAAATCATTTTTCTTTTATTCATTGGAATTGAACTTGTGAACGTTCCTTCATCATCATTATTATTTAATTATTTATTAATTATTTATATTAAATATTATTTAAGAATCAGATTCTTTTAGAAATAATAATTATGATTTTTGTGCCCGAGCTTTGATTATTTGTTAACAAGTGGTATATGTGTTTCACTAGCTTGTCTATGACATGTTTCATTTTATTCTTACTCTTTGTTACATTTACATTAAGAACACTAGACCACTTAAAAATAAAATAAAAATTCTTGTAAGCCCAACTCATTTCTCTCACCATTCTTTACGTAAATGAAAATAATGCCACTTAAAATCGAATGAAATAAAATCGTTTGTCGCCGCCGGGCCGCGCTCCGCACGCCGTGATGGGCACTTTTGCCACTTAGCGTTGACCGATTTGGATGAAATTTGGTATATAGGTCCCATCTAGGTTCTAATTGTGCCCCAAACTGAGTGCAATCGAATACATCTTTGGCGATTTTTGCCGCTTTTTAGCTGTTTTCAGTATTGCTGTCTAAAAGGAGAATGGTAAGAGCTAGAGATTTGAAATTTTGTATGTATGTCATATTTAGGGTCTCAGTTAGCTCCGAAACTTTTAGGTTCAATCAAATATACCACTGGCGGTTTTCATTAATCCTGTCTAAAAAGAGAATAGTTTTATAAAAATCAGACTTCAAATTTAGTATTAGTATGTCAAATTTAGGGTTTAATTACGCCCCAGATTTAGAATCGTCACGAGACCCTCCCCCTCAATTTTTTAGCCCCCCCAAAAAAATTGGGGGGCCCATAAAAGGTTTATTATTTTTTGCCAGAAAAATAATAAACCCATGTGTCACATTGGTAGAGTTTTTTTCGCTTGACGATTACAAAGGTTCATTATTGAAAAATAATACCTATACACATGGGTTTACGAACTCTCAATTTGATGTTTTACAATACCTATAGAACATTGACTCTTAGAAATAAAATCTGTTCGAAGATTTCTAGGAGTTTCGAGTCTGAAAAGCGTCAGGGAAACACTTTTAGATATTTCGTTATTTTTTTTTAACTAACAAAAATATAAAAAAATTGTGATAAAAAAAGCAGAGAAGTCAGAAGAATTCTGGGAGCAAAATAAAAGTACAAATTGTGGAGGAACATCGTCAGAGCTGTTGATGGCGGCGGCTCACGTCTCACTCTAATAAAAGTACAAATTGTGTAGGAACATCGTCAGAGCTGTCGATGGCGGCGGCTCACGTCTCACTCTTTCACGAAGGAACTTGTCAAATGGCTGCCAAAACTACCAAGATTTGTAAATCAAGAGAAAAACGTTCGCGTATAATATGTGACATATTTGATGTAATTAGAGAATGTGTTTACCTGATCTGACAATCATCGAGGATGACGAATACAGGGGCGGATTTAAAGGGGGCCCCCTTGGCAAGATGAAGTGTGAATATTTATAGAGTAATCTTCACTAAATAATTTAAGGCTCATATATTTTTCTCATTTTGATTTTATGATTACAATCAGAATGATTTTATAAATTCAAATAAAATATTACAGATATATAACGTCATAACAACATCCCGCACTCCCCTCGTCAAGTGTCTATTTTGTTTACATCAGCTGGCCCAAGAACAAGGTTTATTTTACATCTTACAAACTGTCCAGGGACAGTAAAAATGCCGTTACGAGGGCTCTATTCCAGGCCACTAAACTACAGGTCCCATCCACGCATGCGCCGGCTAGGCACGTCGGCCATTTCCCAATGTACGTAAAGCTCATCTCACGTTAACTTTTTTTTATAATTTCCATTGGCAAATTGCATGATGTTGTTTAAAAAAGTTATAGTTTTAGTTACTTTTCTATGAAACAACATTCCAGTTTCTATGAAACAACATTTAGAGCACAGATTTTCAATTTCGACTCCTAATTATACAAAAAAATTCCGGACCGCCTGTACCTAGGGGGTATTCCATACCCCCCGAAAGTATCCCCTCCAAATGTGTCTCACCGCTGCCCCCAAGCCTTAAATCCGCCTCTGGACGAATAAAAGAAATTGATGGGTGAACAAAGAAAATTGATGTAGGTATGCAATGACCATCCGCGCTTCCATATCCTTATCCTTACATATTATAAAACAAAGTCCTCTGTCTGTCTGTTCGCGATAAACTCAAAAACTACTGAAAGGACTATCATAGGGTTTTCATCGATGGACAGAGTGATTCATGAGGAAGTCTTTTTTAATATTCTCCAGAAAAATGAACCGAATTCTCCGTTATGTGGTTTTTTCTCTCAACATTTAAGATCTGGAGACCGTAAAACGTGTTTTGGCATTCAGCTTATTATAAAAACTTTGATTTGGGGGGGGGGGGAAAAAGTCNAGGGGGGGCAAAAGTCACCATGGGGTTTAAAAATTTAATAACATTTTCGTTCATTTTTTTTTTCTTTTTTCAGATTATAAAATATACAAAATGGATTTTTTCTTTGCACTAATTATGGAAAATAATGATGCCACTTAAATGACCTCCGTTTTCAGTTTCGCAATGATGAGCTCGTTTTAAAATAAATATTTTTCAAAATGTGTGGCTTTAGCGTTTCTACAACAATGTTAGCCTTGAGTTCAAGGATTGTCTCGGGCTTGTTCACATATACCCATATACTCGCTCCTTCAAATAACCCCAAAGAAAATAGTCCGGTGCTGAGAAATCTGGCAAACGCGCTGGCCAAATAAATTTCTGAAATTGTTTCGCTCTTTAAAACTTTGCCTTAAAAGATAATTGATCGCTGATTTAAGTAATGAAATTTTATTATTCCGCTCATGTATTACATTTAAACGAAAAAGATATTTTTTTAAACCCCATGGTGACATTTGGCCCACCCTATAGATAAGGAAAGTCGTCTGATGTTCACACAAGATTTTTTTTAAATTATCGACCTGGTATAGAACTTTTTATTTCTGAGTAGGAAAAAAGTCTTTAACTTTGGAAACTTTATTATTTCCCACTACTTATAGATTTCATCATTTGGCCGCCTTTTGAAGGTATGATAATTTTCCGCTCATGTATTACATTACATTATTATGACACGAGAAAAAAGAAAAAGTGGGAACTGTGTCTGTAACGGTGAGAAGATGGGGGGTGGTAAACAAGATATTGGGAGTGACAGGAAAAGATAATCCTCTGATGAGGAGGAAGAAGGAAAGTCTTGAACGATGGCTGAGAAAAATATAGAGGTACATGTTATTTCAAACAATCAAAATTATTGCATGAATACTTCCCTATCGGACAGTCTTTATCATACAAGAATCTCTTAATAATACAGTCATTATCATACTAAAATCCTTCTCTAGCAGACAGTCTGTATCATACAAGAATCTCCCACTAATGCAGTCATTATCATACTAAAATCCTTCCCCAGCGGACAGTCTTTGTCTTACAAGAATCTCCTACTAATACAGTCATTATTATACTGAAATCCTTCTCTAGCTGGCAGTCTTTATCATACAAGAATCTCCTACTAATACAGTCATTATTATACTAAAATCCTTCTCTAGCTGGCAGTCTTTATCATACAAGAATCTCCTTTAATTGCACTTAGTGCACATCTTAATATTACTAGAATTACATATTGCAGTGTTTATTATACTAGAAGCCCGTATTGCACACAGTGTTCATCATACTAGAATCTCGTATTGCACACAGTGTTCATCATACTAGAATCTCGTATTGTACACAGTGTTCATCATACTAGAATCTCGTATTGCACACAGTGTTCAGCATACTAGAATCTCGTATTGCACACAGTGTTCAGCATACTAGAATCTCGTATTGCACACAGTGTTCATCCTACTAGAATCTTTAATTGCACATAGTGTTCTTACTATTTCAAAATCAGAACAACTGAGAATGCAGTGCTCATCATAATGGAATCTCGTATTGCACACATTGTTCATCATACTAGAATCTCGTATTGCACACATTGTTCATCATGCTTGATTCTCGTATAGCACACATTGTTCATCAAGCTAGAATCGCATATTGCACACAGTCCTCATGATGCTAGAATTTCGTATTGATTGAACACATTGTTCATCATACTAGTCGCATATTGCGCACAGTGTTCATCATTCTAGAATCTCGTATTTCACACGGTGTTCATCATTCTAGAATCTCGTATTTCACACATAGTTCGTCATATTAGAATCTCGTATTGCACACAGTGTTCAACATGCTAGAATCTCGTATTGCACACATTGTTCAACATAATAGAATCTCGTATTTCACACATTATTCAACATACTAGAATCTCGTATTGCACACATTGTTCATCATACTAGAATCTCGTATTGCACACAATGTTCATCATGCTAGAATCTCGTATTGCACACATTGTTCAACATAATAGAATCTCGTATTTCACATATTATTCAACATACTAGAATCTCGTATTGCACACAGTGTTCATCATGCTAGAATCTCGTATTTCACACATTATTCAACATAATAGAATCTCGTATTTCACACATTATTCAACATACTAGAATCTCGTATTTCACACATTATTCAACATACTAGAATCTCGTATTTCACACATTGTTCAACATACTAGAATCTCGTATTGCACACAGTGTTCATCATGCTAGAATCTCGTATTGCACATATTGTTACTAGAATCTCGTATTGCACACAGTGTTCATCATGCTAGAATCTCGTATTGCACACATTGTTCAACATACTAGAATCTCGTATTTCACACATTATTCAACATACTAGAATCTCGTATTTCACACATTGTTCAACATACTGCAGAATCTCGTATTGCACACATTGTTCAACATAATAGAATCTCGTATTTCACATATTATTCAACATACTAGAATCTCGTATTGCACACAGTGTTCATCATGCTAGAATCTTGTATTGCACACATTGTTCAACATAATAGAATCTCGTATTTCACACATTATTCAACATACTAGAATCTCGTATTTCACACATTATTCAACATACTAGAATCTCGTATTTCATACATTGTTCAACATACTGCAGAATCTCGTATTGCACACGGTGTTCATCATTCTAGAATCTCGTATTGCACACATAGTTCGTCATACTAGAATCTCGTATTGCACACATTGTTACTAGAATCTCGTATTGCACACAGTGTTCATCATGCTAGAATCTCGTATTGCACACATTGTTCAACATAATAGAATCTCGTATTTCACATATTATTCAACATACTAGAATCTCGTACTGCACACATTGTTCATCATACTAGAATATCATCTGCTCCTCACTGAATTTCTCCTTGGAACATCCATAATAATTCACTCGATCTTTATAAAGCTCTGCTATGAGTCTATTATATAGCTTTCCTATTGGTTTGCCATCCACAAAAGCTTCTTTTGATAGCAAAGTTAGTTGCTTTGTGATTGTCTAACTACATTTAGAAGATTAAAATTTTTGTTTTGTTTCATAAAAGTCATGTTTCCCTCTTTTGGGAATCTCATCAAGTAAAAACTTTAAGACAAACTAAGATGACAGAAATATGGTGAATAGGAAGGAGGAGACTGACTGGGAAGACAAATTCGGAACTTCTGCAAGATGAACATTCGGGTATGATAGAAAACGTCTGCATTACTCTGAGCGGGTTTCAATATAATAAGTAGGCACATTTTGAAAGATAATACAATATGATAAGTGGGAACATTTTGAAAGATGATACAGTATGATAAGTAGGAAATGATAAGCAGGAAATTTTTTTAAAGATGATACAATATGATAAGTAAGAACATTTTGAAAGATGATACAGTATGATAAGTGGGAAATTTTTTAAAGATGATGCAGTATGATAAGTAGGAACATTTTGAAAGATGATACAGTATGATATGTGGGAATTTTTTTAAGGATGATACCGTATGATAAGTAAAGTAGGAACATTTTTAAAGATGATAGGTTTATTCTTTGAAGGATTATTATTTTAAATATTTTTAATTTTCGTCTGGAGACTTTTTCAAAAATTAGATATGAAATTAAATGAATTTGAATATTGAATTTCATTCCTCGTTCAGTTTTTCGCTAGTAAAGTGCGTTTAATTTTGCTCCCGGAAAAAATATTTTTTCTTTTGGAAATAAGCCTTTTTTGAGTGTAAATTTTTGCATGGTGTTTGTTTAAGACATTTCCTGTGTTTTGGTTATATTTTTAACGCCAGGTGTTGTGTTAAAGTGAACTTTTCGATCCTTTTAAAAAAAAGTTATGGTCAAATTTTTTGCTATTTTCCGATCTTTGCTTTGTGTCTATTCGTCAACAAATTGGTTGCTATAGTTACCAGTTTGTATTTATCTGATTTTCCTTTTTTGTTTATTATTCATTTTCTTTTTTGTTCATTCCGAATGTCATGTGTTATAATTTATGTTGTGTATCTTTGGTTGCCATGCCAACGTTTCATTTCTTGATTGTGTTTTATTTTACTTAATGAATGACTGATCTTNATTTTGAAAGATGATACAATATGATAAGTAGGAATTTTTTTAAAGATGATACCCTATGATAAGTAGGAACATTTTGAAAGATGATACAGTATGATAAGTAGGAACATTTTGAAAGATGATACAATATGATAAGTAGGAAATATTTTAAAGATGATACCGTATGATAAGTAGGAACATTTTGAAAGATGATACAGTATGATTAGTAGGAAATTTTTTAAAGATGATGCAGTATGATATGTAGGACCATTTTGAAAGATGATACAATATGATAAGTAGGAAATATTTTAAAGATGATACTGTATGATAAGTAGGAACATTTTGAAAGATGATACAGTATGATTAGTAGGAAATTTTTTAAAGATGATGCAGTATGATATGTAGGACCATTTTGAAAGATGATACAATATGATAAGTAGGAATTTTTTTAAAGATGATACTGTATGATAAGTAGGAACATTTTGAAAGATGATACAGTATGATTAGTAGGAATTTTTTTAAAGATGATGCAGTATGATATGTAGGACCATTTTGAAAGATGATACAATATGATAAGTAGGAAATATTTTAAAGATGATACTGTATGATAAGTAGGAACATTTTGAAAGATGATACAGTATGATTAGTAGGAAATTTTTTAAAGATGATGCAGTATGATATGTAGGACCATTTTGAAAGATGATACAATATGATAAGTAGGATTTTTTTTAAAGATGATACTGTATGATAAGTAGGAACATTTTGAAAGATGATACAATATGATAAGTAGGACATCTTTAAAGATGATATAATATAATAAGAAGGATCATTTTGAAAGATGATACAAGATACAATATGATAAGTAGGACATCTTTAAAGATGATATAATATAATAAGAAGGATCATTTTGAAAGATGATACAAGATACAATATGATAAGTAGGAACATTTTGAAATTTGATACAAAATGATATGTAGGGACATCTTTAAAGATGATACAATATGATAAGTAGGAACATTTTAAAGATGATACAAAATGATAAGTAGGAACATTTTGAAATTTAATACAATATGATATGTAGGAACATCTTCAAAGAAGATACAATATGATAAGAAGGATCATTTTGAAAGATGATACAAGATACAATATGATAAGTAGGAACATTTTGAAATTTGATACAAAATGAAATGTAGGGACATCTTTAAAGATGATACAATATGATAAGTAGGAACATTTTGAAATTTAATGCAATATGATATGTAGGAACATCTTTAAAGATGATACAATATGATAAGAAGGATCATATTGAAAGATGATACAAGATACAATATGATAAGTACGAACATTTTGAAATTTGATACAATATGATATGTAGGAACATCTTTAAAGATGATACAATATGATAAGTAGGAACATTTTAAAGATGAAACAATATGATAAGTAGGAACATTTTGAAATTTGATACAATATGATATGTAGGAATATCTTTAAAGATGATACAACATGATAAGAAGGATCATTTTGAATACAATATGATATGTTAGGGTCATTTTGCTAGATGATACAGTATATATGATAAGTTGGGACATTTTGAAAGATGATACAATATGATAAGTAGGAATATTTTGAAAGATGATATACAGTATAATAAGTAGGGACATTTTGAAAGATGATACAGTCTAGCAAAAGGTTTCTACTTATCATAAGTAGAGACTTTGCTAGATGCCGCCGTACGACATAAGCAACACTTTTGCCACTCAGCATGTCCAATTCTAATTATTGTGAGTCCCATAACATTTGTTTGATCTCAGACATATTATTGAACCCTAATAGAAATAGTAAAATAGAGAAAAGTCACTTTCCCTGAAGGGGTTTGAATTAAAAACTGCATCAGTGTCAATACGAATGTATGCGATTGCTGAATATCTTTGATTTAAACAGAAGGCAAGACTCGTCGATCATGACTACTCCGATATTTTAAATCAAAACCATTTTTACACTCTGGAACAGAGAAGAGTCATGAGACATGATGGACGTCTTGCTTCTGTACAAAATTTTTAATTTTTTAATCAATTCATCAGACCTATTCATCAATAAATTAAAGAGGAACACGCAAAATAAGAATCCATTTAGCTCAGAACTTCATGATGTGTTGTCAGTTTGAACGCTGCTATGACCAGAATCGTTAAAACTGGCCAATGATCCAGGAATTGACGTCTTTGGATATTAGATGGGGGTTCTTAGGAACCGCTGTATAAATCACTTAAACTGAGAGAAGAGACAAGAAAAAAAGGCCAGACCGAGGACAAAAAGATTGTATAACAGAAACAATTACGTTTTATAGAAAAGTAAAGCTGCCTATCTACAGTACCTATCTACTCATCTTTTGTACAAAAAAAATCACAAAACAGGGATAGGACAACAATGATAACAACAAATCTTCAGAGCATTTGTTAATACATAAATGTTCATTGCGAGTACACAAAGAAAGAATAAGCAAACAATGGATTAAGAGGGGGGACCGGGGTATTTGGGAATGAGGAGTACGGAGGTAGAGTATGGAAGGGTACCACGGAAAAAGTACATACACCATTTATCAAAAAAGTCAAACGACTCAACCATAATAGAAGTTTAGAAAAAAAAGGATATACGAAATGAGTTGTAATGTATACACGAAAAGAAAGAAGAAAAAACAAAGGAAGAAGAAGTAATATAAATACAGAGTAAGAGGAAAGAAGAGAGGGAAGCCCCAAAAAAGGGGAGTGAGATTTTAGAAATAATTGTTCCGAGTTTTTGCTACCCCCATGACGATGCAAGTTTTAACTTTAAACTTCTCGCGGGGTTCTTTTCTTCCTGTCCCCTGTTTTTATCTTCATTTTTTTTTTGCTTCCTACATTTGGCGAACTCGTTCATATATGGGATGGTTCAATCAGAGGCAAATGATATTTCATAAATTGGTTTAATGGATCTAAACAATAGTATAATTTGGGTCTACACAGACAGCCAGGCAGCGCACTCCAGTTTCATCCAGCGAGCCAAACCAATTCCAGGTTGGTTTGGAAATGAAGCAGCTCCTCAATGCGAAACATGTGCCATATTAATTAGGTGCCTGGACGTGAGGGCATTGGGGGAATACAAAAAAAAAAATGATGATCCTCAACAGTAATTATCGCAGCAAACCGAGGTAGTTTTTATTGATGACATGAGTTTTAAAAAATATAAAGAACACTGAAACAATGTAACAGGACATCATTTTTCTAAAGGCCCATTTACACTGCCTGAACATACACGAGCATCGAGCATTCGTGATCGTTGTTCGCCAGTTTTCGACGAGCACGAACACAAACGAGCATTCTGTTCACACTGCTCGAGCATTTCTGACAATCAACCGACATCGCATGGATCAGGCTCGAGCACGAACGAGCATTCGTTTCGAACATGATCGGTTCGCGGCAACTGTTTACACTGCCTGAGCCTCGAACGAATGCTCGTTCGTCACCCCTGTTCGTGACGAATGCTCGGGCAGTGTAAATGGGCCTTAAGAGGATGATTATTGTATATTACGGAGAAAATAGCATGTCTCCGGGTCACTGTGCTCTAAGAAAATAACTAAAACTGAGCGATGTACAGGAGGTGTGAAGAGGACGAAGAGACGGACCTGTGAAAAATTAGTGTGGAATAGTCCAAACTAGAGGACTTAGCTCTTGGAATTTCGAAAGGAAAGGTCGCCACAATGGTTTCAAAAAGTTAAATAAGAATTATTTGAAATGGTACGTTATCAAACATTTTTGAACCATTTCGGATAAATTTTGCGAGATCCTGCTACTAATTATTTGTGTTAACGCATAACGCGTAATATTGCATAGCCACAACTTCCTTTGGTGTGAATCACAACATTATAACACTAAAATATCGGAGTAGGTATAAATGTTACGGTAAAAGTAGATAATTGGTGATTGCATACAATCACCGGTAAATGTAGGAAATTATTCTCAAATGTTTAATCGGATATTTTTTTAAGATAAACGCCCCCCCCCCTCCCCCTCAGAGAGATTAGGAAGCGTTTTGATCGGCAATTCCTCGATTAAACTCTTGCACCATTCTTGAAAATAATTTTCTACATCTACCGGTGATTGTATACAATCACCAATTATCTATTTTTACCGTAACATAAATACTAGTAGCCAATCAGTGTCCTCACGGGGCTGAAATCGGGAAAACTCCTCAAAGCTTTACGTATAAAATTGATATGTTCTGGCACAAAAAATCAAAATTGCAGTTCTACTAGCTCTTGTCGTTCTCATTTTAGACATGATTAGAGAAAATTGGCAGAATAAACGTCAAAAGAAGATTGAATTTGAAACAAAAATTCGTGGTTGATCTGAACTTGAAGAAGTAAAATAAATAATGCGTGGACTCAATTAGCACAGTTCTCTTTCCGCTAACCGGCCCTGTATGCGTCGTTAGAATAAGATAAAAAGAAACACACAATTTAATTTTCAAGAAAACGCGAAGCGATGGTGTTGAAATGATTATGAGCTGGCTGAAGCTCCACCTTGTTTCAGCCCGTTTGTTATCTACCCTTTTTGTTATTTATTCGAATTGTCAAAATTTATTATACCGAGTGAATCATTCTACTTTAAAATTTGTCTCAACAAAGCCTTGCATAAACTTGGTTTACATGTTACTGGTGTGTCCATTTTTATAAGCTGAGTCACTTCTGATGTCAGAGTGCCTATAAGTGGTAATTTTGGTGTTCTCACAAATGAATCTTAATATATAAATCAGAAAATTGTGTATGTCAATTTTATGTATTTTGCGCGTCTCAAATTTGAATTAATTTCAATTAAAATGGAATGCACCGTTGTCAGTTTTGCCGCTTTTTACGGTTTTCATGAATCCTGAAATTTGGTATGAATGATAATTATGTATTTACGTAGCAAATGACAAATCCTACCGAGACATTTTGTTCACAACACGCGGGCCAATGGCTGAAACTTGAGATTTGGTCATTGAAAACTCGACATCGATAATTTCAGACCATTTCAATACTTTCTTCTTTTTGTAGATAAGGAAAGTCGTGTGATATTCACACCAGATTTCTTTGAAGTAAACATATATTATATTGTGTTGTTGTTATTGATGTCATAATAACCGCCACTACCAATAGCAACTACGTCATCACTTTGATCCTAACTGAGAGACAATCTGCCGGGCTAACAAAGAGAGATACTTTACGACGTACTCTTCAACATGGGAAGGTCAGCAGTAGTTCAAAGACCATTATTTTTTGAGAGGGGATAAACTCAGTTTTGGAGAGAAGAGTCCATAAGTTATCAACTTTATCTATAAAAATAAAACTCAATTGTCAATAAATCTGACATTTATCTAACCCAATCATGAGTGTTTACAATCTCATTAAAAAAATATTCAATATCCAGAGATCAAAACTTTATCAAGGACTTTCACCAAACAAAACTTAAACAATAAGGTTTGAGTACTGGAGTTACCCTCCAGTGCTGGAGAAATACCGTCTTGCGTAAATAATAAGAAGAGACGAGCAATGTTTGAGGTAAGAAAATTAAATTTAAAAAATGAACAAAATTAGCATTTTAATAACGACAGCATTTGGTTTGATAGAGAACATTGAATAGGCAGGACCGAAGAAAAGAAAAAAAAAGAAAATTAAATTAAAAATGCAAAAAAAATGTCAGAAGAAAATGTTGAACAAAAAGGTATAATAAAACAATATAATAGTGGTTAAATGAAACAATGTTTTGATTCACATCTCCCCATCTCTGCGCCACATAAAGCAATGAAGGCAGACAGACTAAACAATAAAACTTGCCAGGAAGCTCCCTCTTATTTCCTACTCTGTGGTTTCAAGGCTGTTGAGGCAAATCATGTATTAATATGTATTGGTGTACACCAATTACCAGGAAGCTCCTCCTTATTTCCCCCTCTGGTTCCAAGGCTGGTGAGGCAAATCATCCATTATGTATTGGTGTATACCAATTTCCAGGAAGCTCCTCCTTATTTCCCCCTCTGGATCCAAGGCTGGTGAGACCAATCATGCATTATGTATTGGTGTATACAAATTTCTAGGAAGCTCCTCCTTATTTCCTCCTCTGGTTCCAAGGCTGGTGAGACAAATCATGCATTATGATGTATTGGTGTATATGTATACCAATTTCCAGGAAGCTCCTTCTTATTTCCTCCTCTGGTTCAAAGGTTTTTGAGGCAAATCATGCATTATGTATTGGTGTATACCAATTTCCAAGAAGCTCCTCCTTATTTCCTCTTCTGGTTCCAAGGCTGGTGAGGCAAATCATGCATTATGTACAGGTGTTTACCAATTTCCAGGAAGCTCCTCCTTCTTTCCTCTTCTGGTTCCAAGGCTGGTGAGGCAAATCATGCATTATGTATAGGTGTATATCCATTTCCAGAAGCTCCTCCTTATTTCCTCCTTTGGTTCTAAGGCTGGTGAGGCAAAGCATGCATTATGTATTATGTATTGGTGTAAAAAAAATAGTATTTATTCTTCATTCTAATTAATTATATTTTTTCGATTGTTTTATCATGGCTGACATATTTATTGTCATTCTGACGGTTGACAACTCTAATTCATGGGCGTAGGAAGGGGGGGCAGGGGGGGCAGCTGCCCCCCCCCTAGAAATTCTCGAGAATATGGAGCACGGAAGGGGCAACTTAAATTTACACTAGATAAAATGATTTTTGGAAGCAAAAAGGTCATCAAGTACCGAAATACGATAAATGCCACATTTTGTCCCTAATCCAACAGCCCCACTGTGAACAATCAAATGTAACTGTGGCAAACTTGTCGCATC
>CM022881.1:14333966-14344033 GCA_012654025.1 Pachypsylla venusta | reverse complement strand
GTCTCGGTTATCAAGAGGAATCATAGTTATTTCTTCTGGGATAGGCATCAGGAATTAACTTTTTATTATTTTTAATTAACTTGTTATTATTATCGAATCTTTTCATTCCTATTACCTTCTTTCATTTCACTCTCATTCACATTTAATTCTGATACACATCTCTCATTCTCTCCCATTCTCTTCTATCCCAGGCAACTCTATTCCACACACTTTCTCCGCATACCTTTCTCATTTTTTCATCTCATTTTATTTTAGGCCTGCCTCTTCTTCTTTTCAAGTCCCTGGGGTACCAATCCATGATTGTTTTGGTCCATCCGTCGTCTATTGTTCGTACAATGTGCCCTACCTAGTTCCACTTTCTTCTCAAAATTCTCCCTATTATATCCTCTATTCTTGTTGTTTGTAGTAGATGCAAGAAAGTTTCCTCACAAATCAGAAGATGGGGAGCAGAGAAATGTGTTGTGCATTTAAGAACACATTGCTGATATTCGAATGGCTTCGGGCCAGTTTTTTACATTATTTTGTGAACACTTCTGAATTTCTTCGAGGGACCGATGTGAACACAGGAAGTCCTCATCTAGAAAATGGTTTAATAAATACCTACACCTTTTCCATTTTGAAATTAATAAAAAATTTCTCATCTATCTTTTTTGAACAGAACTATAATTTCTTTTTCCCATGATCGCTGTGATATTAAAAAAAATATATATATAAGAAAAAAAAGTTAGAAATTATTTGCATCGAACCTGACTAGGTCTAAAACGCTAGGTTACTCTAAAACGTCTCAGCGATACGCTGATTTTGGTTTTAGTTATTTGTATATACATGAAAACTTATGAACAAGTGGAATACTCCAGTTAGAGGCATTAAAATTGTTTTGAATTGTCACTAGATAATTATCTACATTTTTAATTAATTAAAACCAAGTAAAGGCTTATTATTATTATACTATAATTTTCCTATGCAGTCATATTTTTCTCCAAAATACGGGAAATATTCCGATTTTTAACCACACAATATTTTTTATCCAGTTCCATAGAACTTACTGTTTGAAAGTTTTAGAGCTAACACACAGAAAAAATTGAGGGGGGGGGGTAATTTTTTTTTCGTGACGATTCCTAATGTTCATTATTGAAAATCAGCGCCCCTATTACGCGGAGGAGGTGTATTTCTGAATCATGTTATTAAGCAATAATAATTGCTCACTTTTGGTTTATTATTTTCAATAATGAACCTTTGGAATCGTCACACAAAAAAAATCTCCCCCCTCAACGTTTCCATACTGAAATTCTAATATGGAACCCTACTGAGGATGGCGGGAAGTTTTGGGCACAATTAGACCCCAAATGGGGGGCCTACTTACACTAGGTGTGTCCGTGTTTGCGGACAAAAAGGGGCGAGCGGTGCTTTACTTTGAAGAGATTTTTTTTTTAATTTGTAATAGAGGTCAGTTTAAAAAGTATTACGCTCTGTAAAAGATAGTAAGATGCGCTGAGGCGATGTTGCTTGCTCTACGACTAAGCTCAAACTGATGCTTAAAATTATGATTGTAGGGCTAATTATGTATGTAGAAACCCTTTAAAATCTTTTACGTTTCCTGGAGTATAGACTGAACGTTTATAATTCTAATCTGATGTGAATACTCTCTTTTCCTATAAAATTTCAAAGGATTTAAACCTTTTAAAATTCTTGGAAATACAAATTGAAAGTAAATCAAATTGTAAGCTGTGCTTGAGAATTTTCGTCAAATATATCATTATGAAATCCAACGATCAATATATTATTGTCAGTATAACCACGTAATGAGAAATGTAATAGGTAGGGCGGTGGCAGAGGGGTGGGGTGGCAATGAGTAGGACTGAAGAATGAGGGATATGCATTGTGTATAGGCCTAAACTGTTTTTTTAACATTATATAGAATATGTAAACAAAAAAATCGTGTCAATCGACCAAGTAGTTTCGGAGGAGTAGTGTATAATTGAAAGCCCGAAGCTGTGGGTAAGAGGGACTCGCTTAAATGTAATAGGTAGGGCGTTGGCAGAGGGGTGGGGAGACAATGAGTAGGACTGAAGAATGAGGGATATGCATTGTGTATAGGCCTAAACTGATTTTTTAACATTACTTAAAAAGTTTTTAAGATAGCTTTATGAAACTCAATCTATGCAACCCTAAGGTTGTATAGAATATGTAAACAAAAAAATCGTGTCAATCGACCAAGTAGTTTCGGAGGAGTAGTGTATAATTGAAAGCCCGAAGCTGTGGGTAAGAGGGACTCGCTTCGCTCGCCCCAATAACGAATTTCATCAAAATAGGTGGACGCTAAATCACGGCGTAAGGCGGAAAGTGTGATGCGGTGTAACTAGTACGGAGGGCGGTGAATGAACGGATTGTTTTTAATCAATTTTTGGAATGTGCATACCTTGAAACTTAATATACGAGTAGTTTTCTTAATATATTCTAATTGCTAGCTCTTCTCCCCTCCCCTTTCTATCAGCATACATATACATATAATTATCCATACATGGCTACAGAATTTCTGCAAATTAAAAAAAAAAAAAAAAATACCACACAAACACAAAAAACATGTTCAAAGCAAATGTGCAGTGAAGCGAAAGCCTTCCATTTTTTTTGCCTCTCTTCTTTTTAAATGTGAAAATTAGAAAATGTAATTAACAGATTATGTTATGAAAATTAAAGGCGTCTAGGAATGGAAAATAGAAAATAGTGGCGGCAGAGGCTCCCCGGAGGATCCTCCCTATTTCTTTTAAAAAGAATAAAGTAAATGATTTCCTTCTGAATCCCCTTGCAAAAATCTCAGATCCCCTAACAGACTTATTAAGGCCAAGTATGATTAGATTTCTCAGGAAAATATAACTTGATTGACCCAAAGTAAAGTTCTCTAAGGGCTTCTTTTGCCATGTATTAAGCTTTCGCAGTTCCTGATAGAGTCAGAGCAAGTTCTTCGCGAGAAAGATCTGCGGCGCCCCTGATAGACCTAATGTGAAGTCCTGCAGAGAGTTTCCTAGGCCATGTAGAACACATCTTACAGGAACATTTGCGGTACCTCATCTAGAATTGAAGGACCCAAAGCAAAATTCTTTAGGGACCCCTTTTGTCACGCATGTACCTAAAGTTGCGGAGCCCCTGATAGAGCCAGAGTCAAGTCCTTCGGGGCCCGTTTAAGGCATATATAAATTTATTATACCACAGAAAGACTTGCGGGACCCCTGTTCGACCTGATGTGAAGTCCTTTAGGGGGCTCCCTAGGCCATGTATAACTACGTCCCACAGGAATATTTCCGGAGCCTCTGCTGAACTAAATGTAAAGTCCTTTGACGACCTTTCAAATTACGAGTATGTACAGTTTTAAAATCTACGGGACCATAGTGTTGTAATTGCTCCCCAGATTTTTTCGGTCCTTCCACCTGGCCTTCAAGTACATGACATAAATGCAATACAGTAATTTGTATCTTGTAGTCATAATCTCATTACTACTGGCCATAGTCATATTTTCCAGAGCTTCTGATTTCATATATTTGTGTAGAACTGTCTACAATTCATTCTTCAGGGAGGTGGATTGTGCATACTGTATTTTTGTTTATAGGTGATTTGACACTTAAAAAGTGTTTTTGTGTGAATTTAAAAAACAACAACAGGATATTTTCCATTATTTTCAAAGAGTAGGCAGGACAAACATGCAAAAACAGGGCATGTCTTGCCAAAGAAGGACTACTGGTAACCCTAACCCCACCCCAAAGTTTGAGAGAGGGGATTATGTAGCGGCGCCCTAGCGAAAATTTCCGGGGCCAGCTTGACTTGCGCCGCCACTGATGAAAAACCAGTAAAGGTGAGGATCAGAAACGAAGGAGGGAAAAGAACGCGCAGAAAATAATGTGTTTGTTCTTTATTATTCTTTTGTGTCTTCCACAACTCGTTCCTTCCAGAAAACGGAACTGAAGAGGGGAGTAAAGATGAAAGGAAAAAGGGGAACGGGGGGGATGGAGAGGAACGGAGGGGACTTCGCACTTCTGATAATTGTCCTCCAATTAAAAATTGAATGTTGGCATGTTAAATTTTATTTGAGTACACAATTAACATGATCACTCATGTTAATTGACATGATCACTCATGTTAATTAACATGAGTGAACCTGACAGTCATGTGACGTTTGTACATGAGCTATATGAAGCACATACTACAGGGTGACGTAATTATAATTGCTTTATTTGTTCACTCTTTTATTTTTTAAATGACAAGTGCGAGTAATTTCATTTTTCATATACACAAGACCGGTTTAAGGTTGAAGAGAAGGATGCTGTTGCAGGCGTCGCCAAAAATCTGAAAGGCACCAAAATAGGGAAAAGAAAAAATAAATAAATACGGCGGTAACAACTAACTGACAAACAAAGTAAAGGCAAAGATCTTATTGATATAAATAGAAAAAATCCACACACAAAAAAATCTGATTCAATACCCCTTTCTAAGAAGCAGCGAATTGTTTCGATACCGATATTATTGAGATAATATCGATGTTATATCGACATCGTTTGTCAAATGCAGCCTGAGCGGGGGAGCAAATCCAAGGAACACAGTTTGCGCACGCATCACTCAGTAAATAATTATTTTATTGTAATGTACCTAATTGTGTAAAGTTTTCATTCTTTGTAGAAACTATGTCAGGAAATATAAGAAAAAGAGGAATGCACAATTAAATAGGGAAGAGAAAAAGATGGCGAAAACGTTCCAAAAGTTATTGAAAGCTACATTCAATAACTTTTGAATGTAGCTTTCAATAACTTTAAATTTTTCGGCTATTTCTCGGCTATAGATTATTTCAAGTTCCTTAGAAATGGTGTCGTACAATATTTTTGACAAATAATAGTTCATTGAACGTTTTGTTCGTTCTAGTTTCCTGAAAGGAATTTATTGGGCGGAGTGAAGTGCAGCTCCCTACAAACTGCAATATTTTGTGACCCTACTCCTCCGAAACTACTCAACCGATTATCACAATTTTTTGCATATTTTGCATATACCTATCCAAGGGTGCATATATCTATTCTCAGAACGATATTGGACCGTTTTTGAGTTACAGCCGAATTTTTAACCAAATTTATTGATCCGCGGTGCGATATCGTAAATTTTGTAGTAACAACATATTAGTACTTAATATTAAGACTGACTTTTCGAAATACTCTTTATCAGTTTCGTTGAGACCTGAATCATTTGGTACCGTTGCTTGTTTTTTGAACCCAACGATAATCTTTAGAAAAATGACTCGGTCAGATATCTGTGATAATGTCTGCTCCAGGTATTTTTGAATTTTCGTGCGACAGCTACGTTTCATAGATTTTCCTTCATTATTTCCATATACCTAATTCTGATGCTGAGTTGGTTGATAAAACTCAAAGTTTGTTTTGATGCAATAAAAATCAATATCCGAGTTTTTAATATTACCTATTTAATATAGGTAATATTCTCAAAAAAATCATTTTTTAACGGAACAATGGAGCAATTAAAAAAAAAAAAAATGCAATTTCAAATGACTACCGACCGAATCATCAAAATTTTATACTTCTAGTGCGCGAAAATTCGAGGTTCAACTCGTACTGGTTTCAGCGCCGAAGTGAGCTTCAGGCTATGATAGATCCGCACGATTAGCACCCATTGTTTCATGACGGCCAGTGCTGCTGATCTATAATGACTCTCGAATAATCAAAAGTTTATAATTTTAATGCTCGAAAACTGTAGGTAAAACGAATGGCTCAGCCCGGTTTTGTCGGACTAGGTGTTAGATTTTTTCACACCTGGTTTGTTCTGTTTGTCTTCTTGTACCACGATAACTGCTGAACGCCAAAGCCGATTTTAATTCAATTTGTTATGAACATTCATCATTATTAGCTGATTACTTTTTACGCCAACTGAAACCTCGTGTGGTGGCCATTTCAAGTGAGCGATGTCTACAGTTCATGAAACTACTAGGTAATTAAGATTTTTTAAAGAAAATAATTCTCATCGGGCCTAAAAAAGTTCTCTGCTAAGAATCATAGCTGAATCTCACATTACGCTTATTGCCAGCACATCATGATAATGCAAACCATGCTCGTAATAGGGATGATTCCCCATTCCTGATCATTAAAATGGTCCACGATGTGCCAGCACATCATTATAATGCAAACCTTGCTCGTAATAAGGATGATTCTCCATTCCTGATCATTGAAGTGGTCCATCATGTGCCAGCACATCATTATAATGCAAACCTTGCTCGTAATAAGGATGATTCTCCATTCCTGATCATTGAAGTGGTCCATCATGTGCCAGCACATCATTATAATGCAAACCTTGCTCGTAATAAGGATGATTCTCCATTCCTGATCATTGAAGTGGTCCATCATGTGCCAGCACATCATTATAATGCAAACCTTGCTCGTAATAAGGATGATTCTCCATTCCTGATCATTGAAGTGGTCCATCATGTGCCAGCACATCATTATAATGCAAACCTTGCTCGTAATAAGGATGATTCTCCATTCCTGATCATTGAAGTGGTCCATCATGTGCCAGCACATCATTATAATGCAAACCTTGCTCGTAATAAGGATGATTCTCCATTCCTGATCATTGAAGTGGTCCATCATGTGCCAGCACATCATTATAATGCAAACCTTGCTCGTAATAAGGATGATTCTCCATTCCTGATCATTGAAGTGGTCCATCATGTGCCAGCACATCATTATAATGCAAACCTTGCTCGTAATAAGGATGATTCTCCATTCCTGATCATTGAAGTGGTCCATCATGTGCCAGCACATCATTATAATGCAAACCTTGCTCGTAATAAGGATGATTCTCCATTCCTGATCATTGAAGTGGTCCATCATGTGCCAGCACATCATTATAATGCAAACCTTGCTCGTAATAAGGATGATTCTCCATTCCTGATCATTGAAGTGGTCCATCATGTGCCAGCACATCATTATAATGCAAACCTTGCTCGTAATAAGGATGATTCTCCATTCCTGATCATTGAAGTGGTCCATCATGTGCCAGCACATCATTATAATGCAAACCTTGCTCGTAATAAGGATGATTCTCCATTCCTGATCATTGAAGTGGTCCATCATGTGCCAGCACATCATTATAATGCAAACCTTGCTCGTAATAAGGATGATTCTCCATTCCTGATCATTGAAGTGGTCCATCATGTGCCAGCACATCATTATAATGCAAACCTTGCTCGTAATAAGGATGATTCTCCATTCCTGATCATTGAAGTNTAACTCGAAAACGGTTTGACATATTTTAGTTCTGATAATTTTCCTGGGATCGTAGACCATGATTTTGGGGGAGTCCATTCCCATCAATTTTTCGCTATCTGCTACCGTTTGGGCTGTGGTATTGTAACAGACAACCCCTCATAGGTACACACAAATTTCTCATTTATATATTAAGAAATGAAAAATTTGCATTATAAAATGTACATTCTGAATAGTACAGCTCCTTTGAATCGACTAATGCGTTTCTTCGGAAAAAAAATAAAGACGATCCTAATTAGGACACAATATTACAAGGAGTTTTTTTTCTATATGGCTATTTTAACTGAGTGAAGTCCTTAGTAGCAGTTGTAACATATTCAAAAAAGAAGATGGAATTTAGAAAATTAATATTTTATAATGAAAACGAAAAGAACAGAGTTGACAAAACAAACACAGAAGTAAAGATTCTTCGGAATTTCTAATTATTTAAAAAGCATATTTTAAGCTTTTCATAGCAAAATGCAATCAAATTACTTCAGTTTTTGTAAATTTTGTTATTTTAACTTTATCTTCATATATGGGAGACAAAGTATTGTAATCGTGCAGAAGAAATCGATATTTCCGACGTATGACGTTACACGTACGCACGGAATGAACTGCTGGTCCGATTTTGATGAAATTTGGCACAAGTAATTTTTCGGCAAAAAAACCAACCAATGTTTATCTTTTTCTCGATATCGCCCCCTGGGGCGCCTCTAGGCCCCGAAGAGCTTTTTTAAGACAGAATTTCCAAAATTTAAACCACATAACCAATTTGGATGAAATTTAAAATCATTAATATGGAATCATTTTATCTAAAATAAATGGTCTCTCCGACAACGATCATACCACGTTGAATACACCAGTTCCCGTCAGATCACTGAAGTTAAGCAACGCCTGGCGTGGTAAGTACTTGGATGGATGGCCGCTTGGGAACACTATGTATCGTTGGCTCTTTTTTCCGGCCCAACCCAGGCTGGGTGAGGTCATTGTGGGTAGCTGGTTTGCAAGTTTCCAGCGAATGGAGGTAAAACCTCCGTCTTGAATGACCAATAGATGTTAAAGAGACGTTAAGCCAAATTAAAAAAAAAAAAAAAATGGTCTCACGCGGGCATATCCCAACAAGGTCCTTAAAATGGAAATCCTTTTTAAAAGAAAACGGTTCAATAATTTCACATGGAAAATAAATAAATAATGTCTTGAGCCGACAGGGATCACTCAAAGTATTGAAAATTAATTTATCACTGTTTTCAACTTTTTATTCAGGGTCCTCCCCCTCGGTTCAGGAATAAGAACGTCGCCATTGGACCAAATCTCTAAAATCAAAACTACATAACCAATTTGGATGAAATTTAACATATAAAAAATATGTAAAAATATATTTTTTATATGTAAAAAGCTCCTTCAATTAAATATCGTCGCTTTTAAAAGAAAATGGTCCCGTTCAATTATGGTCTGGAGTCTAAAGGGGTTATTCGACTCATTAGAATAACTATTTTCCTGTTTTTAGCCAGAGTCACCCCCTCAAGGTCCAGGACCAAGAACTTCTCATTTTAACCAAATCTCTAAATCTGGTAATCATAGCAATATTTTACCTATATCTATACTTTGGTCCGTGGAGGGGTAAATTCACCAGAGGTCCCATTAACAGGCCCCCAGCAGGGTCCAGAATATGAATAAATGTAAAAGTCCTCTAATTTCAATCAAATTTGGTATACACAGTCACCTGAGTACTTTATTGGATATTTTTTTGGTATTTCGAAGAAATTTCGCTTTTGGGGACCTGATGCCAGGTCCCACAAATGTAAAAATATAAAAGTCGTCCCATTTTGATTACTATACTTGGGTGACTGAGTAGTAAGTCTCGTTGACATGGTTGATTTATCAATCAACCATGTCAACGACTGCCAGAAACTACAACACGATCTGAGTGCCTGTGAAGCGTGGTTGATTGATAATAAAATGAAGTTCCATCCTGACAAATGCGAGGTAATGACGATCACAAACAAAACAGAAGAAATCCAATTTGAATATGAAATAAATAATTTTAAGATAGGTACCATCAATTAAACAAAAACAAGATCTAGGTGTGATATTCCAAAAAAACATGAAATTCAATCAGCACATAGATGACGTCATCAGTAAATCTTATCAATCCCTGGGTCTACTACATAGAAGTTTCAAGTATTTCCAAAATCTAGACACATTTATAATCCTGTATACTTCTTTCGTCAGATCCAAGCACGATTATGCTGCTATAATATGATCACCCGGTACAAAACAAAACATCAAAAAAATCGAAAAAGTACAAACGAAATTTGTAAGACATCTTTTTTATAAGGAGAACGGATTCTACCCCACTTACCCCGAACCCGTGTCGTATATCTCCATGTGTGACAATCTACATCTAATCACACTAGAGAATAGAAGAAAGATGATATATTTAATATTCATTTATAAAATATTAAATAATATACTCGATGCTCCCAATTTGGTGAACATATTGAATTTTGAAATTCCAGATGCGAGGTTAAGGGCAAGAAATAAATACTTCCACATACCCAGAACTCGGACAAATTGTTATACAAACTCCTGGATAATAAAAGCACTGTCACTATTCAATGTTTATAGTGCCGAGTTGGATCTGAGTGATGGGATTGAAACATATAAAGCCAATTGCGTGAATCTGTTCTGAACTCGGACAAATTGTTATACAAACTCCTGGATAATAAAAGCACTGTCACTATTCAATGTTTATAGTGCCGAGTTGGATCT
>CM022881.1:14309772-14333231 GCA_012654025.1 Pachypsylla venusta | reverse complement strand
GCTTATTTTAGTTAAAAATGTAATTATTATTAAACACTCTAGTCAACTAGCTAACACATAACACAAACCACAAATAATAATAGGTAACTAAAAATTTGAAAATATGTAGAAAAAAAGTTAAATCGCCCTAACTTTGCACTTTGTTATGTAAACCTTTCCCAAAAAGTGTTTTCTGCGTGACATTGAAAAAGAAGCACAGGGTTAGATGATATACACTTGCGTTTCACATTTGATTGCTTATCTCGAAAAAAAATTGGGGGGGGGGGCTATAGCCGGTCAGCCCCCCCCTTGTGTACGCCCATGACCCAAGTATTATATTTGATAATTTTGTAGAAATTTTGGCACCTGAAATCTGATATTCTAGGATCCAGTCTACTCTGCAAGCTGCAAGTGCCTTGTATATGTATAATTCTAAGAATAAAAAAACTCTTCTAATGTGACACATGGTTTATTTTTTTAAAATAATACTATCACTAAAGAGCAACGTCCACAGCCGTAGGCTACAAAATACTTTAAAATAATATTATCACTAAAGAACAAAGTCCACAGCCGAAGGCTACAAAATCTTATTAAAATAAAGGTCAACGGCAGCAAAAAAAAAATTTTAATAATATCACTAAAAGACTTCAAACATTAAAAGAGCAACATCTACATTCGACGGTAGTCTGTAGAATGATTAAGGAAGAGAAAGTCTAGTACTATTTTCCGTACCATTTATACTTTCTGTTCTTATTTTTCAAGTGAAATCTGAAATTTCTCTGAATCTTTTATTAGGAAAGTGTATATGGTACAACATAAAAACATGATAGGTACATCATAGACCCCCTCCCCTCTTGACTTTTGAACGGTACATACTAGAAACTTTAAATTTTGTTTCCTTTCAAATGATATACCTACCATTCGATATGGTCAAATTAAAAACCTAGAGTCCGTCACCCAGAAGCTCTCAAAATCGGCCCTTTTTTTTTTTACTTTCCTTATCCTATAAAAAGGAATCTATTGTAATGTGTAATGGGCTGAAAATTTCGATGTCGAGTTTTCAATTCCAAAATACGTTTTGGGTTCCTTAGAGTTCAAATCTCGAGTTTCAGCTATTGGTCAGTGTATGTGTCTGTCGGTCTGGAAACAACATATTTCAAGAACGGTAACTGTTATAGTGTTATAACACCATTAGTAGATCAGTTGGTTCAGGCAGTGGATTCGTAACCAGGAAGTAAATAAAGGTCGCAGCAACAATTGCAGTCTCAATAAAGATTGGTAACCAGTTCAATAATATAATAACAACTCAATGGTCAGTTATTCGGGAGTGGCGACCCCAGAGCCCGAACAAGTAGTTGATGATCCCTGGATGGTTACCATAGACAGTAACGTCCAAGGATGTACTGTGGTCACTCATTAGTATCACATGAACACCAACTGCGAACGTCCTGCTGGTGATCAAAAATACAAGCGACCATGTCAAGCCGAAGACGGAAACATTACTCTATGGCCAGCTGGGGAGAGTCTGTACCCAGAATGGGCGATTCCCTAACTGCCTTCTATAGCGTTTGATCTCCAGAGGAGCGGCCATAGAAAATGAACACAAATCCAGAAACCTCCCTACTTAAAAAGATCGGCTCCCTGATCAGTGTCTATTTGCTGGTAGGACAACCGTTATACTCCTCAGACATGTCCTCGGACGAGTCAGATAACCGGACTGTACCTGACGGGAACTGGCCGCAGTCCCAACTGGTAACCGAATTGCAACAACCTAACAAATCTACCCTTAAATTAGTGCAAACTTGACAAAAGACTATCAATGCTGAAGGACCTAGTTCTATCCATCGAACAGAAATATCAGGCGTAGAATAAAATGTACAACCTACATGAACCACGATGTTATAGAAATACACTTCCATGAAACACAATGTGAACAGTTCAAGACTACAGGAAAAAACTACACCAAGCATTCACGCAAAAGTACCCACATTTAACTAACATCACCGAAAAAAAAAAAAAAAAAAAAAAAAAAAAAACATAGCCAATAGAAGATCAGCAATAATGAAGGATAATCGACTCCCAACAAGCACAATAGATGGAATAAGATCAGAAATTTATGCAAGAATTTGAAAGAAATAGTACAAGGGAAGATCCAAACCCAAACGGAGCCCTGGAAGCAACAATAACCAATGAACAAAGCCCACAGGAATAAAACAATGTAGAACAACCATCAGAACATAACAATATACTGGGCTGTCGATATTTATACCGATAATATCAAATATCGATATTGAGGTTTCGATATATCGATATTCTAACATCCAATAATATTTAATTCTTCTTTCGATACGGCAACCCAATTTGGTAAATGTTTGAAGATCTTGTAAAAAAGGGGGCTATAAGCAGAGTGAATGAGTAAGTGAGTGAGTGGGTGAGTGGTATTAGAGTTTTATGAATATAGATTGATCTATTAAATGAATCGTCTAACTTGATGTTTTTATTTGAAATTCTTCTGACTATATTATCCGAAGTATTATCAATAAAAAAAATAACGAAAGGCAGTTCATAAAAAACAAATAAAAAGAATGCCTTTTCTATTTCTGCATCATAAAGTTACATTCTGTCGTTAAAAAAGGTAATCAAATAGTGTACCTATCTGTTAAACTGCTGATAACTAGGGAATGCTATTAGCTTTTTAAAGGCTGTTCAAAGTAAAGGCTGCTTTTTTCGTATCATTATCCAAAGATATCTTATCGGAACAACTATTAAACATGTTCTTTCTTTATAATTGTGTTTTTATTTTTACAAAAGAGTGTTCACATACAGATGCATACTTTCTTATCTTATTGCATATCACATATTTTTGCATATAATAATAATCCCCCCTGCAAAAAAACACCAATTTGTTGTAGACTTAGGATTCGAGAATTAAGTAGTGGTTAATGAAAAACGCTTTAACTAACTCAAAAACTCGGGAAGAACCTTAAAACACTTTATTAAAGAAAAGAAAATAAAAAAAGGGTAACAAAAAGTCGTACACTGTCTATCTGCAAAAAAATCGGGATTTTCAGTGTGTAATTCACAAACTGAAAATTCACAAACTGAAAATTCACAATTAAATCTCTTAAACTTGACTCACTAAACTGAACTATAAAATTACTCATTTTTACTCGGAGCTACATTTTATACATTTTAATCAAAATTCTAGAAATTTCCAGTAGTCATGGAATAAGCAAATTAACTAGAAGTTTACATTCCAGAAATTCAAATATAAAAGACTGGTGTCGCTATCTATTGGATTTCTTTGGAATTAAATGTAATTAGAATCATTTGAATTCAAGTCGGTGCTGCCCTCATCTGTTCCATTCACTTCAATAGGAAGCTTCTGAAAGTTAGCTCTCATCACACTTGCCTATTCATGCTACTTTCATTCGCTACACCCTGTCAATTTACAACTTGGCTTACCTATATATCCACCCAATATTTTTTTTAACTTTTGATAATAAAATCAGCTTAGCATAAAGTTAGACTTCCAGAATGGCTTAAATTTCATTCAACTTAATTTAATATAAGCTCTATTTTGCTATGAACAAAGGATATTCAGTTATTAAAATTTCAACAGAAACATTAGGTGGCCTTTGTTCACAAAAATATTTTTTTTAATTATAAAAGATTACTAAATATATTACGAGCTTTTAATAATCTCCAAATAAAAACATCATGGAATCAAGTGTGTCCTACTTTTTTAGGGTTTCGTACCAGATGAGTATCAAAATCGATATGTGTCTGAGAGTGTGTACACATGTGTCTCTTTTTATTTTATTTTTTTGAAATTATTTACGTAAAATTTGAATAAATTAGATAATAATTAATTTTAAAATTTAATAATTTTGATATCTAATATTTTAACAATCATCTATCAAAATTGGACTTTGATCTTTTAAAACTTGACAATAGACAATGGTATATGTACTCAATAGCAGGAGACTTTATTCACNATCATGGAATCAAGTGTTTTCTCCTTTGCTAGGGATTCGTACCAGATGAGCCGCTGAATTTTTATATTATCTCCAAAAAACATCATGGAATCAAGTGTTCTCCCCACTATTAGGGTTTCGTACCAGATGAGCCGCGGTGTGTTTATATTATCTCCAAATAAAAACATCATGGAATCAAGTTCGCGTTTCGCATCAAATGAGCCGCTGAATGCTTATATGATCTTCAAAAAACATCATGGAAATCATGGAATCAAGTGTTTTCTCCTTTGCTAGGGATTCGTACCAGATGAGCGGATGAATGTTTATATTATCTCCAAAAAATATCATGGAAATCATGGAATCAAATGTTTTCTCCTTTGCTAGGGATTCGTACCAGATGAGCGGATGAATGTTTATATTATCTCTAAAAAACATCATGGAAATCATGGAATCAAGTGTCTTCTCCTTTGCTAGGGATTCGTACAAGATGAACCGCGGAGTGTTTCAATGTTTGAAATTTGAAAAGAATTGGGGCATGGCGGTAAATTAATGTTCAATTGTACAACCATGTACGATGATTTATTAATTTGAAAAAAAAAAAAAAAAAAAAAAAAAAAAAAAAAAAAAAAAAAAAAAAANAAAAAAAAAAAAAAAAAAAAAAAAAAAAAACAACATTATGTATGAGCTACAAATTAATTTGATGAGACACGAGCGCTTTCTTCTGTTACGACGTTGTCAAGTGTACTGAGTTCACTTGACAATGTCGAATGCCGTGTCTCATACTAATTGTAGTGGATACATCACAATATCAAAATGACTGCAAACATCCATCTGTAAACTTAATGTACAATATGTTCGATTGTAGTAAATTATTTATATAACTTTTAATTATTTTAATAGACACATTTTGAAATAAATTGCTGATTTTTTGTATATTTTATTCTCTGAATCTTGTAAAAAACACAGTAAAACATTTTCAATTCCTATTCGAAACAAATCATTTCCGAAAAAAAATCGCATCCATATTTCGGTCTCTTTTCGACAAACACGGACTGAAATATTTCGTTTGTTAACTCCCCTGAAAAGCAGTGTATTTTAAGTTGTGGCGATATTGTATTAGGAGTGCGATATAATTTCATACAGGGTATACAAAAGAAGAAGAAGAACGGAGCTCTACGTGAGCACGGTTTCCAATTTGAAAAATCCCTAGAAACATGTTTCTAAATTACCAAAGGGAAAATAAATTCTAGTGGTTTTCAAATTTTGGGTATTTTCAGGAGGGGTCCAAGGTTGGTCAACTTTAATCACACACAGCCGCAGAGTTTTGATTGAAAAAGGGTTTCTCTCATAAATCTCAAAATAATTTAAATTTCCTAAACTTTCAAAGATGTAATATTTAAGAAAGTGTCAAAAGTTTAAACCACTAGAAAAAATCTCCTTTAGAATAAAGGAGATTTTTCTTCGTTGGGTTCCTTTTTTCGAGAGACACTCTGTATGGTTCAATTACAACTTTCGTTTCAATAAAACTTTATGCTATTAGACACACTGTAGGTAGTAGTGAATAATTTCTTACCGTTTGTTGTGGGTGCAGAAAATGTCTGTTGACAGAGGATTGTGAGACAGATGAAGGCGAGACTCGTCAGATCCATCTGGAACGGTTGGGATTTCCTGAAACAAGGAAAAAGACGACCCAATAGGTACTGGTTTGAGTTAAGGGCTCCGGCTCCAAGCCCTAATAGTCACCGCTCAGTTGGGCCATTCCGTTTGCCCAACACCGCATTATACATTCCCTTTTCTCTCTAATAATGACAATGCTATCAAATTGCTATCAAATATGTTGCCATCAAAAAATCTAAAAAAATAACTACCTTAACGTAGATGTGTCATAATGAGAGATTATGATCCTGAACCTTCTTCACAATCCTGAAGTTTCGGGACTGGAATGATCAGAAAAAAGGATTACAAAGAAATTGGGAACCTCCCAAATATCAAGTAGAAGTAGGTACTTACTATAATAAGTAGATAAAATAAAAAATCAAGTTTTTAACTTGAGAGATGTGTGTGGAGTCCTTTTGTGGAACCACCAAGAGTTTTTAAAATACCATCACATTTTTTACACTTTGCATTTTTACCGTCTTTACACACTGAAAAATGACTCCAAACTGATGAAGGATGGATCTGAATCTTTTTTGTGCGATATAAAACCGTCCATTTTAAAGTCAAACCAAACACAAGTTGTTACGTTCAAATAACGAAATGACCCCAACCAAAACCACATTCAATTGTCATCGAAGATCTACCACGGTGCCAAATTTCAGCTCAATCGGACAATGGGAAGTGGGTTAAATTTAATTTCTAAGATTTACCCACAAACATACATACAAAGCAAGTTAAATAAAAGCCTTTAAAAAGATATTAGAGTATATTAGTACATTAAAAATTAAGCCTTTGCAAAATTTTCCATCAAGTCGAAGATAAAAAGGAACTGTAACAAGTGAAATACCGACTCCTTTGTTTTTACCAAAAGACTAGGCTATGTACTTATTTGTAGATAATTCGTCTAAGTCATACAAACAAAACATTGGTCCATTCGGTCTACACAAAGAAGAAAAGGATTTAAACAGGTCTTGCATTTTTTTATTGCATGACAGATGGCAGCATATCAACTTTCATATAACATCCAAGGTTGATGTATTGGGAGTTTTGGGCCTCATTTTCTAATTCAATAAAAAGTAAGCTTTTTGTTTGTTTTTATTAAATCACTGTCAATCCCGAAAATCCCGGGATCAAATTTTCAGCCATTTTGGGGCGGTATTCCGGGCTCGTAATCTCTACTGATAATATAGTGAAAAGCTCTAAACCTAAGAACAAATTCATTTCAGATTTTATCATTATTTTATTTTTTGAGCGTCTAGCTTAAAGCGGTAACATACTGAAACTGTTTTTCCGATCTTAGTTGAAATGGAGGTCCTTTTCGAACGATTCAGCGTGTTAATTTCAAAATATTTATAATAGTTTGTGTGGGGTCATGTGTAGAAGGGGTCATTTTGATCGCAAGCTAGCATCATTTAGATCAAACAAATTACAAAATTAGGGTTCAAAACTTTAATATCATTTTTGAGGTCACCATAAAAAACAAAAAAGTTGCCCTGGGAAGTCAAACAGCGACGTAGACGGCTTTCCTCTTAGCAGAACTGTGAAACTGGGAATCTGGGATAGTCTCCTGTTGTTCGGTTACAGCTACAGCTGTCTGTATGTTTTCCAGTGACCACAAAATTCGCCACTTGGGCTGATTGTCACCGAGGAGAGTTATGGAATTGTTTTTAGTCATCGAGAACTCATGCAGATATTAAGAGTGAGACATCTACAGAAAATTGTCAATACTCAGAACGCGCTATAAAATAACCAATAATCAAAAAATAATGTTACGTTGGACCAACTGCACTGAAGGTTCTGGAATTTTTTTAACAAATTTTAACCCAAATAGAGAGGTTAGGAAACGTTTGTACGGCCATGCCTTTTTTTTTTTTTTTTTTTTNTTTTTTTTTTTTTTTTTTTTTTTTTTTTTTTTATTGATCCCTAACCGAATTTACTGACATCAGAGGAGACGAAGATGGGAATCTTCAAAAGATACACCCCACTTCTCGACCGGAAAAATATTAATTTGTCCAGTCGCAGCCAGACAAAGACCCTAGTCGAGTGGCGTGGAGGTTATATTGGACTCAATCTCTAACTAATGGTGGGGTAGAAACCCCACCGATTGCTTAACAACTAAACCCACCCTCCCCTCTCTGCCCCGATGCCAGCTATATAATAAAAATCTGTCCCGGCACTGCACGAATGTGCTATTCATCAGGACAGTTGCCTCCTTGTCTATATAATAACTTTAATTTCTAATTCCCCCGCAATCTCATTCATTCTCCAATACACATTTCATTCAAGCGATCTGGCATTCCTTAATTCATTCCAAACTTTTACTCTCATACTCAATGTTCATTCAGTTATTTTCGCGGGTCTTTCAAATATGTTTTCCCTTCTTTTTGGTGAATTAGATCCGCCCAATATTCCATTGAGTACAGATACTGAATTGAACCTTTTTCTATTATTATTTTGGTTATTATTTTTATACGGCCATGTCCCTATTGCGTACTACCGTCCAACATGAATCCATGACGGCCAATAAATAGGCGAGTCTATTTTTTTTTTTCTCAACGGTTCCAGACCCCTGCACTAAATACGTTCAATATGTTTATGTTCAACTGTCACTCCTGCCATTTCTGCTTTCATAGAGTTGCCAGATCGAATAATACGTTGTCAGTCGCATCACTTCATTTCCAGATCAATCACAACGCCCTTGTAGGTAAGTTCAGCATCTGGCCTAGGGGAGGGGGCAGCTGAGATCTTCATGTCGAAAAGGGGGGGGTCGATAAAGTAAATCGTTACTTATTTAACAATAAACTCCCAGTGGTAACTGATGATCAAGTTATTGGGGAGGGGCGACCCCAGGGTCTGAGCAAGTGGTTGATGATCCCTGGATAGTTACAAGTATCAATACCGTCCCAGGAAGTCATGTGGTAACATTTTAATACCACATGAACATCAACTGCGTTCTCCCAATGAAATAAAAAACGATTGTTATTGAGATCTCGGAAAAACGCTACCTCCTGGGGGACAGCACCAGGGCACTTCTGGAGCCACCGCTAGAAGTGACAGTATGCGAGCCGGTAGTGATCGCAGGGAGACAAGAAGAATGCGGCAGACTGCGACCGGGGTACCTGAAAACAATCAAAATGCCGACACAAATGATAACAGTCAAAATACACCCAGAAGGACTGTGACTGCTGGGAGTGCATCTCAGTTAGGCAGTGTCTTATTACCTGAGACCACCTTAGCAGCAATAAAACCAGTGCGTATGAAGTGGACCCAAGATATTAACACATACATCATGCGCACATATTACTATATCACACGTCCCGAAACAGACTCAACAGCTTTCCGCCAAAAACTACACCAAGCGTTTGTTGTAGAATATCCCAATGTTACGATTACTGAACAAAGTATTGCAAATCAAAGACAAACTATTGTTAACAACAAACTTTTAACCGAGGAACTCTAGAGACAATCCAGAGAGAAGTGCGCGAAAGTTGGAAAGAGAAAGAATTGCGTCATTTGAAACAAACCAAAACAACACAATGGCAGAAACTCAAAGTGACAACATAAGAGTTATCGACACTCAAGAAGTTACAGAAAATATCGAAACGAGAATAGAATCAACCAAAGACAGAATAAACGCCAACGATGAGATAACTCTACAACTTAAGGACTTGTTGTCTACAACTCAAATTAAATACAAAGGAATGGATCCAACTAAAAGCCCGCATATTCTAAAGCAGAAACATCAATCAAGTTTGTCAAAACTGGTGATACGTTAAACATACACGTAATACCTGAGTTCCTTGACATTCAAACATTTACTAATCTACACGACCTGGTGTATTAACAGCAGCTATTTTGAATCAAACTGCCAGCGTGGAAGAAGACACTAATTAATAAAGTTGAAATAAAAAGAGCTGGGATACCAAGACTTATAGAATATACAAATGGAAATATGGGTAATAAGTTGATGAAAAATGTGAACAAAATATTTGAGAAATATAAAATCCACACACCAAGAGATAGCCCCAATACTGTACCACTAGACTTCTTAGACACCTTGCAAAAGTTATCTGTGTTCAATTTCAGACTGGAGAGGTATACGAAATGCGATAGGAGAAAACAAGAAAAGGATGTAAATAGCAACTTATCATATACTCAGTACCTAATACTCAGAGAAGTCAAGAAGAAAACCAAAAAACTATCTTCTTGTTACTTGGATTACCAGAAATCTTATGACAGCGTACCCTAAAATGGTTAATTAAGATTAAGGTCTTGCAACTCTACAAAGTCCACCCCATATTGATGGAATGTCTTCACCAAATGATGCAATCCTGGAACACCACCATACACCTAACAACAAAACAAACATCTATAACCAGGGAGATTCCTCGAGTCCTTTGTGGTTTTGCCTAGCATTAAATCCGCTTTCCAAAATGTTCAATAAAACGAAAATAGGGTACACCTTGAACAAACAAGTGAAACACACCATCTCACACCAGTTGTACATGGATGACTTGAAACTATACGCAGTACCCCATGATCAACTGAAAGAACTAGTCGGAATAGTGGAATAGTTCTCCAGAGACAAATGTAGGTTTGCAGTTTGAGCTTGACAAATGCAAAGTGATAAATATCGATAAAGGAAAATACCAAACCGGCGAAATTCAACTAGCAGGAGGAGTTTTACAATGGAAAAATATACGGAAAGCCGAAAAAAAAACAGATGGAAACTATACGTTTATAACGTTTGTTAATTTTTTTGAATCTTCCCACCAAATTTACCAAATACGATTTAAGGATGCGACAAGTTTGCCACAGTTATATTTGATTGTTCACAGTGGGGCTGTTGGATTAGGGACAAAATGTGGCATTTATCATATTTCGGTACTTGATGACTTTTTTGCTTCCAAAAATAATTTTATCTAGTGTAAATCTAAGTTGCCCCTTCCGGGCTGCATACCCTTGGTGATTTCTAGGGGGGCAGCTGTCCCCCTGCCCCCCCTTCCTACGCCCATGCACAACATCGTTTTCTCAAAGCCATATTATTCTGGATTTGCAGGATTGTTCTCTTCTTCCTACTCCCACAGGATATTTTCATGTACCCTAACCCAGATTCACATCTTGCATTCCTTTTGCATCATGCTCGCCTTTTTTTCCTTTCACACATTTGCTCTTATATTTTTAATTAATAGATAAAAGAAGGAAAATTAATATCCATGAATGCAGAAGTTGGAATTCCAGACCAGCTTGAAAGCGAAAGGAAGGGGCGACAGTTGTAAAAGTTATGGAGCAGCAAAATGAGCTTTTTTGGGGTGTGATCATTATTCAGCTTATGTAAAGCTTATCACAATGATCAATTTTGATGAAATTTGGTATGTAGGTCTCTATCAGAGTCCTGCATACTCATAACTTGCAGAACTACTATAATCCATTACAACAGAGCCGCCAAACGATTTTCGGTTATAGCCGATTTTTTTGGCTAGATATCCCCCCCCCCCAAATTCAATCCTGGCTAAAGCCCTCACGTTTAGCGCACATCTTACAACTAAGGACGAAAATTGGATATGCCCCCCCCCCTCCACGAAAGAAAATCCTGGGTGCGCTGTTGTAGGTGCCTGTTCTAAAATTACGTAATCAAATGACTTTCTCCGTGTTTAGTCCCTACAGAAAAATTGTTCCCAAAAAATATGAAATGTTTATCCACATATTAAAAAAACAAAACGGGAATATTTTGGTTTCTTTGGAGGGAAGACACATTTAGAAAGGGATCCCCTATTTTTCTAGTAGATTCTTCCATAACTTACCCCACACAAACAAAAACTAGTAAATAATAACAACTTCATCCCTACAAAAACTAGCACTATAAAAGAGAAAAAAATGTCTGACCATTCACTTGATTCCATACATTTTTACGGTTATGTAATCCATACGTTCAAAATGAGTATATTACCCTTTTTTGGGAAAAGCTAAAAACGTGACTTGAATAATAATTTTAAAAAGGAAAAAAAGACAAAATGAACATGAGTGACATATTCAGACAATTGGGGACGGAAGAGGGACTCGTAGGAATGGACAACTCCTGGGGGAGTGGGTATGGGCAGTGGCATAACTAGGGGGGCGTCAGGGGAGATCCGCCCCGGGTGTTACCCCGAAGGGGTGATACTCAGGGACTCAGTGACACCTGTAATTTTACGACCAAATAATTTTACGGTGACTTCGAAGTCACCTACAGTCACCCCGAGGTAGGTACGTGCAAGCGTATAATAAGTAGGTACGCGCAAGCGAATAAAATAAAAGGGATGGCGCACATTGGATTAATAGAAGGAGGATAGGAAGAAAAAAAGAAAAAAAGTGAAGTGAATTATATCAGTAACGCACTAGCGGATGAGAGATGGCGCACATAGGATTAATAGAAGGGCAATAGAAAGAAATAAAGAAGAAAAAGTGATGTTAATATCGGTAGCGCACAAGCGGGTGAGGGATGGCGCATATTGGATTAATAGGAGGAGGAAAAGAATAAATAAAGAAGAAAAAGTGAAGTGAATAATATGAGTAACGCACTAGCGGATGAGAGATGGTGCACATTGGAATAATAGAAGGACAATAGAAAGAAATAAAGAAGAAAAAGTGATGTGAATATCAATAGGGCACTAGCGGGTGAGGGATGTCGCACATTGGATTAATAGAAGAAATAAAGAAGAAAAAGTTATGTGAATATCAATAGGGCACTAGCGGATGAGGGATGGCGCACATTGGATTAATAGAAAGACGATCGGAAGAAAAATAAAGAAGAAAAAGTGATGTGAATATCAGTAGTGCACTAGCTGATGAGGGATGGCGCGCATTGGATTAATGGAAGGACAATAGAAAAAAATAAAGAAGAAAAAGTGATGTGAACATCAGTAGCGCACTAGCGGATGAGGGATGGCGCACATTGGATTAATAGAAGGAAAATAGAAAGAAATAGAAGAAGAAAAAGTGATATGAATATCAGTAGCGCACTGGCGGATGAGGGATGGCGCACATTGGATTAATGGAAAGACAATAGAAAGAAATAAAGAAGAAACAGTGATGTGAATATCAGTAACGCACTAGCGGATGAGGGATGGCGCACATTGGATTATTGGAAGGACAATAGAAATAAATAAAGAAGAAAAAGTGATGTGAATAAGTAGCCTATCCATCATCTGCTAGATGAGGGATGGAGCACATTGGATTAATGGAAGGACGACAGGAAGAAATAAAGAAGAAAAAGTGAAGTGAATAAGTAGCCTATCCATCATCCGCTAGGTGAGGGATGGAGCACATTGGATTAATGGAAGGAGGACAGGAAGAAATAAAGAAGAAAAAGTGATGTGAATAAGTAGCCTATCCATCATCCGCTAGGTGAGGGATGGAGCACATTGGATTAATGGAAGGAGGACAGGAAGAAATAAAGAAGAAAAAGTGATGTGAATAAGTAGCCTATCCATCATCTGCTAGATGAGGGATGGAGCACATTGGATTAATGGAAGAAGGACAGGAAGAAATAAAGAAGAAAAAGTGAAGTGAATAAGTAGCCTATCCATCATCCGCTAGATGAGGGATGGAGCACATTGGATTAATGGAAGGAGGACAGGAAGAAATAAAGAAGAAAAAGTGAAGTGAATAAGAAGCCTATCCATCATCCGTTAGATGAGGGATGGAGCACATTGGATTAATGGAAGGAGGACAGGAAGGAATAAAGAAGGAAAAATGAAGTGAATAAGTAGCCTATCCATCATCCGCTAGATGAGGGATGGAACACATTGGATTAATGGAAGGAGGACAGTAAGCAATAAAGAAGAAAAAGTGAAGTGAATAATGGGATGTGCTCCATCCCATCATCCGCTAGATGAGGGATAGAACACATTGGATTAATGGAAGGAGGACAGTAAGCAATAAAGAAGAAAAAGTGAAGTGAATAATGGGATGTGCTCCATCCCATCATCCGCTAGATGAGGGATGCAACACATTGGATTAATGGAAGGAGGACAGTAAGCAATAAAGAAGAAAAAGTGAAGTGAATAATGGGATGTGCTCCATCCCATCATCCGCTAGATGAGGGATGGAACACATTAGATTAATGGAAGGAGGACAGTAAGCAATAAAGAAGAAAAAGTGAAGTGAATAATGGGATGTGCTCCATCCCATCATCCGCTAGATGAGGGATGGAACACATTGGATTAATGGAAGGAGGACAGGAATATCAATAGCGTACTTGAAGGAAGGAGGCTATACAGCCCAGTATTTTTTTATGGAATAATGGGTTAGAAAACATTAAACGTTATAGTCGAACCTGGATAAACAGGAATTCAAGGGACCGGCAAGATTCCTTTTTGGTGTTATTTTCAATAATGAACATTTGGAATCGTCACGAAAAAAACCCTCCCAATGTGAAACACGTGGATTTAATATTTTACTGGTTAAAAAATTGTTTTAAACTCCCCCCCCCCAAAAAAATACCCCTTACAGTTCTGGGTTAAAATTAGACCCTAAATTTGACATACATGCCAAATTTCAAGTCTCTGGATCTTACCATTCTACTTTTATACAGGATTAATCAAAACCGCTAAAAAGCGGTAAAAACCGCCAGCGACATTTTTAATTGAACCCTAAAGTTTCGAATCCCACAGAAGTTCTAATGACATAATATGTACCAAATTTCAAGACTCTAGCTCGTATCATTTTCTTTCCAGACAGGATAAGTGAAAACCGCTAAAAAACGGAATGAGCACCAACGGTACATCCGATTGCACCGAAAAGTTTCGGGGCACAATTAGACTCCTTTATACCAAATTCCATCCAAATCAGTCAACGCTAAGTGGCAAAAGAACTGCATGAGTTTCCATACTTTCTTCTCTAGTCGTTATGGTCCTACCAAAAGTCCTAAAACTCCTGAAGGTTTTCTTTCTTCAGGTTTCCCAAAAGATGAATGAAAACTTACCTTAATTTCATGAAGTAGGTCAACTATTGGAGATCCCGAATATGTTTCGCTACACACAATTAGCACAGGAATTATTTTTAAAAAAATATTTATATATGAAATATATTTGAATGATGGTTTTTCTAAATGAGCCAAGTTTCAATATTCGATTCTATTTCCTATAAAGGAGTTATGTACCAGTGTAGCAACCGAGGGGAGCAATCCAGCTTCATTACTGGAACGTATATTCGTGAGCTAGACTCCTCTTTGGGGCTATGTAAGCCCCTGCACCTAAGCCTCTGGTGGGCTTTTTGTGCTTGGAAAAAATACTGGGACAGTCTAAGTCCTTGTAAAGATGGTAGGAAGGGTACCCAGCGTTAAAAAAAAATCTGTTTCAAACAGCAAAATGAATATACTGGGAGAACCAAGCAAGAGTTACCGTGCTAGGTAAGGGGACATAAAGAGAGAAGGCACTGAACAGAAGGTCGGGTTATGGTAGAATTAAGGGAAGCAATGCTAGCCCGTCAAAAAATTAAAAAAGGTGAAGTTAAAGAAAAAAGGAGCTATTTCGTATCAAAATAATGACCTCAAGTATTTCAAACGAGCGCTCAAAAGACAACACTATTTTTATGTTCGTAAGGCACGTAGGGTAAGATTGGACGATTTTTTTCGGTCTTTCTGCTTAAAAGTTTGCATTTTGTCGCTTAAGCTCAAAAGTTAAAACCATTCATTTAATTAGAAACTTATAGAAATTGAAAATGAAAACACTTTACTTAAGGTCGTATCACACTAATTTGTCATGATTCCAAAATTTCAACACTATTTATTTGATGTATTTTTGTTTAATTTGTGTGTTTTGGTATATATTTATTTGTTCTTCTATCACACTATTTGATGAGACTTTCAAACAATTTTTTTTGCATTCCACCGATTTTATTTGTTGTATTTTATTCCACAGCAACCTATAGTAAATATAATTTTCATATTTTCTCTCTTTCCAATACGATTTCTGATCGAAATTTAATTTAGTTTTTCTACACTTGTATATCTATTTTCGAAAATTGAGTACTTGAGCGTCCCTCAAGTCGCCTCAGACATATGTTTTACTGGTAAGATAAATGAAATAGTTTTCAAAAACTATAGAGCAATGACAAACGATTTTGTCATGCCTTCAAACCCAACCAGACTGGTTATTTAGACAAATTTTGGTCACTTTTGTGTTTGATCAAGCACAATCCAATCAAATATATTTGTCGGTCACACTGTTCGAAGTAAAAAAATATTGACAATATTTGTCATCATGACAAATAGGTGATACTACCTTTAGATTAAACTTACGAAAATTCAAAATGAAAACTCTTTACTTATTTTTCTTTATCTTTAATACAAATTTACTTTATATTACATTAACTCCTAACTTCTGACTCATTACAATATTGGACATTTTATAATAAATATTTAACTCTAACAATTTCAATAATAAACACTGAATAACACCGGCGATTATAATTTTATTTTTTATTATTTTTTATATTTCAGAGGTAACTAACCTCTGACTCATCACAATATTGTACCTATATTTAATAATATTTAACTCTGTATAATAAACAACAATAATAAACACTTAATTACCTACACCAGCGAATATAATTTCATTTTTAACCTCACTTCATTCTTAACATAAAGAATTTAGATTATTTCATTAAATAAAATTTACCATCAAAGCAGACCAAATAAATCACAATTAAACACAATAGGTAATTATAATTTGTATTAAATATAAAAGTCGATTATTGTTTTAAAAAAAATCATATGAAAATGCTGAAAAAAGTTTACCCATGCAAAGTTTATAACAGAAGAAACAAATAAATAAACAAATAAAACCCCAAGACAAAGAGGAACAAGACCCGGATCGCCTTTCAAAATTTCCACCAAAGACAAAAAAGGCGACAATTACATATCCTCATTTCTTTACTTTGACTTCAAGTCAAATAGAATCGAGACCCAATTTTTAATAAAAAATTTTCAATGATTCTAGAAAAAGAGTCAAACACTGATTTGACACCCCTTAAAAAGTTAAATTTGGGGAATAGATTTTTTTTTTATTCTCACTTAACGTAAAAAATAGGCTTCCTGTAACCCCAAATTGCATTGCTATTCATCTAGGTACATTAATGGCTCAAAAATAATTGCCTTTTTTTTAAAAAAAAAAAATGAGTACATTGTATTTTCCTATTTGGGATTCTCACATACAAACACAATAATCGACTAATTATATTTAACTCATTTATTAATTTTAATTAAATATTATAAAAAACCGACGCCGACGCTACGCGGAAAAAAACTACAGAACGGACCAGATTATTTAAAAGAATTACCGATTATTCATCAAAAAAGTTATTTATATTTACACAATAGAAAGAATGAAACACGTTTAAACATTTTATTTTGAAAATTCGTTAAATATTAATTACTTAATTAAAATTCTAAGAAATAGCAATAGGGGAACGCGCAATCGTAAAACACACGAGGAACAGAACTCACTAACAAAAGAAAAGAGAAAAACAAGATGTCTGAAGAACTAACAATAGTCATGCTTTCTTCTTTTCAAATATAGGTACCTACCTATTTTTAAATTAAAAATTGTTCTAATTTATTTCGATATGTGATTAACTATTTTTAATTGAAGAATAATATTAATGATTGAAAATATTTTTTTCTCAATAATTAAATGATTAATTACATTATATAGAATTCAAAAGGGGAGAAAACTTTTGACTTCCACTTCCTGTCAAAATGATTTGATAATGATCAGGTAGAAATTAAATGTTGCTGGTGACACCGGGGAGATATGTTGCGGCAATCCAAAAAAAAAAAAAAATTAACTCACTTAGAGAGGTTAGGAAACGTCTTTATGACCATGCCTCTACTGCGTATGTACAACCGTCCAACATGGACCCATGACGGCTAATAAAAAAACGAGTTTTATTTATTTTTATTTTTTGAAAAATATAAAGTTTTTGTTGCCGCAACATATCTCCCCGGTGTAGGACCCAACAACAATGGTTTGATTTAACGAGCTTCTAAATGATCAAATATTATGGAAGCCTCGTAAACAATAGCTCTATTCTGAAGACATACCTATTGCCTGAAATTGTGAGACGAAGATGTAAGAAGTCTCGGAGGCAGAGTGTGCATCACACTCGGCTTGCACCAGGGAGGTTCCTGGTTCGATACCTGGTCGGGTTAAAAATGAAACCCGCACAAAAATATAGGAAATGTTGTTTCGGTCGAATCTGCTGAAATTTTGTAGAGAGGTTGCTTTAAGGCTATGTTCACATGACCGCGCGGTACTAGTTCTATAAACTTATATCGATTTATTCATATGATACCGCGCGGTCACTCTCTCTCTCTCTCTCTCCGTTAGTCCTTTCTCTTGTTAAAAGAAATATCGCCATAACGGCAATTGTTGATAGTAACAAAACAAAATTGTCCCCACAGTAGGAAAAGAGGAGATGTGGGGAAAAACACTCCCCCTAAATGCAGGGTGTAACAAGAAGTGGGAAAAATTAAACCACAATAACAAAATGTCGGTCGTAAGAGGCGACTAAGGGCATGGTCAGAAACGATATCTTTTCCATTTTGGTTTATTATTCTCAAGAATGAACTTTTGGAATCGTCACGAGAAAAAAAAATACCCCCCTCAAAATTTGATATTTTGAGGGGGGTAATTTTTTTTCCACCGTACGCAGTAATGGGCACTTTTTTACTTAGCGTTAAATCATTTGGATCCAATTTGATATATTAAAGCCCATTTTGGCTCTTATTTTGCCCCGGAACTTTTGGGTGCAATTGAATACACCCCTGGCGGTTTTTGCCGCTTTTTAGCGGTTTTCAGTATTGCTATCTAAAAAGAGAATGATAAGAGATTAAAATTAGGTACGTATGTCAAATTTAGGATCTATTTTTGGGGGTGGAGGGTATTTTTGTAGCTAGTAAAATAATAAACCCATGTGTCACATTGGCAGAGTTTTTTCAAAGCACCAAATGGTCGATACTATTAGAAAGTAAAAGAGTAAAGTCGAAACATTGGGTTGAATAAAATGATCATTATCGAATGAAAAACGAAAATATGGGGAGAGGAGGAAAAGTAAAGAGGAAGCAATGAAAGAAAACTGAAATAAAGGAGAAGATGGCGGACAAGATTGTGAAATAAAATTTGACGTTTTCAAGGTTACTCGTGTAACATCTTAAAAGGGGAAATGGATAATGAATAATTAAAATTAAGGAAATTGGATGTGAATAATACCACAAAGAGGTGCAGAATTTATTATGATGTACTTAAGTACTTAGTTATATTTTGGAAAGTGAAGAGAATTTTATAATTGAAACTCAATTTTTGTTTGGAATAACTTCGACTATGTTTTGAGTACAGATTTCAAATAAATTTGAAAGTACGAGCAGACCTCCTGGTCTAGTGGTTATCACACTGTCATCGCATTTCAGGCCTTATGTCGGAGTCGGACAATTTTCGACTTTTTGTGATTTCCAGGTGCACCGTTTGCGGAATTACCAGAGTAAATAGCTTTTGGTTTTCACTCTGAGTAAAAGAAGATTGAACAGATTATTATTAGCACAGGATGCTCTATTTATATTCATCGAATTATTTCATAAAAATCCAAACCATTGATAATTATGACGATCGATCCTCATTTTATAAAAAACAAATATATATCGCTGAAATTTATGTGGCCCAAATATATATTTGGGCCACATAAATTTCTAAGTACGTTTATTTTATCTACTTCTCTAAAATGTATTACAAAATTGGTTAGTATTCCAACAAAGATTTTAAAGTTGACCCCCCATCCCGCTCCTCGCAGGGGATTTACCCGGTTATCAAAACTTGAAAACCACTAGAAAACCGCTATCTCCTTTAAAAAAAACACATCGTTAAAATTCGAAACCGTTCTCATGAGGTATTGATTTCCGCTTGGCTATACATACATATTATTAGATTAATATTAATTCATAAGATGAACCACATATGTAAAGTCAGCAACCCAAATTATTATATCTTTTTTTAAAAAAATAAACTAAAAGTCTCTCTTTACGCAGAATTGTTAAAAAATGTGAACAAGTAGCCTCCACATTCTTTTTCAAAAGATATAGGTAGGTACCTAATTATATTAAGTGCAGCAAATGTAATTAAAACATTACATTTGTTCCAGCGCATGTACTTGAATTTTAACAAGATTAGTCGTCTATCGTCCAAACCTTTGGGAGAGAGAAAAAAAACGTAAAGTAATGAAAAATTCAAGTGAAGCGTCCAGAAACAGGCCAAAGGGGAAAAAATGAAATAGGAAACAAAAAAAATGGAAACATCAATGTGTGCCACAGAAATAACTCAATTGTATCGTTTGAGCAAAATAATGGGTGAAAATTCAATAAATATAAAATAGAAGAAAAAAAATATATGAATGCGTATTTTCTGGAAAAAAATAACATGAAATTTGTTTACATGAAATGATTTCACATTATTTTGGGACACGCTGTTATAGTTTTCAAGGAGTATACGTATGCTCATTAATTTTTCAATATCTATCACAGTTTTGACTAAACAAATAGTGAAACCCATACAAAAATCGGACAATCGGCCGTAACTCGAAAACCTGTGGACAGTTTTGAATTCTGAATGTGGACAGTATTATTTCTGGGGATTCAGTCTATAGTTTTTTTGGAGGGGTTGGGGTCCATCACATCTATTTTTGATGCCTCTTACGAAAATCGTCCGTGGTTCTAAAACGGTTGGACGGGTTTGATTTGTAATAATTGTTCTCAGGTTTCATACTATGGGTAAACAATTAGTATTTTCTAATTTTATTTTGCCCGATCCCGGATTCGAACTTGTAATTCTGGAACGGCTTAAATTTAAGGACTTAAAGGCCACCTAAAAAAATCGCTTTGAGTTGATATGTTGTTGCGACAAAATTTAAGATATTTAACCGGGACTTGCTGATGAACTTGTTCAAAAATGAGAAAATGGGCCGTAACTTAAAAACGATTCGATTTTATTGAATTCTGATTATGTTTCTAGGGGATGAATTTTTCGAATTCCCCTACCCTTCTGGTCAAGCAATAAACATACACACACAAACACATACAACATATTTCTCTTTTATATAATAAATATAATTCATTGTAATGTGTCTACAAACAAGTTTTTTGTTGTACATACACAGAAAAAAAAAAAAAAAAAAAAATCTGACCACTGAGGCATTTTTTGTGGTTTGAGAACAGATGGCATTCACAAGGATCCAGATATGCTGAATAAGTTTACTGACCTAGTAAAGCCTGTTTAAGTTCATACATTTTTGTCATGAATGTTGGTGAAGTGTATACCCAACATTCATGACTTTTTTGGTGAAAAAAGCTCAAAACTCTCCAATACAAAAAACTAAAAGTGGACAACTAGTCATTGAAATTTATCGACATTTTATATGCCATCTTCAACCAGTACCTATATTTATACTTGTAATGTACATAGAACTATTGATGATCTCAAACAAGCAGCCGAGTCTTTCAACGTGTCTCACGACCCCTCGTAGTTCCATTTAAGATTTCAAAGTTGAAAAATAATTTTTATCTTACTCTATCATGTTTAATTAGGAACATTGGATTAGAGTTAGAGAATGTATCTAAGATAATAAAGAGCATGAATCTAAGATTAGAACATGAATCTAAGATAATAAAGATCACGAATCTAAGATTAGAGCATGAATCTAAGATAATAAAGAGCATGAATCTAAGATTAGAACATGAATCTAAGATAATAAAGAGCATGAATCTAAGATTAGAGCATGAATCTAACATAATAAAGAGCATGAATCTAAGACTAGAGCATGAATCTAACATTAGAGCATGAATGTAAGATAATATACACAAATATAAGTTGCGATACTATCCGATGTATAGTTGTAATATTAGAATTTATATTTGCTCCATTCTTTTTTTTCTGTGCGATAATCTCCAAAGGCTGCTGCATGTTTGTTTGCACAAAACAATCTGCAGAATTGAATGTATATTTGCGAGGACGGTTTGTCTAGACTGCAGAGCTGTAGACGGAACAAAAATGAAACCTAATGCTAGAAGAAATGAAAATTTATTTAATGCATCTTACTGGGTTTCTATTAGGAAAATTATTCTCATTTTCAGGAGATGCAAGTGTGGAGGAGAATAAGAAGACGAAGATTGAGGCGAAGGAAAGTGAGAAGAAGATTATGACTGAAGTAAAGGGGAGGTGGATTAGAGTGAGGGGAAGGCGGAGACTGAAGTAAAGGGAGATGAATTAGAGTGAGAAGAGGGCTGAGACTGAAGGAAGGGAGGTGGAAGTGGGTAAGAAGAAGGCTGAGACTGAAGGAAGGGAGGTCAAAGAGGGTGAGAAGAAGGTTAAAACTTAAGACATGGAGGCGAAAGAGACTGAGAGGAAGACAGAAATTGAAGAGATGGAGGTGGAAGTGTGTGAGAAGAAAAGTGAGAGGGAAAGAGTTCTATTTAGGACACAGTTTTATTTAATAGCATTATTTAGGATCTGTTTGCCCTCACTTTCCATCATCCAGCATTCTTTTTTTCCTCAAAATGCTTCAATCACAACCTCATTAATCATTTTTTCTCCTTCCCTCTCGCTCTTCATCTCGGTCTTTCTCTTCCTCTTGCACCCTGAACTTCTTAACAAAAAGAAGAAATTACATTCCTATAAAGATTTTTTTTTAATATTTTCAAAATAAATTTAAGCCAACGATCATACCACGCTGAATACACCAGTTCCCGTCAGATCACTGAAGTTGAGCAACGTCGGGCGTGGTCAGTACTTGGATAGGTAACCGCTTGAGAACACCACGTATCTTTGGCTCTTTTTTCCGGCCCAACCCAGGCTAGGTGAGGTCAATGTGGGTAGCTGGTTTGCAAGTTTCCAATGAATGAAGGGTAAAATCCCCGTCTTCAATGACCAATAGATGTTAAAGAGACGTTAAGCCAAATTAAAAAAAAATCGAAATATACCTCTATTTTGGTTTATTATTGTGAAAAAGAAATTTCGGAGTCGACACTATAAAAAATTAAAAGCCTCTTCAAAATTTGACATTTCACGTTTCTAAGTATGCAAAATTCAGAACTCGAGAAAGACAGATCGTTCGTCCACCTTACACTGAGAGTGGCACTAAATCCATTTATCCTTGACCCCTTTGGGATCTTATTGTACCCCAAAAATTTTCGTCACTTTCAGTCACATACGTATTTAGGGCCCATACCTCCTATATAAAATATTTTAATGGAAAAAGTGCCCCTCACGGCAGCGAAGTATTGTAAGCAGGGAACGTTGCGGGTGAAAGGAATTTTTTATACGATTTTTAGAGCTTACTTACCTTAAAACATAAAATATCATTTTAATGAGGGTTGAGGTTACTTTTTTAGCCAGTAATATAATACATCCACGTGTCACATTAGCAGAGGTTTTAATTTGTCTCTAAATTCCGCTTACGGCTGATTTTTCGATTTTTATCAAGCATGTCGGTAGATATGCTTACGTCAAGAGTAAGCAAAACTACCGACTATATTAACACGAACCAGAGTTTATAGGTATGAAGACCCCCTTTTTTCTGCCACTTCCAGATGATTTTTTGAAAATTTTATTTTATATTCTGTGTGGGGCATGGTAATAGATGGTGTTTCCCCCAAATACGATGATTCTACGTTTTGTTAAACGTGTTTCCCAGACACGTCAAAATACATAAAAAAATCGATCATATTTTTTTCACCCAAAACTGTAGTCAAGCCTACAGCCAATTCTACTGGTCGTAGAAAGGCGTTCGAGGTGTCATTGGAAATGGCACGAAGTAAAGCCC
>CM022881.1:14281179-14304762 GCA_012654025.1 Pachypsylla venusta | reverse complement strand
AACCTCTAGGAGATAGGGACCACTCTGTTCCTCTGTTCTACTTTAGCGGTTCATAAATTTGTTACGTTTAATAATAATCAGAGGTACCCCACCAAGAGTGCGTGTTGGTGAAGAGAGTGAGGAAATCAGACTAAAATAGATATTTACAGAAATTAAGTAGGAAATATATTGGAACTCTTTCACTCCAGGTGCTCCTAAACGGTTCCGCTTTATGTACACGAAAACTAGTTTATACTGGTAGGACGCTGAAATCTTGCATGGAGGAAGATATTTTCATGCAATTATATGGAAAATAAATATATTCATTCTTTGACTACCAGTAGTACGAGTGCATCAAAACAGTTCCGCTTCAGGGAAGAAAATGCACAAAATCTGGTTTCAACAGCTAAAACCCTGAAATCTTGCATGAAGGTGGAGAGACTTAAATTCAAATGAATCCGCAAATATCAAAAATCAATCTCGTTAACTCTCAGTGTTATAATTCAGGGTAGAAGGTACACAATATATATTTCTATTTTTATTTGCTTTGTGATGCATATTACCCACTTTATTAATACTTTGGTGTTAGATCTTATTGGACATTTGTGTCCGGTTTACACAGAAATTTCTTGGTTTCCGATATGTTGTGTAATCGAAAAGAAGAAAAAACGGCTAAATAATCAGTTACATATAGTAATCTATCTGTGTGAAGTCGACAATGCATTATGAAAATTGAGACAGAAGAACGTGCAATAATAAATTTAAGTGCAAGATACACAGCAGCAACAACAAACAGCAACAATAATACAGGGTGTCCCATTTTAAACGGCCATCTCAATTTATTCCGAATCCGTTGGAGTGACAAAAAAAAAATCTGAATGAATGTTCATAAAAAGAGGGGACGTATTATGATGACCTTGGCTGACTTGTCAAGGTTGTCATTCAAGGTCAGATGAAGGTCAACTTCATTTTCTTAAATAAGACGACCTGAATTTTTTTTACATCATTTTCGGATTCCCCATTTAATTCTACGTACATTTGACACACATGTATGTCAAAACAAAAAACATTCCCAAAATTTGGCGCAAAAAAGTTTAACAAAAACATGAAGTGAATAGTCAAATGAACGTACAATTAAATGGGAAATCCGAAAATGTAATAAAATTCAAGTCGGTTCATTTAAGAAAATGAAGTTGACCTTCATCCGACTTTGTAGGACAACCTTGACAAGTTAGCCAAGGTCATCATAATACGTCCCCCTCTTTTATATGAACATTCAGTCAGAAATTTTTTTTTGTCACTCCAACCGTTTCGGAATAAATTGAGATGGCTGTTTAAAATGGGACACCCTGTATATATCACTACTTTCATAGGCGGAATTTTTCGAAAGAGTGGGTGGAACTTGGCCTTTTATCAATTATAATTTTTTTGTGAGATCATGTTATAACATTCAAAACGAGAAAAAAGTCTAAAAAATCAAACGAGTAAAAAAAGTAAAAATATACTTTTATTCGAAGATTTTTCAAAATTTGGAAGGCTGCCATTTTGCTTCACACTCTTTTTTCGAAATTCTAATTCGAGAGTTGTGTCCAGGACTTTAATTGGAACTTATATCTAAAATTGTATCGCAATCGGACTATTTTCGTGGTTATTTCTTAGCAAGGGCCCCGCGCTTTGACAACTTACACTAGATATTTCGACATTTCAGGCTTGACAACTGAATAAACATATCATTTTGACGGGGCCCCCAAATCATCAAAGTATGTTGTAAAATCTAATTTAGTAAATTACAAGTAGGTACCTACTACCTAGGAACTTAATAAAGTAACGAGTATTGCAACATAAGCAAATAGGTTAATAGTGTAGGTACACAAACCAATTTGCTCTAATACCAGCTGTAGACCAGGTACTAGACCAAAAGGTCAAAAGATAATTTTTTCTACTGGCTCCAAAAATTAGACTTAAATAACGGCGCCGGAGGGGGGGGGGTGAGGGATGAAGGGAGCCCTGCTCTGTGAAAGTGCTACGGGCCCCGCGGAAGGTTAATCCGGCCCTGGTCCAATCACATTTGGAAACAGATAACAGACAAAAAATTTATCAATTTCCAGGTTTTCCCCCTTTTTGGTTTTGTTTTTTAACATTTTGCTTCCATATTTGAAATCACCGCCTTCAATAAATAGATTTTAGTCTACATCCACTTGCTATTTGGTCACACAGAAGCAAGAAGCAGTGTTGTAAGTTGTACAAAAATGACCTTCTCCACCATGTAACTCGGCTATGCTTTGTCTGGCTCATGAACGAATTTGAAAAAAAATGTTCCATTTGATCTCAGCTATACCCAGCATAACCAGAGGTCTCTTTATAGCCACACACCCTGTAGATAATGATGACAATTTAAGAGCTGCATTAGAGTTTCATCTGGCAACCATTGGACAATATAAAACGCTACATAATGATAATAGACTTTACCTCCTACAATAAAAAGTGTAAAAAAGAGGATTCTAGAGCAATGAGTGGGGAAGGTGGAGGAGGAAAAACTTTGGCAAGTTGCCACAAATCAATGGAAAAACAAATTTTCGTGGTACTCCTTTCAATTTAGGAGAGCGTGTCCAAAGTAACACAAGGTCATTACTGCAACTCCATTAGGAGTGTTTTGTTTACACTAGCAAACAGACAATATTCAAATTATTTGGTTGAATTGCGTTCAGTAGCTAATAATAGGACAAACTATGAATTAAGTCCAGTCCGAAACGTCCTAAACCAGAAGTAGGTCATAGCAAACAGACAATATTCAAATTATTTGGTTGAATTGCGTTCAGCAGCTAATTATAGGACAAACTATACATACAGTCCAGTCCCAAATGTCCTAAACCAGAAGTAGGTCATAATTGAGATTGTGAAGTAAAAAACATCCTGTAAAAATATTTATTGCTGTGATTACCATAATTCTGGGGGCCCATTCATTTATTAGCCTCCAAGATTGTATGTATGATGGCAATTAAAAAAATTAGCGGCAAACAACAACTACTTGTGAGCGGCACTCTCATATATCCGAATCAATTTTGGTAATTAAAACTCACCACGAACATAGTGAAAGTTTCTTGGGACCACATCGAAAATTGCATACGTTGGCAGGAAAATTTCTCACCGGGCCGCTTAGAAAATCCCGGGCCTCGGGGGGATTCCCCCTATTTCCCCCCTCCCGTCGGGCCTGTATACATGACTTGTAGATGGAGATAACGCCGATGTTTCCTGAGATGGGGAGATCACAATGTGATTTCACCCTTATGGTGTTATCTGGTATAAGAGAATGTCTATTTCTCAGATGGCTGATGAGTCCTGCATTAGTTTTGGCCATAGTGAGCCTGAGCCAGTCTGTTCATCTATTGATGTTGTGGGTTTAGGAATTCCATCAGCATGCGCTTGACTCTAACATACTGTAATCCTTTCCTTTTTTACTCTTTTCTTAGCAGCTTTGTCAAATTCAGTTGTTTAAACCCGTGGAGTAAATATCTTCGCACATTAAGTCCAGTGAGGGGATTATCCTCAGTTCATCTTTACTGAGACAGACAGAGCATTTCTTTTGTCCTTTTAGACGAGTGAGTTATAAACTATAAAAATTGAAAGGATTTTATTTGGAGCTGACTAGTTTCCTGATGACATTATCAGTGCTTGACTTTTATGTAGTCAAGTGATGGCATGGTATTTTATATGCCTTATTAAACTATTTCAGTGAAAAATTTATGTTAGAAATAAAATCCGATGACTCTTTCCCACCCCCAGAAGAAACGGATTAAGCAGACGCACCAAATACTAACACGGGGCAAAACAAACAACTCTTCAAATTGATAGGATTCTATTTTTGCAGTAATAATATATATGTGTATTTCCCAAAGGGTTGCTCCGAGAACCATCAGATTATATTTTAGTTTCCATTAAAAACGAGTGAAAATATATCAGAAAGAGAAATCTTTCACAATGGGTAGAAATAAAAAGGTAGTGTGGGGCTCAATCGACATTCATTCATGTCTCAATCGACATTCAAGGTAGTGCGTTCCTTCTCGATCGACATTCATTCATGTCTCAATCGACATTCAAGGTAGAGTGTCCTTTCTCAATCGACATTCATTCATGTCTCAATCGACATTCAAGGTAGTGTGTCCCTTCTCAATCGACATTCATTCATGTCTCAATCGACATTAAAGGTAGTGCGCTCCTTCTCAATCAACATTCATTCATGTCTCAATCGACATTCAAGGTAGTGTGTCCCTTCTCAATCGACATTCATTCATGTCTCAATTGACATTCAAGGTAGAGTGTCCCTTCTCAATCGACATTCATTCATGTCTCAATCGACATTCAAGGTAGAGTGTCCCTTCTCAATCGACATTCAAGGTAGAGTGTCCCTTCTCAATAATCTCAGTTGACATTCATTCATTTCTCAATCGACATTCAAGGTAGTGTGTCCCTTCTCAATCGACATTCATTCATGTGTCAATCGACATTCAAGGTAGAGTGTCCCTTCTCAATCGACATTCATTCATGTCTCAATCGACATTCAAGGTAGAGTGCCCCTTCTCAATCGACATTCATTCATGTCTCAATCGACATTCAAGGTAGTGTGTCCCTTCTCAATCGACATTCATTCAATTTTTTCTGATGATGAAAGAAAAACTATGCCATTGATAATGATTCTAAAAGGAAAAGCTCTGCAAATGTGACACATAAGTTTATTATTTTTTTGTCAACCCCCCCCCAAAAAAAAAAATTGAAGGGGGGGTCTCGTGACGATTCCAAATCTGGGACGTAATTAGACTCTAAATTTGACATACCTACTAAATTTGAAGTCTCTGGCTCTTACCATTCTCTTTTGGTTTTTTATTTTCAATAATGAACCTATGGAATCGTCACGAAAAAAAAAAATTACCCCACCCCCCTCAAAATTTGATATTATGCGTTTCAAGGTACGTAGAATCCAAAAAATTAATTAAAAAAAAAATATCCGTTTGTCCGCCGTACGTCGTGATGGGCACTTAGCGTTGACCGATTTGGACGAAATTTGGTATATAGGTCCCATCTGGGCTCTAATTGAGCCCCGAAATTTGGGTGTAATCGAATACACCCTTGGCGATTTTTGCCGCTTTTTAGCGGTTTTCAGTATTGCTGTCTAAAACGAGAATGCTAAGAGCTAGAGATTTGAAGTTTTGTATGTATGTCATATTTGGTGCCTCAGTTAGCTTTGAAACTTTTGGGTTCAATCAAATATACCGCTGGTGGTTTTTACCGCTTTAAAGCGGTTTTCATTAATCCTGCCTAAAAAGAGAATGCTAAGAGCCAGAGACTTCAAATTTAGTAGGTATGTCATATTTAGGGTCTAATTTCGTCCCAGATTTGGAATCGTCACGAGAACCCCCCTCCTCAATTTTTTGACCCCCCCCCCAATATTTTTTTGGGGGGGGGGGCAAAAAAGGTTTACTATTTTTTGCCAGAACCAGTTTTAAAGCGCTAAAAACCACCAGCGGTATATTTGATTGAAACCTAAAAGCTAACTGAGACCCCAAATATGACATACATACAAAATTTCAAATCTCTAGCTCTTACCATTCTCCTTTTAGACAGCAATACCGAAAACCGCTGAAAAGCGGCAAAAATCGCCAAGGGTGTATTCAATTGCACCCAAAAGTTTCGGGGCACAATTAGAGCCCAGATGGTACCTATATANCTTAAAACTTTAGAAGAACAACATCTGCATTCGGTGGTAGTCGGATGGAATGATTAAGGAAGAGAAAGTCTAGTACGGTTTTCCGTACCATTTATTTTTTTTCGTGACGATTCCAAAGGTTCATTATTGACAATAATAAACCAAAATATTTCCCAGTCCGATACACTGCCTACGAGATGAGTCAGATATAAATTGCTATGTTCACAACAGTTCAAGATGTGACGTCACCATTCGTATTATATCGTTTACGTTCATATTATTAATGTCTATTGTTATAATTAAATCATATTACCTATAATATTCCTTTATTACAAATGTATCTAATAAATTATTTAAATATTCCTGTAAAATAGATGATACCTGAGAACCTACGCTTAAACAAAACAAACATGTCCAATTTCCGCTTGTTTTTTAAGCTTATATTTTGTAAAATTATCGAAACTTGACCGAATATGATAAATAAGCAGCAGTAAATATCGAGTAGCTCAGCGAACTATAGCCCTCAATCAGTAATTAGTTTGACCTTATTTCAAGCACCATCGGATTGACGTAATTTTTTAATGGGTGCCAAATTCTTGAGAAAACCAAAATATGCAGAATCCACTAGCAGTGAAGTGTTTGGCCGTTTGCAATACATCAAAATTCCACTTTTTAAAAAAATGATAAAATAGGTATACTTATATATAAAGTAAAAAAGAAATGTTGTGATAAACGAGGGGTGGTGGGAAACACGGCGAAAAAGAAAACAGGTATTTCAAAAGAAAAGCGATAAGGAACCGGAAAGGGGTGTGAAGGAAACACAGGTATTTTATCCAGTACCTAGTTCTTGAAAAAGGAGAAAAAATAAGGAAAATGATATATTGTGTTCCCCTTGGAGAACTCCGGCTTGAGAGTTTTGCTAGTTTCTTTGAATTTATAGTTTTTCGTTTATTTTTATCAGCTTTATCAGTGATTCTCAACGTTACTCTAGTCAATATTACGAATAGAAGGCATTGTCCGATTTAGGGAGAAATATTGAATGTTCACCATGTCTCACAGTTAGTATATAATATAACGTATACCACTTTTTGACCAAAAACTAGAAAATTTACATTATAATTCAAATATCATTATCTCGGGTTTGAACCCCATGTCTAAAGGGAAAAATGTGCCCACCCAAATCATATGTTGACAAAATGTTATCAGTGTCTCCAACTCTACATTCCCATTTTAATGAAAACTCGAAAAGCGAACAATACATAAAATTCACAAAATACAAAAAAAAATCACTTAAGTTCTTACCATTTTATTGTAAACGTTAGTGAACTCCACTTTTTACTTCCATATACATCCCGAAATTCTATTGTATATTTGTATATATGTATGTATGTACGCGATACAAGCCACAATTTTCATCCGACTGTGTGCTTTGCTCTTTAGTAATGGTTTAATTTTAAAAAGGTTAGACAGCCCATGGCTGCTTACGTTGCTCTTTAATAAAAGTATTAGATTGAAAAGATTTGGCAGCCCTCGGCTGTGAATTTGCTCTTTAATGATGGTATTATTTTAAAAAGATTTGCCAGCCTTCGGCTGTGGACATTGCTCTTTAGTGATAGCATTATTTTGAAAAATTTGGTAGACTTTGGCTGCGAACTTTGCTCTGTAGTGATAATATTAGTTTGAAAAGATTTGACAGCCTACGGCTGTTGACGTTACTATTTATTAATAGTATTAGGTATATTTTAAAATATTTTGAATCCTTCGGCTGTGGATTTTGCTCTGTATTGATAATATTAGTTTTAAAAAATTTGGCAGCCTAAAAGGCTGCTGACGTTGCTCTTTAGTGATCGTATTATTTTAAAAAGATTTGGCAGCCTTCGGGTGTGGACGATCTTTTTTGGTGATAGTATTATTTTAAAAAATATATCCATGTGTCAGATTAGCAGTTTTTTAATTCTTAGAATTATACAAGGCAGTGGCTGAGTAGGCTGGAGTCTAGACGGCAGGTTTCAGGAGCGGAAAATTTCAAATTTCAGGTGCCGAAATTTCTACAAAATACCAATAATTGTCAAATATAATACTTGGGTGACTGCGCATAGTAAATTTTATCAAAATCAGACGATTTTTTTTTTTTTTTTTTTTTTTTTTTTTTTTTTTTTTTTTTTTTTTTTTNGGTTTTTTTTTTTTTTTTCATTTGTGGACCAACACCGGGGTCTCAGCAAAATCAAAATTGTAAATACTTGGGTGACTGTGCATACCAAATTTTATCAAAATCAGACAATTTTTTTTTTTTTTTTTCATTACGAGGTACGAGACCCCAAATCAAAAAATCTACAAAACACCAAAAATTGTAAAATATAATACTTGGGTGATTGTGCATACCAAATTTTATCAAGTCAGACAAATTTTATGTTTTTTCATTTTTAAGCTCGTATCTACCGGGGACCCAAAACCAAAAATTGTCAAATATAATACCTGGGTGACTGCACACCAAGTTTTATCAATATCAGACAAATTTGATTTTTTTTCATTGGTGATTGGAAAACAAAATTGACAAATATAATATATACTTGGGTGACTGTGCATACCAAATTTTATCAAAATCAGAAAAAATGTATGTTTTTTTTTTCATTTGTGGTCCCCTGCAGGGGCCGCAAAAGCAAAATTTCTACAAAATACCAAAAATTGTCCAATGTAATTCTCGGGTGAGCCGATAAATATACAAAATATTGTCAAAATAAGACGACTTTTATATTTGTACATTTGTGGCCGAGGCCGCAAAACCGAAATTTATATAAAATACCAAAAAATATGCAATAAAGTACTTAGATGACCAATTTTAATCAAAATTGGTTATATGGTTTGGATTTTAGAGATTCGGTCCCAAAAAGGGTGTTCGGGACCCTAGGGGCGATATCGAGAAAAAGAAAAATTTGGGTCCAGCTTTTTGCCCATAGATGATTTGTGCCAAATTTAATCAAAATCGGACCAACGGTTTGGCTCCCACAGCTCTGCACACAATTTCGTACATACGTAATACGTGGAACTTCTGACATATCGGTTTTTTGGACTCCACGGCTCCAAATATTTCCAAATTTCAAAAATGACACAAAACAGTGAAAATGTGGCCCAAAAACAATAGTGAAATGATCAACCTGTATATGTGGTATACATCCTGTATTCTATTTTTTTTTATTTTTGATCTCTCCGTCTTTCTTCTTTGTTACAATGAATGGCTCATGTAGGAGAGGGGTCGGGGTGAAGGGGGGAGAATCAATGAGTGTTTACTATACTGTTCAGGTTGACTGGGAGGATGATCGGGGTGAAGGGGGGGGGAATACGACATATTTTATTGCTCTCTCTCATTACAAAAAGCATTGTTTCTGTATATTGTAGGATAGGGATTACGTTTTAATTATTTATAAAACGCGTAGTTTTCTTTTTAGAATGCGTAGTTTATTTGCGCAATAGAAAAATCCTTTTCCAGAATCTTCTAGAACGTTTTGAATGAAGGTATAAATAGAAGGGCACGCGTAAAAACGTAGTCAGTATTATTTGAGCGAGAAGCGAAGTCAGTATTGTTTCAGTGATAAACGAAGTAGTATTCTTTGAGCGATAAACGGAGCGTGTTTGGAAGCGATATCATAAGTGAACGGTTATTCGTGTGTATTTTCGGGCGTTCTAGATTCGGTGTAAATTCGGTGTCGGCGAGAAGTAATTGAACTTTTCTGTTATTTTTTTTTTTATTTATTGATTGTAATTTTTATTTTTTTTATTTTTCTTAATAAATTATTTTAAGTTTTATTTTTAATTATTTTTAAAGTTAGTTAACGCGTTTTAAATTCACGATACCTTAATCCTCGAATCCTAAGTCTGCAACAATAGGTTATCTCCTATAGGAAGAGAAAATTCAGAATAAAAAATACCACTAGATATAAATTTAAATAGTAAATACGTTGTTAATTTTAGCTTAGTAGTAAGTAGCTAAAAACAAAAGACGTATATAGGATGATGGATTCATTCATTGATTTTTCATCATTAGTTTATTTTCATCTCCGAGGGCACTGGCGGATTTACAGAGGGGGCCCAAGGGGCCCGGGCCCCTCCCAAAGTGTCGTTAAAATTTTATGGATTACATTTATATATTACCTATGACTTATAGGTTTTAGGTACCTAGAAATAATAATAATTACTCCAATAAACTATAACTGCAAGTAAATATAAAATATCATTTATTTTTAATAACTTTCATTATTATAACATCTTCATAACCGTTGTTTCGCAATACATAATAATATTATGTATACAGGATTTGCACTTTCTAGTTGTCCCATAGGATTTTACATAGAAATTTCGACTTCTGGCCCAGTATGTCGCAAAATAGAAGTGATAGTGACATTTGATGTAATTTTTAACGAGGATTCCAATGAAACTATCTCGAAAATCGGACCTACGGTTCTGGACCTAGAACTAATATAGGGACTAAGTTTTTTTCATAGAATAATGGTTAATACTTTTGATAATTTGCGGAAAAATGTGTGTATAATTTTTGAAACTGTAATTTCCTGAATTATCCGATACCTAGTAATACAAAAGGCGTGCGTTCAAGTCATCTAAATGCATGGATTTTTAGTGGATATTACTCGTATATATCTCCTGCTTTTTGTTTGATGAAATCTTGTTTAATTAAAGTGAATCGAAACAGTCTTGCTTGCTAGTCAAGTAAGGATACTTGTGTCTTGAAGTCGAGATTGGTTCCCGCCCGATAGAGGGAGCTAAAATATTGTAATTATTGGCGTCCAAAAACGAAGAGAGAAGAAGATATAGGATGAAAAATCTAGTGTGAACATCACACGACTTTCCTCTCCTATAATAAAAAATCGAGACGTGTACAATATATAAAATTGATACAATAAAAAAAAGTCATGTCTGTAGCTATTTCCGTTTCTTTTTATGCCAGACTCGTTAAAACCGCTTAAAAGCGGCAAAAACTATCAAGAGTGAATTCGATTTCAACCATAAGTGTCATTTTTCATTCCATGCTTTATTAATATAACTAGGTACCAAATTTTAAGCTCTAGAACTTGCCATTTTAAGAAGGAACCGCCAAAAAGAGGCCAAAAACCGCTAAAAACTGCCAGGAGTTGATTCAATTTAAAGCAAACGTGTCATTTTGCATTCCATGCATTGATATTTTAGCTGTAGCACTTAACGTTCCCTTTTTAGGCAGGAACAGCCAAAAAACAGCTGAAAACCGCTAAAACCCCAAACGGTAAATCAGGCTGCAGCCAAATGTATCCACGCTAAATCAATGCATAAAGTTAATATGAATAGGCACCAACCCCAAAATTGACATACCTATACCATATTTCAAGTCTCTGACCCTTACCATTTTCTTTTTAGACAGGATTAATGAAAACCGTTATTAACATAAACGGTAAAAAAACCAGTGGTATATTAGATTGCACCCAAAATTTTCGAAAACCGCCAACAGTAAATTCGATTCCAACCAAACTTCAACGTTCGTTCCTAGCATACACTTGACGTACATATAAAATGTCAAGTTTCTAGCAATTACCGTTCTTGAGATATTTATCTTGTTGAAAGTCGAGATTTGGGCTCTGGGGACCCCAAAACGTGTTTTTGACATTGAAAACTCGCCATCGAAAATTTCAGTTTCAGTACTTTCCTTTTATAGGAGAAGGAAAGTAAAAAACATCGATCTGAAAATGAATTTCACCCTTTGAGGAAAATCCACCTCCGGTCAGAATCGAAAGAGCTCGACCTCAAGAGACAAACAGTATTATTTGACAAGCAAGTAAGACTATTTCGATTCACTTTGATTTTTAAACGAGATTTCATCAAACGAAAAGCAGGAGATATACGAGTAATATCCACTAAAAAAATCCATGCATTTAGATCACTGGAACCCACGTCCTTTGTATTACTAGGTATGTACGCCACTGTTATTTCAGGCAACGCAGTTTCTGATATTTGAGTAAAATACAATTTCAAAAAAGTAGGTTTCAGCATATATTTTTCCCCAAATTATCAAAAGTATTATCCATTATTCGATGAAGGAACCTTAGTCCACCAGATCGGTTTCAAGTCCAGAACCGTAGGTCCGATTTTCGTGATAATGGCTAATGGTATTCGCGTTAAAAATTACATCAAAAATCACTATCATTTCTATTTTGTGACATACTGGGAGGATATGACTGACAGCCATACGTCGAAATTTCCGTGTAAAATCCTATGGGACAACTAGAAAGTGTATAGGTATACATAAGAGAGTACATATAGAGAAAAAAATATTCAGGCCCCCCCCAAAAAAAAATTTCTAGATCCGCCAGTGTCCGAGGGGGGCCGGGACCCCTGGGCCCCCCTTAAATACGTCCGTGTGCAGAAACGTAAAATTTTGATATGTGATGGCTGGTGTTAAGGGCTTTTCGATTTTGAACAAGAGGCCCCCAATTATTATTTTTTTTAATTTAATTAAGATATTTTTTTTTATTAATGGCTACAACGCTAACGTGCACACCTGATTATATTTATCCACTAGTTTAGGTATTTTTTTTTTCTCCTTTCTCTATCATGTGTCAACTTCATAAAGGGATTTTTTTTTCTTACAAATATGAGGATTTGTAACCGGGGAGATGTGTTGAGGCAAATTTCATAGATTTGGTTTCTTATAAGTTACTTATCACAGAGAAAATATTTTCTATTTGTTTTGAAAGAACCCTAACTAAATGAAAAGTTTTTATTAATTAAGATTCCGTTAGAAAACAAGTGTTCTCTCAAAAAAATAAACCTCGAAATGTGATTTCCCTTGAAAAATATGCTTGGTGTTGTGATTTGCGTTAACTCAGCCTCCTGAGGACAATTGAGCCCTGAGTTCCTAACATAGCTATTAGAATCTAATCTTATTTGAAATCGATTCTTAGCTTGGCGTTTTTCCGCTTTATAGCAGTTTTCACGAGTCTGGCATAAAAAGAGAACGGTCGGAGCTAGAGATTAAATTTTGTTGCCTTCATGTGTATTAATTTTATGTATGAAGTGCGCCGGGACATTTTTTTATTCAATTCCAATCTACCGTTGCAGGTTGGTTTTTTGCGGGCCGAATTATATATATACCTAAAATAAAACGGTATATTATAGGAAATAACACTAGTTTTAGATGCAAGTTATTTCCTATGTAATTGCATTGAAATTTTCTCATTCCTCTGGCCCTGCCGTGAAAGAAATGAGAAGGTTAATCTTCTTCTTTTTTTGCTAAAATATTTCTATATATTAAAAATAAAGTGATAAATAACTCCTTATTTGTCACTTTTTGCCCTAAATAATCTTGCTTCAGATTTTCTACCCGAAAGTAGTCTTTTTAAAAGGGCCCATTTTTAACTTCCAGCTTCCAGGAGAAAAATGAGATTTGATTTTGTCGTCTTATGACAATATGACACTGATGAAAATAAAGATGTACTCTTTTGATGGTTTAGATGAGAAACAAATTTATATTAGACATCCTATTCGTAACTTTAAAAAACACTGCCTTATTTATGACGAGGATTCACTTTTTTGAGAAATTGAGACTTCTTGTCAATATTAATAACTTTCGGGGGTCGAACCTAAATCTTTTTTTTTTATCCCTAGAGCTATTCAAAATTCAAAAATTCCAAGTCGTTCAAAAATTGAGGAGGGGGGGGGGTGACCGGTCATTCTGGGACACGCTGTGTTATACTTTGAGAATCACTGGTATTAAAAATACGCAATCTGTAATTTGATAAAGGAACCCACCAGACTAGTAAAGAGGCATTGATAGAAGCGGAGGTTGTGTGGTGGGACAGACAATTTGTGTGAAATGTGTACGCCATTCAATTCTTTGACCATAGGTTCACCCCTATTCGGTAAATTTTCAAATCCAACCGTCATTATGATGGTGCAATTATGAATGAGAGTCTAAAAATATTGTATTTCTCATTGCTCATTCGATATTTTTTATTCAACAATTCAATGAATACTTTTGCCATTTTGGATCACGCTCTTTTTTCGAAATTCTAATTTGATAGTATTGTCCAGGACTTTAACTGGAGCTTATTCCTAAAATTTTATCGTAATCGGACCATTTTAACATGGGAAATAAATTTTTTGTTCGATTTTTCAATTTTTTTTTTTTTACACAAAAAGTCTTACAAAAAAAAAAACAGACAAAAAAAAAATTGATCACTTTTCAGATTTATCCTATTTTGCTTTTGTTTTTTAAAATTTTGATGGCATATTTGAAATCACCGCCATCAAAAACTAGGATTTAGTGTCCATCTTCTTTTTGTTCGGTCACACAGAACCCACTAATCGACGTTGAAAGTTGTCCAAAAATGACATTCTTCATCCTGTAACTTGGCTATGCTTAGCTCACTAACGAATTTCGTAAAAAATGTTTCATATGATCTCAGCTCCTCACCATATTCAGGGGTCCCATTTATAGCCAAACACCCTGTATATATATATAAAAATTATTTTTCATCCATATCCATCAGTTATATACATTCCCCAATCTTTTCCACTCTTTCCTATCCCAAGTAACCCTTCTCCACGTTGATTCTCCACACTTCGTGACATATCAAATTAAAGTTGAAACAAACTGTTAAAATTACAGACTTATTTATAAAAATATAATTTCAGTCAATTATCTACCAATTTGGACTGAGTTGTGTTTGAAAGTTTTGATATGACGTGTCACGCATATTACCTAGATTTCTAGGAAACATTTTCTGTCAGAAGAAAAGATTGTTATCTGCTCAAATATTTATACCTACATATTAAGGTCCATTAAGTTGGCCCGTCCAGTATTTCTCATTGCTTATTCTCTTTCTGGAATTGTACAGATACTTAATTAAGTGGAACAACATTCATTCGTGAAATAGCCATGCGATTGACAGTTGGGTGATAACGTGTAAAAAATACAAGGGACGTGAGGCACCTGACCCCAGCCTTTTGTTATGCTACAAATGAGGTCGGCAACGGACATTCAAACTGCTATCTTCCAAATATTTCCTATCTGAATTCAGACAAGATTATGCCCCAAAAATCATTTTCGAATGACCAATAGATGTTAATGAGACTTACTTTAAGCCAAAAAAAGAAGAAGAAGAAAAAAAAACGACGTGTCGGTTTGACTATTATATATGTAGAAACTATTTTTATTCTCTGATTGAAATTTTATGGGAATACGAGCTGTTTCGCCCGTGCTTCGCTACGATACTTATATTGCTAATTTTTTTTTTTTCAGGGACAATGGAAATTTAGGGGGGGGAGGTATTGGTTTGTGTCCACCATGTATATCGCAACCTTTAAAAATCAAGATTTAAACGTTTCACCAGGCGCCTTAGAGACACGGCCGTTTCCTACTTTTCAGTATTTTCTAAATTTTATTTTACCCGTTCCCGATTTCGAACTCGTAACTCTGGAAAGGCTGAACTTACCTTTGCAGAAACTGTTCTAAAATAAGGAATAAACAGCCACCTAAAAGATATAGCACCGTGACTGTCTGATTTCGGAGAAGAAATTAGAAATTTGACTGTAACACAAACCTGATATTTTAGATCTGATAATTTTCCTGGGATCTGCTACCGTTGAAGCTGTGGCATTTTAACAGACAACCCCTCATACATAGATACAAACATACAAATTTCTGATTTATATATTAAGATTTTGTTGTAACTCGAAAACGGTTTTACATTTCATAGTTTTGAAAATTTTAATGGAATAATGATGCAATTCAAGGGGGGTCTATATTATTTATATTTTCACTATCTCTTTTCTCTATAAAAATTGTCTGTATCTCGAAAACCATTTGACTTATTTCAGTTTTCATGATTTCCCAGTATAGAGGAAGTAGGTAATTTTAAGGGGTGTCCACTCTAATCATTTTTTCGCTATCTATTGCCAGTAAGGTAGTTCTGTATATTATCTCTTTTGTTATTATTTACTTTATGCCATTTCTAATGACACCTCAAGCATGTTTGTACGGAAATCAGAATATGCTGTAGGCTCCTCTCAAAATGTTGTATGAAAAAAATATTACTTTTTATGAATTTGGACGTGTCGGGGGAACGAGAGACGTGAAATCTTCGTATTTGGGGTAAACATAATCTATTAACATACCCCATTAAGTATCTATAATATAAAACTGAATATAACGATAAATGTGTGTGTGTGTTTTCGATTTATGATCGTTTTCCCGATTTTTGTAAGGGGAATCATAGAATAATATTTAGCTTCCGATTTTTGAAAGGGAAATAATAGAATACTATTAGCACGGGAACGGCCATGCCTCTAAAGCGCCAAGCTATAGGCCGTAGCGAAGCACGGGCGAAACAGCTAGTATAAAATAAAATTTGCAAAAAGTCTTAGATAGAAAAAAGTGTCTCTTCATACCTACAAAATTTGTTTCGTGTTAATAAAGTCGGCAGCCTTGCTTACTCTTGACGTGCACGTGTCTACCGACATGCTCGAAACACACATCTTTCTGGTTCAGATCTCAGGTTATGGAACAATAATTTTGTTTTATTATTATCAATAACGAAAAAAATACCTCTCCTCAAAATTTCATACTTTCATTTTACAAATTTCTAATGTAGCCTTTGGTCAATTAATTATGAGAGATGAATAACCCAGCTGCTATTCTAACAAAGCACGGAGGAAGTAGTGTGAAACAAAAGGCTGTGCAAGCAATAAAAACAATTTAGGCAAAATGGCTCTCTTTCCGATTGTAGATAGAACTTTTTGTATTCAAATTACAGGGTGGAACTCTGCCAAAGGGACAAATGTATTTATCATTGTACCTACAGACTAAAATATTACCCCCCAAAAAATTGGATGTTTGAAAATTCAAGGTACCTACGTAGCTTCCAAGAATGGGGGGAAAATAGATTTTAATACAATTTGGTATGTGAGTCTATTGTGTTCTAATTGTGCGCCAAAACTTTAGTCACGAAAATTTTAAAACAGTTACAACTCCATTTACACTTCAAATGGGGCCTATTTTCCAAATTTTAAGTCTTTTAAGGTACACATAAGGGTACTCAAAATTTTCCGCGCACAATAAGACCCCGAAATGGGATATATATACCAAAGTTCATCCCAATCGGTCTCCGTTAAGTGCAATCACGGAGGACAGCCGGCACCGGCGCAAAACGAGATTTTTTTTTAATTTTGTCTTCAACGTATGTTGAAATTTAAAATATCCAATTTTGAGGGGGTTATTAATTTTTTTGTGTGACGACTCCAAAGTTTATAATTAAAAATAATAAACTAAAAAGTATTTCTGTGTTCGGTAGATGATAATATGATGGTTTGTAGGAAAAAAATCCAGTTGGACTACTGACTGGTTCATAGATAACAATCAACGGAACTCGACGAGGACTAAAACAATCTCAACAAGAATTTTACATTTAGTACGGAATAAGGAAAAAATCGAAAGTTTGACTAAAAGCGAGTTATTGTCAAAAAGTTGATTTTCACACAACCAGAGATATCACCTTAAGAGATCTACCCAGATCACAATAATATGCGATATCACATGGCTCCCTTTTGATCAGAATATATTTGTATTTTCGACAATTTCGAAGAAATTTGAACTGCGTAAATTAAAATGAACCACCCTGTTATAAACCATATGTTTGTTCATAGGATATCTTTATTAGCACCCTGTACAAATCAAACATTGCAGGAATATGTGGGTCTGTGTGTACACTACTCATAGTCCAGTAGTTAGAGACAAAATAAGTGTTTGAATGCAATGATTGGGGAAATTTTTATTTTTATTTATATTTGTAGGTATGGACCTCCTCTTTAAAAATCTAAGGTTTTGACCTCCTAATCCTTGTGAGTTCTCCGCCATCTTGAAAAAAAACCACTCAAAAAGCCCCTTTTTCAGGGTTTCCTCAATAACTCGCTTACTGTGTATTTTAGGCGAACAGTTGTAGCGATTCATTTAAATGACAATTAAATTTCCTGCTATTTCAGAAGAAACATTTTTCCTCTAGGATGTATAGGAGCGCTCCTACAGACGAGACCGTTTTGGCGTAAAATGCCGCTTTTGACAAAAATGAGCTTTTATATTAATTTTTACGTTTCTATATATTTCCTAAACAAATCATCAATACCGCATAAACACCACAATAAAAGTTGTATATATAATTTTGTTAAATTGGGATACTATGTCAAGTAAAACCATAATGAGGTAGGTAATATATAATTATATAATACTATATCTTCACTTGACTGTAAAATTAATAAAGATGTTGATTAAAGCTGGCTAGTTTCGTGCTCTCCCGAACACATCATCAGAGCTTGGTTGAATGAAGACTGATTGAAGATTAGGAGTTTACATGAGAAGAGATGTACAAAATAGATTTATTTTTGTGTGTGTTACTATGATTCCCCCGACAATCGGAAATATGCGAGATCATCCTAAATAAATCATCCAAAATAAATCTATTTTGTACATCTCTTCTCATGTAAACTCCTAATCTTCAATCAGTCTTCATTCAACCAAGCTCTGATAATGTGCTCAGGAGAGCACGAAACTAGTCAGCTTTAATCAACATCTTTATTAATTTTACAGTCAAGTGAAGATATAGTATTATATATTACCTACCTCATTATTTGCATATATTTTAATTTTACACCGAAATCACATATCTATCAATCATGAAAAACGTTTTCGTGGAAGGATAAAAAAAGCAAGAGCTGGTCGAAATGTGATTTTACTTATTTAATACATGTAACATATCGCCCGTAAAAAAAGGAATTCAGCTTGCATTAAAGCCGATATATGATTTTTTTGATGGAGGTTGTTAGGTATGGTGAGTAGATTATAAAACTGAATTTTCTACCTCTAAAACAGAAGGGGGAATTTTAGGCGGCCATTTTACGTCAAAAAGCGCCGCCAAAATTGTATTTTTTATATAACTCGAGAATGGTTTATCTGCACAAAAACAACGTTCTAACTGAAAACATGGCGAATAGATTTTCAATCAAACATTTCCCTGTACCATGTATGGGAGCGCTGCTACAGACGGCTTCTCTTTGGCGGTAAAGGGAGATTTTGATGAAAATTAGTTTTTATCTCTTTTTTTCCTATTTATATATCACCTAAACCTAAATATCACCATTAACATTCAACATTACCTTTCAATTTTAATTAGAATTCATATAGGTATTAAACATAAAAATCGCTTCAGTCGTATACCAATTAATATAAGAGCCTGTTCACATTGTCCGTTTATTTACTGGATGCCATATCCGTTTTTTTTACACATCAAAGGTGTCCATTTTTTTCTCTTTCTTTTCAAGGCTGCTTTACAAGGTGCACGTGTTGGACGACGACAAAGTTATAGTCCTGTGGTATTTTTGCAATAAGCAGAAAAATCGCAGAAAGAAAAGAAAATATTGGGTTCATCCAATTTGTCAAAAAAGACTAGGTATCGAAAAAAGACTTAGAATCAATATTTTTTCTCCCCATGACTAACTTGTACATTCAAATTACCTATAATAATACTTTCTTTTACCAATTAAAATTAAAGCTGATAAATTACTTTCTGAAATAAAAAATTCTGATACACTTCTCCACAGAACAGGATCAAGAGCACTACTGATTGAAATTAAAAGTGCATTCGCAAAAAAAAAACGGATAATGGGAACAGGATCTGCGCGTCCGATGCGTTTTTTTACTGGATTGTTGTTGACAGCAATCCAGTAAAAATAAATTACGTCCGTTTTTAAACCAGATCGGAAGCAATGGACATCTAGTAAAAAAACGGATCGGGCATCCAGTAAATAAACGGACAATGCGAACAGGCAATGGGCGTACGCAGCATCTCGTCTAGGGGGGGCAGCCGAGTTTATGACCAAGGGGGGTCAACTTTTTGCTACAGACATTTTTTTTTACTTTTCTTATACTATAAAAAGGAAAGTATTGTATGGGCTGAAATATTCGATGTCGAGTTTTCAAAGACAAAACGCGTTTTGGGGTCCCCAGAGCCTGTCTGTGAACAAGATATCTCAAGATCGGCAAGTGCTAGAGACTTGAAATTTGGTACGCATGTCAGTTGTATGCCATGAACAGCAAAATAATCTTTTGCTGGAAATTGAATATACCGTTGGCGGATTTACCTATGCCGCTTTCATATCAATTTCATACAAGAAATTGAAAAATACAACTTAGGTTGAAGTGTAATATATTGTTGCCCGCTAATTAATTTTGGTCTTGGGGCCCGGGTAAGGGCCAAAAATGAAATAACATAAAATTTGTCTGATTTTGATACATTTTGGAATGCACAGTCAATGAAGTATTTATTATATTTGATAATTTTTGCTTTTGGGGCCCCAGCATGGGGCCATAAATGAAAAAGCATAAAATTTGTCTGATTTTGATAAAATTTAGTATACACAGACACTCAAGTATTATATTTGACGATTTTTAGTATTTTGTAAAAATAATGGTTTTGGGGCCCCCGGGAGGGGCTCAAAAATGAAAAAAAAAAAAAAAAAAAAAAAAAAAAAAAAAAAAAAAANAAAAAAAAAAAAAAAAAAAAAAAAAAAAAAAAAAAAAACAGAATAGTTGTCTGATTTTGATATAATTTGGTATACACAGTCACCCAAGTATTTAATTGACAATTTTTGGTATTTTGTAGAAACTTTGGCTCCAGCCTACTCAGCCACTGTCACGTCAGTAGCCCTAGGCTGTGAAATCTTTTTAAAATAATACCATCACTAAAGTGCAAAGTCCACAGCCGAAGGCTGTAAAATCTTTTTAAAATAATACCATCACTATAGAGCAATGTCCACAGCCGAAGGCTGCCAAAACTGTTCAAACTAATACCATCACTAAAGAACAAAGTCCACTGCCGAAGGCAGCAAAATCTTTTTAAAATAAAGGTCAACGGTAGCAGAAAAAATCTTTATATATAAAAGGCTATGTCCTGTGACTGATCAGCGTAGAGCCGAAACTATTAATGACTTGAAATTTGGCAGGGACTTTCGTTGAACCATTTAAGTGTGTACTAAGAAAGGATTTTGCCAAATTAAGGGGTAGAAATCGCGAAAAGTAAACCATCCCCATAAGAAATACATTGGAGCGAAAGATAGCATGATACATGTATATACATACATACAACAGCGTACACCCCTACTTTCAGACGGGAACGGCCATGCCTCTAAGGTGCCAATCTATAGGTCGTAGCGAAGCACAGGCGAAACAGCTAGTTATAATTATAATATCACTAATAGACTTCAAACTTTAGAAGAACAACATCTACATTCGGTGGTAGTCTGATAGAATGATTAAGGAAGAGAAAGTCTAGTACGGTTGTCCGTACCATTTATTTTAAGTTAGGGGTGCAAAGTATTTTTATCCAGTGAAAGCTGGGTCGAAAAATCATAATATCTACCTATTGTAAGTTACGCCGAAAAGTCATAATATCTAGTGTAAGTTGGATTAATGTTCTAGGGGGTGCTGCTGCCCCACCTCCCCCTGCCCCCCTTGCGTACGCCCATGGAGCAGGCTCTAAATCCCATTTGCTTTTACATTGAGTGATGAACACACAATGAATATTACAGAACAACCCATTGGTGAGAATTCAATATGAACCCATATTCAAGTGTAAAAACAAAACTAGATGTCACATTTACGCCCAAAAGCGGCGCTAAACCTACTGGACCTGTAAAGAAGGATGGATGGGGAAAATTTGTTGTTGTTTTTGCCTACTTGGGCACGACGCATGCAATTATACACTTAGAGAAAGCATAAGCAAAAGGTAGTCCTTCCGCTCATGCTTTACTGGTTTGGCACGGCTTTTATTAAAATAAATTCTAGTCTTATATTTATCTTTGGGTAAAGACAATAGTTTCTTTTATCCCCGAATAGAAAGCACGAGGAAGGCAATGTACTGAGAAGCATACTGGATTTAGAACCGTTTTTTGGACGTAAAAGTTTAGTGTTTTTTTATCCTTGAATGGAAATTTTGATTGAATTATCATCAATGGGTTGTTCTATTATATTCATTCTGTGTTCATAACATGTTAAAAGCAAATAGGAGTTATAATACAGACATATCATAAGAAAGGACAAACATATTTCGACCACCTCCCTATCTCTTTTTGGTACAGACTGACGCGATTTCTATGTTTAATATATGAATTCTAATTAAAATTGAAAGTTTATATTCAACTTTAATTTCGAATATAGGTGATACCTATATACGAAATATAGATAAAACTAATTTTCATCAAAATCTCCCTTTACCGCCAAAGCAAAGCCGTCTGTACCAGCGCTCCTATACATGGCACAGGAAAAATGGCAAGGGATTAAAAATCTATTTGCCATGTTTTCAGTTAGAACGTTGTTTTTCTTCAGATAAACCATTCTCGGGTCATTTACTATATACAGTTTGGGCGGCCCTTTTTGGCGTACCATGGCCGCCTAACAATCCCACTTCAGTTTTAGCGGTCTAAAATTCAATTTTATAATCTTCCCACCTAACAACCCCATCAAAAAAATTAAAAAATCATATATCGGCTTTATTGCAATCAGAATTCGTTTCCTTTATGGGCGAGATATTACATCTATTGAAATCACATTTCTACCAGCTCTTTTTTTTTTTCTTTCTCATGATTGATATATGAATTTGGTGTAAAATTAAAATATCTACATATCTACAAAGTTTCTATGTTTTTTATACGGTATTGAGGTTTTTTTCAGGAAATGGAAACGTAAAAATAAATATAAAATTTCAATTTTGTCAAAAGCGGTATTTTACGCCAAAAGGGCGCCGTCTGTAGGAGCTCTCCTATACATCCTACAGGAAAAATGTGTGAATTTAAATTACAGGAAATATAATTGTCGTTTAAATGAATACAGTCATTATACACATTATATTATACAATTATACACACGCTACAACTGAGAACATGTACATATAAAAATCAAAATTTCCCAATGCATTCAAAATATCTCTGACTACAGGACTATTAGTAAGTAGAGTAAATATAAAACACAAGCGTTGCTACCAAACTTTTTTAACGGTCAAAAGGCCATTTTTTACCTATAAAAGTTTACGTATGAAGGGAGTGGAAGGAGGTAATATTGAAACTAAAATAAACACATCACACCCACACATACAGTCACTATACACACTTATAAAGTACTAAACACATCACACCCACACATACAGTCCCTATACACACGTATAAGTACTAAAAACACCACATCCACACATACAGTCCCTATACACACGTATAAGTACTAAACGTACCACACTCACACAGACAGTCCCTATACACACGTATAAGTACCTACTAAAAACACCACACCCACACATACAGTCCCTATACACACGTATAAGTACTAAAAACACCACACCCACACATACAGTCACTATACACACTTATAAAGTACTAAACACATCACACCCACACATACAGTCCCTATACACACTTATAAAGTACTAAACACATCACACCCACACATACAGTCCCTATACACACGTATAAGTACTAAAAACACCACACCCACACAGACAGTCCCTATACACACTTATAAAGTACTAAACACATCACACCCACACATACAGTCAATATGCACACTAATAAGTACTAAACACATCACACCCACACATACATTCAATATGCACACGTATAAGTACTAAACGCACCACACTCACACAGACAGTCCCTATACACACGTATAAGTACTAAAAACACCACACCCACACATACAGTCACTATACACACTTATAAAGTACTAAACACATCACACCCACACAGACAGTCCCTATACACACGTATAAGTACTAAAAACACCACACCCACACATACAGTCCCTATACACACGTATAAGTACTAAA
>CM022881.1:14259744-14279660 GCA_012654025.1 Pachypsylla venusta | reverse complement strand
ATAATGACTCACGATACAAACTTATAAGTACTAAACACCATCACAGCCACACATAAAGTTACTAATAGTGTATAATGACTCACGATACAAACTTATAAGTACTAAACACCATCACACCCACACATACTGTTACTAATAGTGTATAATGACTTTGTATAATGACTCACGATACAAACTTATAAGTACTAAACACCATCACAGCCACACATAAAGTTACTAATAGTGTATAATGACTCACGATACAAACTTATAAGTACTAAACACCATCACACCCACACATACTGTTACTAATAGTGTATAATGACTCACGATACAAACTTATAAGTACTAAACACATCACACCCACACATACAGTCCCTATACAAACTTTGAAACTCTATACAAGTTTTTGTAAGGAAAACAATTTATATTTACGTCATACAACACGTAAGCCTTTGTTGAAGACACCTTAGTGTGAAATTCCTTTTTTTTTTTTTTTTCCTTATCCTATAAAAAGGAAAGTAAAGTAATGGGCTGAAATTTTCGATGTCGAGTTTTCAATGCCAAAACACGTTTTGGGATCCCCAGAGCCCAAATCTCGAGTTTCAGCCATTTGTCCATTTGTGTGTCTGATGTCTTTCTGTCTGTGAACAAGATATCTCAAGAACGGCAAGTGTTAGAGACTTAAAATTTGGTATGTATGTCAATTTTATGTCATATAGCGTTGGCTGTTTTCTGTCGCTTTTTAGTGGTTTTCGCATATCCTGCCTAAAATGAAAACGATAATAGCTAGAACTTTAAACTTGGTGCCTACACATATCAATTCCATACAAGAAATTGAAAAATACAAATACAAGGTTGAAGTGTAATATATCGTTGGCCGCTAATTAGCGGCTGAAGTGTGCTTTTTGGTGGTTCCGCCTAAAACCAGAATGGAAAGAGCTAAAACTTGATATTTGGTACCACAATTCATTAAATTGAAAAATACAGGTTAAAATGTAAAATATAAAGAAGTGTAATATATAATTGTATTTCCGCTCTGGGGACTCAGCATCAAAAATTTCAGCCCATTAAAATACTTTCTTCTTTTTTTATAGATAAGGAAAGTCGTGTGATGTTCACACCAGATTTTTTTTTTGTGAGAGTCCTAAAATAATCTTTTGAGTTCAGCAGGACAGAGTTTGTTTTTCTTTTCAATAAATTCTATTTAACGATACTTTTGGACCTACTTTATCAAAAGTTTTGTCTTCACACCCATAAATTTTTAGGTATCTAGGTGTTTCAAAATGTTCAAACTTATTTTGAACTTTTCAAAACCTCAAAGCTTCTTTTCAGAAGCTTTGAGGTTCTCACACCGAGCAACGCTATACACGTACTGTATGCTTGAATTGATGCTGGCAATGCCATGAGTAGCTAAATCCAGGATGTGGACCTGACAGATTATGAGGTCATATAAGATAAACGCGTGTTGGACAATCGATATAACGTAATTCTGTACACATCGGAATATCTTTTGATATCTATCAAACATAGCTAAGCCAAATTAAAAAAAAAAAAACATAGCTATTTTAAATCAGCATTGACCGTTTTAAATTTGAATATTTTAATATTCATCGAACCTAGCCGGAGATTAAAAATGGACACGAAAATCCATCAGTAAAAATTGTGATTGATTTGGAGCACATCAGGGGCTTTTACAGGTCTCTATTTGGGAGGGGGTTGATGGAGGCTCCACATTATAATCGACATGGAAGTCAGTAGTATTTATATATACCTATGAGAAAAGTGTTTCTGGGGAAGTGGATCGCCCTTATGCCCTCCAACCTGTATCCGCATCTGGAGCACATTTGGTCCTAAGCACCCTATTTATACAACTAGGTTAAAATTATATGTCCCCATAGGACCCAAAAGCTATAAATAAAATGAACCATTCCATTTTTCGGGGGGGGGGGGCTGAAATGGGGTTATAGAAAAGGTCCAGTAAGGTAAGGTAGGACGAAACGCAATGTTCCCCGCTACCCTGGATAAAAATTAAATTCTATTTTTTGGCTTCCCCTTCCATGTCTTAATTTCCGTTTTGGGTTTTTTATTTATATTAACGCTTTGATTTCTCATTTCAGGGGAAGGGGGGTTCTCATATCAAGATATACGAGAAACTGAGGAAAAGTAGGATCATGACACTTAATGATCCAGCCCAGTCTTTATTGCTGTAGTTGCTCCTATTGCATTAATGTTGTCGTTTTTAGTTTTGTTATTTTTGTAGTTGCTCCTATTGTATTAGTGTTGTCGTTGTTAGTTTTGTTATTTTTGTAGTTGCTCCTATTGTATTAGTCTTGTCGTTTCTAGATTTGTTATTGCTGTAGTTGCTCCTGTTGTATTAGTGTTGTCGTTGTTAGTTTTGTTATTTTTGTAGTTGCTCCTATTGTATTAGTGTTGTCGTTGTTAGTTTTGTTATTTTTGTAGTTGCTCCTATTGTATTAGTGTTGTCGTTTCTAGATTTGTTATTGCTGTAGTTGCTCCTGTTGTATTAGTGTTGTCGTTGTTAGTTTTGTTATTGCTGTAGTTGCTCCTGTTGTATTAGTGTTGTCGTTGCTGGTTTTGTTATTGTTGTAGTTGCTCCCGTTGTATTAGTGTTGTCGTTGTTAGTTTTGTTATTGTTGTAGTTGCTCCTATTGTATTAGTGTTGTCGTTTCTAGATTTGTTATTGCTGTAGTTGCTCCTGTTGTATTAGTGTTGTCGTTGTTAGTTTTGTTATTGCTGTAGTTGCTCCTGTTGTATTAGTGTTGTCGTTGCTGGTATTGTTATTGTTGTAGTTGCTCCCGTTGTATTAGTGTTGTCGTTGTTAGTTTTGTTATTGTTGTAGTTGCTCACGTTGTATGATTGTTTTCGGTGTTAGTTTTGTTATTTTTGTAGTTGCTCCTATTGTATTAGTGTTGTCGTTGTTAGTTTTGTTATTTTTGTAGTTGCTCCTATTGTATTAGTGTTGTCGTTGTTAGTTTTGTTATTTTTGTAGTTGCTCCCGTTGTATTAGTGTTTTCGGTGTTATTTTCGTAGTTGCTCCTTTTGTATTATTGTTGTCGTTGTTAGTTTTGTTATTGTTGTAGTTGCTCCCGTTGTATTGGTGTTTTTGGTGTTAGTTTTGTAGTTGCTCCTGCTATATTAGTGTTTTCGTTGTTAGTTTTGTTATTGTTGTACTTGCTCCTTTTGTATTAGTGTTGTCGTCGTTAGTTTGGTTATTGTTGTAGTTGCTCCTGTTGTGTTAGTGCTGTCGTTGTTAGTTTTGTTATTATTATATATAGCGACAACATTAACACAACAGCAGCAAAAGCAAAACTAACAACAGGAACGAGAACACTAATACAACAGGAGCAACTAAAACAATAACAAAAATTAATCGTTGCTATTTTTGTTATTGTTGTAGTTGCTCCTGTTGTACTAGTGTAGTCGTTTTGTTATAATATTGTAGTAACTTCTGTTGTATTAGTATTGTCCGCGCTCTTGATAGTTTTGTTATTGTTTTAGTTGCTCCTGTTGTATTAATGTTGTCCGCGCTCTTGTTAGTTTTGTTATTGTTTTAGTTGCTCCTGTTGTATTAGTATTGTCCGCGCTCTTGTTAGTTTTGTTATTGTTTTAGTTGCTCCTGTTGTATTAGTATTGTCCGCGCTCTTGTTAGTTTTGTTATTGTTTTAGTTGCTCCTGTTGTATTAGTATTGTCCGCGCTCTTGTTAGTTTTGTTATTGTTTTAGTTGCTCCTGTTGTATTAGTATTGTCCGCGCTCTTGTTAGTTTTGTTATTGTTTTAGTTGCTCCTGTTGTATTAGTATTGTCCGCGCTCTTGTTAGTTTTGTTATTGTTTTAGTTGCTCCTGTTGTATTAGTATTGTCCGCGCTCTTGTTAGTTTTGTTATTGTTTTAGTTGCTCCTGTTGTATTAGTATTGTCCGCGCTCTTGTTAGTTTTGTTATTGTTTTAGTTGCTCCTGTTGTATTAGTATTGTCCGCGCTCTTGTTAGTTTTGTTATTGTTTTAGTTGCTCCTGTTGTATTAGTATTGTCCGCGCTCTTGTTAGTTTTGTTATTGTTTTAGTTGCTCCTGTTGTATTAGTATTGTCCGCGCTCTTGTTAGTTTTGTTATTGTTTTAGTTGCTCCTGTTGTATTAGTATTGTCCGCGCTCTTGTTAGTTTTGTTATTGTTTTAGTTGCTCCTGTTGTATTAGTATTGTCCGCGCTCTTGTTAGTTTTGTTATTGTTTTAGTTGCTCCTGTTGTATTAGTATTGTCCGCGCTCTTGTTAGTTTTGTTATTGTTTTAGTTGCTCCTGTTGTATTAGTATTGTCCGCGCTCTTGTTAGTTTTGTTATTGTTTTAGTTGCTCCTGTTGTATTAGTATTGTCCGCGCTCTTGTTAGTTTTGTTATTGTTTTAGTTGCTCCTGTTGTATTAGTATTGTCCGCGCTCTTGTTAGTTTTGTTATTGTTTTAGTTGCTCCTGTTGTATTAGTATTGTCCGCGCTCTTGTTAGTTTTGTTATTGTTTTAGTTGCTCCTGTTGTATTAGTATTGTCCGCGCTCTTGTTAGTTTTGTTATTGTTTTAGTTGCTCCTGTTGTATTAGTATTGTCCGCGCTCTTGTTAGTTTTGTTATTGTTTTAGTTGCTCCTGTTGTATTAGTATTGTCCGTGCTCTTGTTAGTTTTGTTATTGTTTTAGTAGCTCCTGTTGTATTAGTATTGTCCGCGCTCTTGTTAGTTTTGTTATTGTTTTAGTTGCTCCTGTTGTATTAGTATTGTCCGTGCTCTTGTTAGTTTTGTTATTTTTTTAGTTGCTCCTGTTGTATTAGTATTGTCCGCACTCTTGTTAGTTTTGTTATTATTTTAGTTGCTCCTGTTGTATTAGTATTGTGCGCGCTCTTGTTAGTTTTGTTATTATTTTAGTTGCTCCTGTTGTATTAGTATTGTCCGCGCTCTTGTTAGTTTTGTTATTGTTTTTGTTATTCCTGTTGTATAAGTGTTGTCCGCGCTCTTGTTAGTTTTGTTATTGTTTTAGTTGCTCCTGTTGTATTAGTATTGTCCGTGCTCTTGTTAGTTTTGTTATTATTTTAGTTGCTCCTGTTGTATTAGTATTGTCCGCGCTCTTGTTAGTTTTGTTATTATTTTAGTTGCTCCTGTTGTATTAGTGTTGTCCGCGCTCTTGGTAGTTTTTTTAATATTTGTGTTGTCATGTTTTTTTTTGCTTCTTTTTTGGTTCGGTATCACTAAATACTCCTCTTAGAACAAAATAAAATCTCTGAAGTGGTTTTAACACAGGCTTAACTTGCAGAGTAAAAAAGCTATTAAAAAAAGATGGGTAGGTATTGTAAATTAAAAGCGAATGTAAAGTTTTCTGACACATTGAAGAAGGAGAAGATGAAGAAAGTTTGTTATTTATTGATATCAAAAAAAAAAAAATCTGGTGTGAACACCACACGACTTTCTTATCTACATATAAAAAAAAAAAAATATATAAGAATGGCCTGAAATTTTCGATGCCGAGTTTTCATTGCCAAAACAATTTTCCCCGGGGCCCAAATCTCGAGTTTCAGTCATTGGTCCGTGTGTTGTGAACAAAATTTCTCAGTAGGATTTGTCGTTTTAATGTATATAATAAATTAACATACATTCGAAATTTCAAGTCTCTGGCGCCACCTACTATTCCCTCTCCAGGCAGGATTCGTGAAAAACTTTTAATCAAAATTCGATTAACAATACATACAATTGACATAGTAAAAAAAAGTCTCTAACTCTTACCGTTTTCTTTTTATGCCAGACTTGTGAAAACCGCTAAAAAGCAGAAAATCTCCTCAAGAATAGATTCGATTTCATATAAAAGTGTCATTTTGCATTCCATGCATAAAATTGATATAAATAGGCAACAAATTTTAAGCTCTATAGCTCTTACCTTTCCCTTTCAGAATTAATTAAATCCGCTTTAATAGGGTTTCCAGCGCAAGAGTCGGCGATGTTCTCTGATGCACTTCTGTAATGCCTAGACAGGCTTGTCTTTGAAGACTTGCGAGCTTTCTTATTCTTATTAAAGTTGTTTGTTCTACCTTTGGCCATCATCAAGTGATGCATAGCTTAGGTCTGATCACTGTGTTGTACAGCCATAGGAACATACTAGGTTTCAGACCCCAGGTTTTTCCAATTAATCTTCTGCAAGTGTTCATGCAGATATTCGCTTTGGTTATCATGATTTCAATGTGTCTGTTCCAGGTCAATCTTCTGTTAAGTATTACACCCAGATATTTGACCTCCTCGGACATATTGAGTTGTTTTCCAAATATTTTTGGTAATGTTACATTAAACCTGTTTAACACCTTCCTGGCGAATGGGATTTTTATAGGAAAAGGAAAGTAAAATATTTCCCAAACAGTGACGATGATACCAACAAATGGGCATTTCTAGTGTTACCGTCATAATACCTTTTTATTTTTTATAGATTATAGGCTCAAATAAAAAAAACTTTCAACGGATTGAAACTTTACCTCCATCCTTTTACCTGCATCCAGAATAGGTCTTTACCCGCAAACTTTTCTAATCAGTCCTGCTCGGTACTCGCTTGTGTACCTACCTGATTAGCAGGTATCTATTTAAAACGCCGGAAATAGAATGCATACAAAACAACTAACAAGTTATGCTATGAAGGGGCCGAAATCAGATCATCTCCAACATTTGAAATGAGCGTGCCTTTCTCTCCATTTTATTAATTGATTTTTAAGTGTGATTTTGATTCCAATATTTTTGAACTCGTTTTTCATTCCAGCAAAAGTATCGTTATTTATTTTATCCGTCCACTTTACCGTACATGTCCAATTTTTATTTATGTACAGTCTGTCTGTGACAAATTTGGACCACTGGCACTAAGTCCTAAAACTGGGGCCCTGATTAATAGGGCCACGTCCTAAAAACATTCTTCCAAATAATTTAACTGCATTTTTTTTTTTTTTTTTTTTTAAGGAAGAAATTTGTCATTTTTTTTAATTATAAAGGACTCACTTGGCAATTTTTTTTTTTTTAGAAAAGGTATTTCTACATAAATTAGAAAAAGTCATTAAAAGTTTAAGAAGGTTGAGGATTTTTTTTTTTTTTTTGAGAAAAATTAGAGGTGTTTTTTGGGGGAGGTATTTATATAATTATCACAATAATACAGTTTCTCTTATCTGATCACACTCTTGATGAATCAATTGGTACATGGTGTTTTGATACCTTTTTTTTTTAAAAAAAAAAAGTTATGTCCCGGAACTGCTTTCGCATTCAGGACACTCCTTTTACAGCCATGCCATTCCGAAAACGAGATCAGAAAATTTTCGATTCGGGTGGGATTCGAACCCAGAACCTCCGGACCAAGAGTCAATGCTCTTAACAACTCGGCCACGGAGATCGGGTTTTGCTACCCTAAGTGCAAACGAGAAGACATCTCCACTACAGGAGACGGAAACTATTCGAAACACATTTTTCTTATTTCAATTTTCATTCATTAAAAATTGTTTCTTCTGTTATAACCATACACACCAGGGGAAAGCTTGAACATTCCTTCAAATGACAGCCTAAAGATACTCTGGAAAGCTTTGATTGAGTTTGTTATTTGTGTGAAAAAATATGCAAGTGCCAAGTGTCCCAAATAGGTGCCGGAAGCTTTAACGAGGGTTTCAGAGACACCTTGCAGTAAATTATAGAATTTGAAACTTTTTTATATACCTATTACCTATTTAAAAAGAAATTAAAAATAAAACAGCTCATCTAACTCTTTGTCGGAGGGAGCGAGAATATGATACCGATGATACCGAAAAAAAAAAGATTCAGTCGCCCAAGAGGAGGAGTTTCAACCGTTATTTTTTTAAACAGTTTTCACTTTATAAAAAATTGTTTCGAGCATTTTATACGAACAATACTTTGCATTTAGATTCACAAAGTTTGAATTCATTACTAGAAGTTTTAATTTTATTTTTTGAACTTCGAAAAAAAAAAAAAAAAAAAAAAAAAAAAAAAAAAAAAAAAAAAAAAANAAAAAAATGCTACCGTGGACAATAATTAAAGCCTGAGAGACATTGAGATTTTATCCAGGATTTAACTCGTTGGAGAAGAGAGAAAGAGAGAGAGAGAGATTATAAACGAATGCAAGAGACAAACATTTCAAGTAACAAAATATTATTGACAAGTAAAAGAATATGCTATAGAACAGGGTTTTGTTATATTTAGTTAGAAATGCCTAACGTCAGAATTTGAAGGATATCTTTTTATTCTGCCTCTGTCCATCATCACTTTCCGAAATGGACACAAAAAGTATATATCAACACTATAAAAAGGCCGACGATTCCGCCTTTTTATAATGTTAAACTTATCTTTTTTAGCCAGCGTCTATGGCACGTTGAATACACAAGTTCCCGTTAGATCACTGAAGTTAAGCAACGTCCAGCGAGGTTGTACCATATGGGTGTCCGCGTGGGTTCGCGCCCTTGTGATGCTGTCTTTTTTCCGGCCCAACCCAGGCTGGGTGAGTAGCTGGTTTGGATGTTTCCAGTGAATGGAGGGTAAAATCCCCGTCTTGAATGACCAATAGATGTTAAAGAGACGTTAAGCCAAATTTAAAAAAAAACTTATCTTTAACATCTATTGATGTTAACCCTCTCACGCCCGTGGTAGCAAACTTGCTACCAAAAGTTGGTGAATTATCTAATTTTGCTTCTGTCCCCCCTTAGTATTTTTGTTGATTTCAGAGCATTGTGTGAAAGGTTCTTCACCATTACAGCTAATACTAAGCGGGGGCAGAAGCAAAATTAGATAACTCACCAAGTTTCGTAGCAAGTTTGCTATTACGGGCGCGGGAGGGTTAAATCGAAATTCTATTCGTGTCAAACTTTACCAATAACAACATTGACTTTACTCAATCTGGGTTGGGTCGAGAATAGCATCGCGACGGCGCGTATCTCACTGGACGTTACTTAACTTCAGTGGTCTAACGGGAGGTGGTGTATTCAACGTGCCATATCCGCTGGCTGTACTTGACTTCTGATCTTGTTCTAATTATTTAAAAATTAAAGAATTTTCTCAAATTCTCTATAGTTTCAGTCAAACAATACGGGTAGGTATAAACAATATCACCGCCGACAGTTTGACATGTATCGTTGTTATTGTTCACAGTTGATAATAAATGATACAGATGTCCCAAATCATATTGTATTCAATGCTATAGGATCGCTCTTCCCTTACTGTCTTAAGACAAAAGTTCAAATATTTTTGAATTATAATCAGTGTCGCGAAAAGTTTGAATATCGAAATTTAGCTGACGGTTCAATAATAAAAAAAAAAATGGTCGCAGTGCGGTGAACTCTCGCGGGACGAACTCGGTTTTTTTTTCTCTATTATAAATACTAAAAAGTTTTATTCGTCATTTTATAAAAAATCATCACTTTTATCAGTTATAACACGCCCAGCTTATGTTATATTCTATTCTGTAATCCCTCAATAAAACACATCAGATCCCCCGGCCACCACAAATTTAGAAAACTTTTAAATGTGACAGGTCAATAACAACCCCCCCTTTCTCACAATATCAAGAAAAATTTAACGTAAAAGTTACCCTTGAAATTCTCCCCCTCCCTAAAACTCTATCCAACACCTACCTCCGGGGAGTATCACAAATTTTTTCAAGCTTGAACCCAGAGATTGTGTTAAAAAAATGAATATAATAATATACAGTGTGTCCCGAACATGATCAGTAACACTTTTAGTGCTATTAGCATTATGGTTTAAATTCATTTTTGGGGGTTAAAACAATTTGCTGAACATTAAACGACTTTACTTAACCAAAAAAATGAAAGAAAAAATATTGAGATTTGCTTAAATGCACGGCCGTATTTATGGGAGGGGGCAGGAGGCTTCCCTCGGAGAGGATAATGACATGGAGATGAGATGAAAATTAACTAATAATGAAAAATCAAAGAAAAAATACAATGCTTTCTTATCTATCTTAGGAAAATAAAAATGTGACACATAATAAGGAGCATCTTTTTAGTCTGTAAAGTGTAAAAGAGGTCTGTAAAGTGTAAAAGATTTTCAGAAATCCTTCTTGGAAGTGCCATTTTTTTTTTTTTTTTTTTTTTTTTTTTTTTTTTTTTTTTTTTTTTTTTTTTTTNTTTTTTTTTTTTTTTTTGTGAATGTAGCTCAAGAAAATCTCATTCTGACTCCTTAACTCAAACTTTAAAGTTTTGGTCTTTTACTTCCGAACACACTGTATATTATTTTCGAAAAGTAAAAAAAATCATGCACAAAGATATCAGTTTTTCAGAAAGAGTTGGTTTAGGGGAGGGGAGGTGAAGTTGAGGTGCAGCGGTTTTATGTTTGGGGATTTAGACATTTTTAGAAATGGCTTTTCTTACCTCTTTTTGTAGATTTTTTTCTACAAAATATTATGAGTGTATGGGGTCTGAGAAGGTTTTCCAATTTAGTTCGTTGAAAGACTAATAAATGCTTCAATGACCTCTCGGGTCCTTTAAGTACATCGTCGTTAAAAATCAAAAGTTTTTTTTTATCAATGTTAATTTTAGCGTCTAGACTAAATTTTTATGCCGGTAAAATTCAGACATAAACGCAGCAGTTACTTACATTCGAGGGAGCCCTGACCGCTCTAACGTCTTAGGCTTTTATTATAGATCACATCAACATATAAGTACTATTGTGGGGACTTGGGGACTTTGAACAGAATACCACCTAAAGACCTGCTCCTTGGTTCTGGTATCCCCAAGGACACGTGTTCAACCAGATATTGATTATGGGAGGGGGGGGGTGACAGAAGTAGTTCCTCCGGCCCGAGCTTTTGTAGGATACCTTAAGAATTTGTTCACTTTTGTAAAGAGGAATCTAATTTTGTAGTCCCCGGTCCGGAATTTCTTTCGGCTGCCCTGCTCTCATGTATTAGCTTGCACGGGGAAAACTTGGAAAAGTCTAATCAATGGGTATATCTAATCGACATACAACCTTGAGAGAGACTTCACGGGCTCTGGATATCCGTCTAAGCTCGAGCATTTTAATTATTAGTCTCGGAATGAAATTACCCCTCACAGGAATATTTTCGAGCCAATAAAGTCTGTTAAAGAAAAATCGCAGATAAATATGAAAGGAATCCCGAAAAGTGCTCACAAAAAGTGATCCTATGGGTGGATCATTTCCTGGGCGCCAATGCTTTGCAACAAATGCTGAATACTTCGAAGTTAACATCACTAATTTGGAGTGGCGGTCTACACAACCAGTGCGGGTACTTTCCTGACAGAGTGTATAATAAAATTACTAAAAAATAAGATAAATGAACAAAAGAATATTATTCGTCTACCTCAATAACCAAAACAGAAAATTAGGAGAACACCATTGTAGTAATATGAATAAGTTCTTTACTTACTGCGGCATTCAGAATATTCAGATGAAAAATTTCTTGGAATTTGATGACGGGAACACAATTTAACACTTCAAAAAATAGTTAAATTTTGAAATTAAATCACACACTAAATATGAGCTTTATCTTGAATGGAGTTTTATGATTGCGGATATGAGACAAGATTGTATTAGTCAAGGTTTATATTAAGTTGGGCTACCTCCTGGGGATAGCTGAAATTTTAATTAAATTGAAAGTTAAGGTAAACAAGGATTTGAATTTTCAAATTTCTTGCTTAGGGCTGTAAAACAAATAAATTTTAAACTCATTTTTTCGAAAAAGAAATTGAAAGGGTATTCTTGTAATATATAGAGATTCTACGGACACATCCCTTGTAATGGGTGTAATCTTTGCATAGGTATTAGCGGGGGTTATGCTAATACCTAGCTCCCTTTCTCAAAAAAAAAAAAAAAAAAAAAAAAAAAAAAAAAAAAAAACAGATAATCCCCGCAGTATATTATTAACAGCTCAGCTATACAGAGGTTTCACAAAGTGCCATTTTCTAAACTTCAAATTTTTCAATGTATTATAACTATGCATTGCAATCCATAACACATCTTAAAAAGAAAAATATTTTTTGTTAAAGATTTTTGTAAACCTTCTAGTCGACCCGCCCACAAATCGAACCTCCGGATTTCATTGTGGGTTGTGGGGGCAATTTCAGTGTGATGAGCATAGAGGCTATAGGTAACTTCTGTTTTTTCCACAAGTACTGGACACCCCATCACACACGACGTTGGTTTTTAGCAAAAAGCTAGTGTGGGTCAGCATTTTGCGGGCTCAAATGTTGATCAATATACAGGGCGAGTCATTTTAATGAACATGGTCAAATATCTTGGAAACCGTTAGAGATAGGAAGAAAACATTCGATACAAACTGCCCTTAATTGTTAGGAGAAAATTTTATAATGAACTTGAAATTTTTCTCCAATGTAGTTTTCAAGATTATTTTAAGGACAACTTTTTTTTTTAAACCCTATATTTTTAATTGTGGTAGTTTTTTCTATTTCTCTTACAGTTTTCGATATAATTTATAACCTTCTCTCAGAGTAAGATATATCTAACATATGAAGTATGATCGGCGTATCGTATCGTATATTCGTGAGCTAAACTCCTCTTTGGGGCTGTGTAAGCCCCTGCACCTAAGCCTCCGGTGGGCTTTTTGTGCTTGGAGAGTAGCCTAATTCCCTAGCTAAGGTCTAAGATCCGCGGAAGCTTGATCAGCCTTTTGGCTAGGTGTTTTTCATGGATATCGAGCCTGGGTTCTAGCTGTCCCATGCTCAGTCTCCATGTAAGTAGGTAGTTACAGACAAAAATGACATGAGTGGCAGTTTCCTCCTCTTCCCCACAGAGTCTACATATGATCTGGTTCTGACGGATGCCCATAGTGTGTAGGTGTTTTTTTAGACCACAGTGACCAGTGATCAGTCCTGTGGCTAATCTGATGTTTTTCCGACTGAGGGCCAGGAACTCCATCGAAAGGCTCCTTGATGGTCCCCGAAGCATGGCCTTACTTTGTCTCAGTACAGAGACGGCCCTCCACCGTTCGACGTGTCTTCCAAGTACCCAGCCCTCGATGAAGCCCCTGACCTCAGTCGTACTTAGGCTGATCACGGGTTCTGGACCGATGAATGATGTCGAGGACCCCATTCTCGCCAGTTCATCGGCCCGTTCATTTCCAGCAATGGCCTTGTGCTCTGGCACCCAACCAAGACAAACTCGGTATGATCGGCACACCCATTTTGAAATATTTGGGCATAAAGACGTCAAGGTAAGTCTAATCGAAAAAATATTCCTTTTTTAATACAAAATAAAGTAAACCTTGAAATACCCCTGAACGTGACCTTGGAGAAAAATTACTAGTTCACCATTAATTTCTCTTTTTAATTTCTAACTAGGTGAGAAAACGGGAAAAATTGGCAAAAGGTGAAACAAATTCCAACAAAAGGTTTTTTGACGGTTTTTGGTAGTACTAAGTGTCCTAATGAAGAAAAAAAGTTTTGAAAATCGGCCACCTTGAAGTGCCAAAAATCGGCCGAAATCCAAAATGGCGCCCGATTTTGGTGCCAATTTTGAGTTTTAACTCGGAATAAATTCTAGAAATCCGATCGATACAATGTAGGCATGCATTCGATCTAGAATTGAACAGGCATTTCAAAAAATTAAAATTTGTCAAAAACCGTCCGTAACTTTGTGATATGATTTTTTTAAGCGAAAAAATCGGTTAACTTCCTATAGTTTTAAAAGGAACCATATATATGATAATAATACATATAAATAAATACAGAGGCTTTTCCTAAGCTAATTTACTTAGCTTCTAAGAAAAGTATACTTCTATACTTTTTGACGTACAATATGAAAAGCTGTCAGACAATTAATAGATCATAGAAATAGGTTAAGCCAATCTTCGACAATCCATATTTACAATATTTCTGATATAGCGGCGGCTTTTGGTATAACTTTCGAATTTTCACTCCGGCATGTGTTTTAAAAACCCGATAGAGGCAATTAAGGCATCTATTTGATCTAGATTTGAACGAGTATTTCAAAAAATAAAAACTTCTCCAAATCGGCATGGTCGGTTTTTTTTAAATCAAACTTACTTTTGTTCAATTCTAGATCCAGTAGATACCTTAATTGTCTCGATCGGATTTCTAAAACTTATTCCGAGTAAGAAATCGAAATTGGCACAAAAAACGGCCGCCATTTTGGATTTTCACCAATTTTGGGGCCTTTCGGGCGATCGAGCTTGGTAAAAATTTTTTGCCTTAATTAGAACACCTAGTACTATCAAAAATTATCAAAAAATCTTTTGTTGAAATTTGTTTCACCCCAAATCGTATATATCGAAATGTTTGAAAATGTGCTTTAAAATTGCTGACCCTGTATTGTGCTTAAGTTTTCATATAAATTTATTAAATCAAAACGTAAAAATTTGGTAATAAATTAATGATAATAATATCATCTTAATATATAAATCAGAAATTTGTATATATGTACCTAAGTATCTATATATATGTATGAGGGGTTGTCTGTTACAATACCACTGCCCAAACGGTAGCAGATAGCGAAAGAATGATGGGAATTGACGCCCCCAAAATCATGGTCTACGACGCCAGGAAAATTATCAGTACTAAAATATGTCAAGCCGTTTTCGAGTTACGGCCAAATTTCCAATTTCTTCTCCAAAATCGGACAGTCACGATTCGATATGTTAAATTTGTTCGCGACAACATTTCAACTCAAGCGAGAAAATTTTAGGTGTCTCTTTAGTCTTAGTCCTTTTTTTCAGTTATTTTTAGCAAAGGTAGGGCCAGCCATTCCAGAGTTGCGAGTTCGAAACCGGGAACGGGTAAAATAAAATTTAGAAAATACTAAAACGTCCGAATGGCCGTGCCTCTAAAACGTCCGAATGGCCGTGCCTCTAAGGCGCCAGGCGGAACGTTTAAATCTTGGTTTTTAAAGGTTGCAACATACATGGTTGACACAAACCAATACCCCCCTCCCAATTTCCATTGTCTTGAAAAACAAAAATAGCAATATAAGAATCGTAGCGAAGCAGCTAAAACATATAAAAACGATTTTTTTTTTTTAATTTAAAAATTCATTCACATTTACACCATGGTACACCCAAAAAAAAGAATAGGTAAAGCAAAATGTTGTCCGCCATGGCATGCTACCCATAAATATCTAAGGTCATTTAACGTGTTTATACCTACATCAATGACACATTCCTGGAATATTGACTTTATTCTAAATTCCCAAAACAAGTTGACAACCAAAAATCAAACATGACATCGTAATTCGGACCCGCGTGTTATGGGGTGTTGCTAACCCCAAATAACGACCTTATCACGGTTGTACCTAGGGGAGAGCACCGAAAGATTTGAAATTTGGCACGCAGATTCCTTTTAGTATGTATATAGGTTTGTAATAAGAAAAATCGAAAGTTCAAGTAGAAGCAAATTAACGCAAATGATGACGCCTTTTAACGGTGAACTAAAGGAGATAACGAAAAATTACAGAGAATGGACCTCACAAAAAAGTATAAAAGAACCCCATAAAAATATAAAAATTGAAATTTTCCGGGAAGAACCACTTCGGGATAAGAATGCTGAAATTCGATACTAAAGGTGTTGCGCAGTACAAAAAGTAAACTAATATCTGTGAGTAAATTATTGAATTTTCTACATAGGAGCCGTGATACCTCTGAGGGTCGGTTCCACCAAAATTCCAAACTTGAGAAGTTAATTTGGGCCGTTAATTTGCAGATTTATTTTCGCGTTCGCACCCAAATCTCGCAAAAGGTAAGTGCTATTAGAAAAAGGTAAAAATGATTCCCATTGATAAACTTGTATTTTCTTTGAACGGAGTTATGGGGGTGTTCCAACAAGATTGTTGTACCGCCCACTTCGACCGCAGAGTTCGAGCTTTTTTAGACCAAAATTTTCAAAACAGCTGTATAGGTTTGGTCTGCGGTCAAAGTGGACGGGACAACCATTTTTTTTTTACTAAATTACTTATGTGGGATCATAAAAACCTATTTCCAGGCATTTTTACATACCATTTCGGTGCGGCCGCAAAGGGTCCATGTCACATGTTTCACCCTGTAATTCGTGAACGGTAGATCCTAGAGAGCTCTAGTTTTCTGTAATGAACTCGTATTAACGAGACCTTCAAAACAAGGTGTCACTTGATATACCTTCTCATTTAAGATTTTGAAGCCAGTCGGTGCCCATCTTAAACGGCTGGTCGAGGCCAAAAAATATTTAGTCTAAAATTAATCCCCCTAAAATCTAAGGGATACTTGTTTTTGCGTTTTCTAATATTTTGAGCTATTCTCGAGATACGGAGGGTGTGGTGATACTTTATGGACACCCTGTATAAATATATATATATATATATATATATAGATTTGCCTTTCAGCAATTTTTTTTTAATCTCGAAATTGCTGTTGCATGCATCCTCTCTATCACACATAGCGTCAGTTCACTTGACAATGCCGTAACAGTGTCTCATCAAATTAATTGATAAATACCTACCTAAAGATTTTTCAAAAATAATTTTTGTAATAAAAAAATACAAAAATCAAAATGTGATCCTTTTTTTTAATTTTGCTCCACCTGAAAAGGTGTTTTTTTTTTTTTTTTTTTTTTTTTTTTTTTTTTTTTTACTAATTCCTTTCTTCCCCAATAAATGAGCTATATAAATATAGATCTGTCCCCCGTGGTTACCAAGTGGTTAATTTTATTAAAGGAGAATATGATAGATCGTCTATTATAACCACACCAAATCCCTAGTGTGGTTTTAAATCATAAAATAAATAATTATCTTATCCTCCCCTTGTACAAATCTATACACCATTCTGTATTGAAAAATGTAACAAAAAAAGGTCACTCCATATTTGAGAGAGAAAAAATTGAAGAATTTGTCTGAGCTTCTGTACGATGACGATGCTGTTGGGTGGTGGTGGGGGGGAGGTGAAATCCAGTGAAAGTACGTGGAGGGGAAGTGCTAAGAAATGAATAGGGGTAAGCCTAGGCGGGAAATTGCATTGTTGACTTTTCTAATTGTTTATTAGAACACATAAGAGTTCCTGTGGATTGTTTTTAATGTTGAGGTTGAACGTATTTACAAAGATTCAAGCCTTTTCTAATCATTATGAGAAATCAAAAACAATAACAGTTTGAAATATGGCCGGATCCCTGTGCATAGGCGAGTTTATCAAGGAATTAGAATTCTTAAGGGTATATACTGAATGTAGCCCGTGTAAATACGGAAGTTTTCGTTTTAGAAAAGGCATCCAGCCTTTAAAAAACTAAGCTTCAAATAAAAGATGGAACATCATCAAAGCGAGGGTTACCGTGCCAGGAAAGCATACAACTAAAGAGAAAAGGCACTCAATAGGTTTGGCATGGTAGAATTAAAGAAAGAAAAGCCGACCCCAAATAGAATTGGGAAAAGTGAAGTTAAAGACGAAAAGGGTATATACGGAATGAAGTGAGAACTAGTTTTAAACCCCTGATTTATCTTGAAACGTCTGTTTCACGAAAACTCTCAAAAATACCTTGATGGCACATGGTATATGGATTTTTATTATGTCCAAAGAATTTGCAATTTATTTTTGGGCCAAGCAGGATCTCATAGTGACCATTTCAACTGAGTGAGGTCTACAGTTCACAAAGCTACTAGTCTTTTAGTTTTATGCGGATTGCAATATTATTCATCTGTGTAAGACGTGTTGGGACTTGTATTTAGTTAGGTTAAGAAAGAACCCAATTAAATTGTAACACACTTTGTGTTCAGCTTGAAATACCATCGTGAAAGCCCGTTGTCGTTTTCATTGTTATGAACACTAATCAAAAGAAAGGCCTAATAGTTATATTATCCTCAGTTTTAAGCTTTGATAAATTTTGTTAAACGGCTCCGTTAAGAGTATAGCAGTAAACTGTGTATCTACATCTTCATTTTGATAATTGCATTCGAAATTCAGCATGGAATTCAGCGTTGATAATTAAAAAGTGATATCACCAGTAATAATAATGGCATTTCAACCAAGAGACCCTGTTTCTATTTCCAATTTGGTGGCCTAAGGACCCTGAAATATGGGACCAGATACGGTTCGTAAGGATACAGAGTAACACCGCTGTAAGATCGACACGCTTCAGTGTAACTGATGGTTCAATTCCAATTTGGATGTGTTATAGTGCCCACTCAGCCTCGTGAGGACAATTGTGTCTTCATGAGGCGGACAAAAAAGCGACTATAAATAAATCATAGAGATATAGGGTAAAGTTAGTACCTATAATATTTAAATATACAGGGTGAACCCGAATAACGTTATCATGTTCTGAGAGTACCATAGGCGGTTTGGGGGGGGCTTCGGGGTCTTAAGTCGTCCCAGAATTTTCAGGCTAGAACTAGAATAATACGACCATATTTTGCAATACGGCACCTTTGATAAAATGGCAACCCATGATCTTATCTTACCTTTAATTCGGTTACTATTATTATGACAAACAAATAGGAAAGATGGTAATTATTATTATTATTAATTAAAATAATGTAATTCAATGAAACACAACAAAAACGAATATCTACTTTTAGATAAAAATAATAAAACTAAAAATATAATTTATCGTAATTTAAAGAAGAAAAAAAAAATATTTAAAAAAAAAAAAAAAAAAATCACTTATTCATTACAATAAAATTCTTCTGCTTAAAGTATATAATTAAAATTAATATTTTAATTAAATAAAAGAATTATTTTAAATAATTATTGGCAATTTCTCACATTATAACAAACAATATTTATTATTTATTTGTCACACACACAGAAAAAATGCCGCTAAAAAAATTAGTAAACGGGAATTCACAATTACGATAAAAACGTAGTAAAATCAAAGGCTAGACACAGACAGCAGACGGACTCGCTTTGAGCTCTGATGCTGATGCAACTGTTACGAGCCTTTCCGATGACGCCCCAAATAATGTTTTCTTATCTTCCCCTTTAACTTTCAAAAAGATGACACACTTCGGCATTTTTCGGAAACCTTGCTGTGTGTTTTTCAATTCGCTTTGTTTTTGTTTGGGTACCAAGGGTGTTTTGAGTTCTCATAATTTTTCTCGTGTCCCAGCCTATGTTATTGCAGGGATTCATTCCCATCATTTTTTTCGATATCTCTTATCGTTTTGGCTAAACAATTAGTAGGTACCTACTCTCTAAATTTTATTTGCACGTTTTCGGATTCGAACTTGTAACTTTGGAATGGCTATTTATAATTTTCCAAACCAATAGCCGGCCCTACCTGTAATATAATTTACACTAGGCGTGTCCGTTTTTGCGGACAAAAAGGGGCGAGTGGTGTTTCCGCGATGTCTACAGTTGGTATTTGATCATAAACGCTACCATTGATAGGCAGGTGTGAAATCTGTTCCATATCAATCGTTATACGATATCAGCGTAGTAGGGATTGTTTCTTTTCAAAAAAGTGAGAGCAGCAATAATCTTATTGCGTCTTACATGAAAATAGCGATGTTGGTTTAAACATTCACGCCTGACAGTAATAACATTAAATATAGATGGCGTGCGAGGCAAGCAAGTGACTACTTCAATTATGTTCTGGCGGATGTTGATAATATTACCACTGTGGCGGCTGCTCCTTAAGGGCAAAAGGGCACAGCCCCCCTAAAAAATTAAAGCATAAAAATATTTTGTTTGTAATTTAATTTTATATCTACAAAAGTATTCTTCTTTCCCCAAAAAGGGAAAACACTTAAAAAAATATATCCTTTATTTTCTATAACTTGCGAGTTTGTTAAAATATCTGCTGTTCACTTGCAAAAAATATCGTATGTTCACCATGTCTCACAGGCAATATATAATATAACGGGCGTAATGCTTATAGCTCCAAAATTCTAGAAAATTTCCTTTGTAGGTAATTACGGATTTTTTCCCGCTAATTTCAAAATAAGAGAGGAATT
>CM022881.1:14236912-14247950 GCA_012654025.1 Pachypsylla venusta | reverse complement strand
CTCGATTAAGAATTAAATTTAAGATAATGAATGGCCAGACTTTTCAGTATGATCTAAATCCAATAATAAATGGCCAAACCGGTCATTACGCTTTATTGGCGTAGACACTAGAAGTTATCTTCCTTATTTCAAATAAAACATATTGATGAAGAGTGAGGAAATCAGACTAAAATTCTGAAATCGTTTTTAGTAAGGCCGGAATTTAAACTCATTAGGTATTTCGAAGTAAGGAAGAGTGGATAGCGGGGCCCAAAATAGATTTCATATCTTTTTTGAGGTGATGCCTTGGCGGGGAATTTTTACAGCAAGCAGTGGTATTTTTGGGGGGGATCTCATAACTTTTTGTAGCAAGAAAATATGTATTTATTATATAATGGTAAAAGGACAGAGATCTTACATAAGTATCATATCCTAATTATTATCATCTATCTTCAAACAACGTTCGGTGGAGAGACCAAGGTCCAACCGGTGGACGTTTTTAGGCCTGTACTTTCAGATTTGCAAAAAAAAAATCGTAAAAATGTGGAGAAAAAAAATCGTAGTATCCCTAAGAATAGTTATATTACCATAAATACATTTTCTTTCAATAAAACACATCAAGTTATCAGTAAAACAAATTTCAAAATGTACCCCAGGTACCTATGGCCCTCGAAGATAAAAGTTTCTGATACGATAATACACATTCATTATTAGGTGTGGAGTGTCCAGATCCCGTTTTTTAATAATTTGAAGGCCTTATTAAATGTTTGAATTTTAATTAAGGTACTCGTCCATTTTAATGTTTTGATGAATGTCAACCATACAAATTTCTCTCACAACTGCCGGATCTCCCAGCTCCTTCAGAGTTTCGTCATCAACGGAAACCAAGCTTTTATTAATGTAGTTGATATTTTTACACGCACTGCTGATGGCGTAGAGTTGCCGAGAGATTGTTCCTAATTTGGGAAATGAGGTTTTGCATTATTTATAATGTTTTGCAATTTGAAATATTAAGTGCGTCCCCATCTAAAATTGCGTTATATAAATTTAAGGGAGACTTTTAGGAAAAATTGAGCAAGGATATCTCTAAATTTATAAAAACAGTTTCGTCCTGCAAACACATCCTCGGATCACACCCCCACACCCATTCTTTGGCCTTTTGATTTCCAATGATTGCCTTTCCCAGAGAATGGACTACAATTGAACTGGGAGTACTCAGGACTCTAAACGCCGACTCGTAGAAGTACGGTTCTTGAGTAGCACGGTGCTGAGATTCTCCCACAATGGCGTGGAACTTATCGCTCAGGGTGACATCCTCTGGGAGGGTTTTCATTTTTTCTTTGCTAGGTGGTATTTTTTCTTTAATAAGATCTAGAGTTTTAAATATTTTTTCATGGCGCCCGCCCGATTGATGAGAACCCTTTAAATTTTTTTGTTATTATTTCTTTATTTTCTGTAAATTTCAATTTTCTGTTTACGAGAAATTTTTCTTTCTATTAACAACTTCTGGGTGCGGGATGACATAATGTGGGACACAGCCTTTTTATTGAATCGGGATGTGAGGCAGTGTACCTAGCAACTCCTTCAGACCTCTCTAGCTCCGCCCTCGATTATATTTTTGAAAAAATAAAAAGGAAACCTTTCCTAATTTTATTTCTACACTCATTTGAACGAAATCTATTAGTACCCCTCCATTAAAATTTCTTGATAAATTAACACTTTTTAACAATAAAAGTTACTTCCGGAGGTCGAACTGGATCTCATCATTCAATTGGCCATGGCCTTTTTCCTATGCTTTTCAAAATTCAAAAAAAAAAAATCCAAGCCATTCAAAAGTGTAGGAGGGGTCATTTTGGGACACGCTATATAGCATGAAACAGTTCGTGTGATATAATCACTGCAGTCGCCAAGCTTGGAAAAAATAAAATGCGTACTGAAAGCTGCCCAAAGTTAGGCTGAGTTCAATCCAGTCTAAACCCAGCAAGCTTCAACCGGCATTTAATTTTTTTTGGAACCTAACCCAATACTACTCCCAACACGTTCTACACAATTTAACAACCCGTCACTACTCCTCATCCTCTACATAGGTTAACACACGTGTAGGTAATATGTAATCTACAGGGTGTATCTAAATTACGCCGCCCGAAAAAATTTCTGCAAACCCGACGGTACTTTAGAAATAACATGCCACTTTCTTTAGCTTTCCAAAAATATGAAAATAATTTAATTAACATGCATATTGGGAAAGTTATGAATTTATTACTTGCGAAAGTCGTGGGTTGCTTTGAACTGAGTACGTAGTAAAAATTGAATAAATGAGTATGTATTATAAATGCCAGCCTTTTCCTGAGGATTTCTTTACGAAAATTACTTATTTATGGGTTGTTTGTTCGAGTCTACAGAGATGATTATTTTATTATTCAATAATTTTATTACTGTGACATTAATTTTTTTTCATTTTCATATGAAGTAAAATTTAATAAAAACATGTAGGTACCCATAATAATAATAATTTTAATAAATAGAATTTATTAATAAAAGGCACATAAAATCTCTGGTATCCAGGGTCTTTCAGAGCTTTCCCGGACCCGGGCACAAAGTCCTGCTCCGGGCCCCTCCATTTTTTGTAAAAATAATACATACATTCTATTATTAGTGTAATACTATAGATCATGGGTTCTCAAACGGTGGTACTCGGGCCCATTTCAGGTGGTACGCGAAGCCATTTTCAATTGTACACAAAATATCATAAAATAAATGTAGGCATTATGTAAAAAAAAAAAAAAANAATAACAGTGACTCAGAGTGAATTAGAAATCCGTTCGCAGAAAACTCAGATGCAGGCGTTGCTGACGAAGATATAAAGAATCGTATTTTGATCTGACAAGTGACAGCACCGTGAAAGATATATTATGTTCTACAGTGGTAGTATTTTAGCTGATTTTTGGATGAAAATCAAGAAGATCAAATATCCAAGTCTCCACAAGAAAATCTTATAACCCTTTGTTACCATATATATGTGCGAATCTGGATTTTCTCAAATGTTGTACTTGCAAAACAAATATAGGAGCAAATTAGATGTGTCTCATGACATTCGCGTAAAAATTAGTATTATTCAGCCTAATATTGAAGTAATTGTTTCTGATAAGAGTAGGTAGTATACGTAATCTCATTGGAGCTGGAGGAAGTGGGTTCAAACCCCCACCTTTCTACTCATTCTGCTTTCCATCTTATCAGGTACCTTTGCATGATAATTTTTTAACTTCAGATTCTTTGTGGAATTATGGTCTCATATGTTAATGTTTTTTTTGTTTCCCTTTATAACCCCCCCCCTCCCCCAGGGTGGTGGTACTTCAAAAATCCGAAAAAATACCAAGTGGTACTTGATATTGAGAAGGTTGAGAACCCCTGCTATAGATAGTGTTATAGGTACTATAGATATGTTTTTATTTCTTTACTTTCCTTATCCTATAAAAAAGAAAGTATTGTAATGGGCTGAAATTTTCGATGTCGGGGTGTCAATGCCAAAACAAGTTTTGGGATCCCCAGAGCCCAAATCTCGAGTTTCAGCCATTGGTCCGTGTGCGTGTCTGTCTGTCTGTGAACAAGATATCTCGAGAACGGCAAGTGTTATAGACTTGAAATTTGGTATGTATATCAGTTTTATGCCATGAACGGCAAAATAAGCTTTTGGTGGAAATCAAAAATACCTTTGGCGGTTTTATGCCGCTTCTTAGCCGTTTTCGAATATCCTGCCCAAAATGCGAACGGTAATAGCTAGAACTTGAAATTTGGTGACTATTCATATCAATTTCATACAAGAAATTAAATAATACAACTTAGGTTGAAGTGTAATATATTGTTGGCCACTAATTAGCGGTTGAATGCCGCTTTTTATAGATAAGGAAAGTCGTGTGATGTTCACACCACTCAGTTTGCAAGAAGATCAGTCGCAATAGTTTCCCCCTGAGGATCTGCTCTTGTTGAAGTACCAGATTCAAATTGCGATTGCCCACCTGTTCGGCAGCATTTCGTGAAGTGCTGGGACTGCTGCGCGGAGGTCTTAAAAAAGAATTAAGAGAAAGTTGTTCCTCTTTTTATTTTATTTTTCTCGTTCTTCTTTATATTTTCTCTTCTGGGGACCCGATTTCTCCTATTTGGAGCTCATTTTTCTAATGTAACATTAAAATAATATCATCATTATGTGAAAAAAGTGAATATTTGATACTTGAATCAATCAATTATTAATTAAAATCATTTACGTAAAGAATATTATTATGAGATCAACACAATAAATAAAAAACTGCGTTCTTTAAAGGGTTTGAGTAAAGCCGTTAAGCAAAAATTAATCTCACTGTTTACTCTTTTTTTAAAAAAAATTTAAATACAATTTTCTACGGTATCACAGTTACCAATGTTTATAGAAGTCAAAACTATTAAATTGTTTATTATTTTAAAATTGCTTCTAACTAATTATTTATCAGTCACAATGTTAATTAATAGAAATTAAAGATTTACTTAGAAATTATTAATACCTAGTTAACCTTTCCAGCTACAGTCAAGAAAACAGCGAAGTTGATTAGAGCAGAACGTTTCAAGAGAGGCGGAAACCTCCTAAACCAAATAAAAGAGCATGCATGCTTACCGGTGCATGATCCAGATTCCGGTCAAAATTATACCTAGACATAAAAAGTATTATCTTGTGTAGAAAATATTCTAGAATGTAACGAATGGGCGTAAAGATCCCCCACGATACCCGCGGAATCCCATTGAAAGCTTCCTATCCTCTAACTTCGATACATTATATTTGGCACACTTTTCGGAGGGCACCGAAAAAACTTGAAGAGGAACCTTCAATTTTTTCCTAACGCTACTGAAAAATCCCGCACGAGAGTTGAACCGGTTATCTTCACGTGAAAAAGACTTTGAATATTTTTTAAGCCCAGAAAAAACGCAGGTCTCAATGTACTGTTTTAAAAAAAGCTGACTAGTGACTTTTCGAAGAAATTGTTAATCTATTTAAACTACTTAATAGTTAACATAGATTCCAAATTTACCTCCAATGGTTTCTAATAAGTAATTATTATCAAAAACATAAGAGTATAAATCTACCCGATTACACATTACACAGGCACTCGATATGATTTTAGATAAACGCACACGCCTCACATGACAAGTAGAAAGAAACTGGCGAAATAAAGTCAAAACAAATAATTTCTAATGATTCAGTAAACATAATTGGGGATGATCAAGCTGCGGTGAGGATGTTCTACACTAGCAGACAATGGACATGGTACACATTATTATACCTTTTTGGTATAATAAAAGCATGTAGGTACCCATAATAATAATAATTTTAATAAGTAGAATTTATTAATAAAAGGCACATAAAATCTCTGGTATCTCTACAGCGACTCAATAAAGAATGATGTTCATAGAAAGGGGGGCACCAATTTGGCAGAGATAGAACAACATGAGAAATACAATGATCGACGATAGTGGCGAGGTTTCATTCATCGACTCATCCAATGATGGAACGGTTTATGGTTATGTATGTATGTAAAGTCTCTGGTTTTAAAAAATCTCCTGTAGACAATGGATACTGTTGGCAGAGAAAATTATTGCTATAGGATCGTTCTGGCATTTGACGACCTAACACAAGGAAGGCGAGAGGTGTTCCAAAACACCATCAAAAGATCTAATCTGGGCATCGAGAACGCGGGTCAAATAAATAGGTGCTGCATGAATGGTAAAAAATAGATAACTGGATACGACAAAAACAATAAAACATATCATTGTTTTATTGTTTTTGTAAAATAATTAAACCATTAACACACGTAATAAATTTAAGTTTAAATCAAGGCATCTTTCCATCTTGCTATACAATAGCAATAATAATACCAATATACAAAAACAAAGGAAGCAAAAAAGAAACATCAAATTATAGACCAATCTCAATTTTATCCAATTTCAGCAAAATCTTAGAAAAAACAATACAAACAAGACTTGAATTTTATTTAACGGACAACGATATACTCACTGACAAACAATACGGATTCAGAAAACACATAGGCACAGAAGACACAGTACTACACTTAACTAATTACCTATACGACCAAATGGACAAAAACAAAAAAACAATAATTACATTCCTTGACATTATGAAAGCCTACGACTCAATAAAACACTCATTACTCCTGGACAGGCTAAAAACAATAGGATTAGCGGACAAAGTACTAGACTGGTTTAACTCTTACTTAAAAGACAGAACTCAACTTATAAGACTGAACGACCACCTGACCACTACAAGTATAACACACGACAGTTTTTCAATTCCGCAAGGCACTGTACTTGGTCCTAGTCTTTTCAACATCTACATAAACAATTTACCTGGTATAAGCCAAGGCTATGTACAGTGCTTTGCGGATGATACCGCTATCTGCTACTCGACTGACGACTGGAACTCTACATTTACTTTAGCTTCACAGGACTTACAAAATGTTAGACAATGGTTAGGGAACATGTCACTTTTAATTAACTTGGACAAAACTACTTACATGACGATTTCACTAACTAAAAGTGGACAACCAACTAATCGAACCCTCACCATTTACGACTATGAGACAAAAACCTACAATACGTTACATAAACAAACTTCTGTACGATATTTAGGACTTATACTTGACCAACATCTACGATGGAAAGAACATATACTGACCATAAGAACAAAACTGAGACAACTCATACACATATTCAACAACCTACGACGAATATGCAACACTACCAACATACGACAACTCTACTTCGGACTTGTTCAATCATACTTACAATATTGCATTATCGCCTGGGGTGGGGCTTACCAAAACGTCATAGCTCCACTTCAGCGGTCTTGCAATATTATTTTACGTATCATTTTAAAAAAAGACAAATATTTTAACACAAATGAACTTTACAAAATTTTTAACGTACCAAATATTTTAGATATATACACTTATAAATTAACTTTCTTCTCAATCAAGTATCAACATATCTGGCCCACACCTACACACTCACACAACACAAGACAAACAGGAAACCCACAGACCAGACTTACACACAAATCAATCACCACAAAACACTTCATATACACAGCACCCAAAATCATAACACTCATACCCAACCACATTAGGGAACTCCCAACCCTTCCCAAGATAAAGAAAGGAGTGAGAAAATGGTTGGAGAATGAAGAAAATAGAGAGTTGGTCAATCAGTATTTGTAGTCACCACATTCGATATCATCATCACATTCTTTTTTTATAATGGGTTCCAGGTGGAATGTGGGTTCTATATTATTTTATTCCTTGTGTAATATTATAATATTGACAATTTTATACAACTTTATTTTAATCACTACACTGCAGTCCGACACATACGTTCTCGTATAATGGACTGCAGTAATTAAAAGTAAATTTTAACCAGAAGACATTTTAACAACAAGAACATTGATAATTTAAAATTTTATTTAACTTCATTTTCGATCTTTCTTCTTTAATTTGTGTGATTAATTCTTTTTGTATTTTGTATTAATTTTTATTAATGTTCGAAATAAAATAAAAAAAATAGTTTGTTTATAAAAAAAAAAAAATACCCATGTATGTACCTAGTAGATACAACTTTCTCTGCCAACAGTGTCCATTTTCTACAGGAGTTTTTTAAACCAGAGATTTTACATACATACATAACCATAACCGTTCCATCATTGGATGGGTCGATGAATGAAACCTCACCAACATCGTCGATCATTGTATTTCCCATGTTGTTCTATCTCCGCCAAATTGATGCCCCCCTTTCTATGAACATCATTCTTTATTGAGTCGCTGTAAAGATACCAGAGATTTTATGTGCCTTTTATTAATAAATTCTACTTATTAAAATTATTATTATTATTATGGGTACCTACATGTTTTTATTAAATTTTACTTCACAGGAAAAAAAAAAAAAAAAAAAAAAAAAATCAATGTCACAATAATAAAATTATTGAATAATAAAATAATCATCTCTGTAGACTCGAACCAACAACCCATAAATAAGTAATTTTCGTAAAGAAATCCTCAGGAAAAAGGCTGGCATTGATAATACATACTTATTTATTCAATTTTTAACACGTACTCAGTTCAAAGCAACCCACGACTTTCTCAAGTAATCAATTCATAACTTTCCCAATATGCATGTTAATTAAATTATATTTTCATATTTTTGGAAAGCTAAAGAAAGGGGCATGTTATTCCTAAAGAGTGCCGTCGGGTTTGCAGAAATTTTTTCGGGTCTTTTTCAGAAAGTATTTGGCGAGTTCGCTAAAATTTTAGAATATTGTTTGTTTAGAATTAGGAAAAATTGGTTATAACTTTTTGTTTGGCCCCATGTAACATATTATTTCTATGGCAAATTTTGGTACACCTCACATGACAAAAATTTTTTTTTGATACAATGTGCAAAAAAGAAGTTATTCCTCAAGAAGGACCGCAAGGTCATGAATTTTTAAAATAACACCAAAAAGCCGCCATTTTGAAAACGGTACATTTCCGCCATAGGGTATATCGGTCTTTTCGACTGCAAATGGTGTGTTTCACCACACATAATTTTTTGGCGGCGGAATTTAGATACACCCTGTATATGTGATATGCTCTAATCGCGTTTAAACGAATTTACCTCGGTGATATGATTACTATTTTTTTTTGTTCCTACAAATTTAAAAGTTAAATTTATTTTCATTTTTTTCCCTCATCTTCTCGAAACGAAGTTCGGGTAGTTTCTAAGATTTTGGATATTAGAATGATTGTGAAAATACCTTGTATTGCTTTGATGTCCACAAACTGTTTGACATAAAAATTTACGTTTCAGGGTACATGGAATCCGTTCGTCCGTTGTACGTGAGTGGCACTTTTGCCACTTAGCGTTGATGTAGTTCCTAGAAACTTTTCTTTTGTAGCACATTAAAACACTCCTTATTGCAAATATGGGACATAGTTTTATTTTGCGTAACTGTTACGTAACAGCAAATGCGCAGAATTTCAAATTTAAAAATCTGAATTTTTTGAAAAGAGGCATTTAAATTTTGATGTTCAAAATAATATTCTGCTGTGAACATCACACAACTTTCCTAATCAAATTTTTAATATTATTCCCAAACTCTAAATTCACTAACGCTAATACCGTGTAAATCATATTATGCTACTCCGAAGACGCGGGACTAGATGATGTTGATATGCCGGCTCCTTCCATGTCCTCTAATATACAGCGTGTCCAAAAAATCACCGATTACCGCCATGGAAGTTAAAAATGGCCGTTTTCGGTTAGAAAGTCTGAAATAAGGTGATTATTTAGACTAACAGTGATAACGAACTTCAATAAGGCAATATTTAAGCAAGGAAGGAAAAATATTAACCTTCTCAATTCTTTCACAACAGGGCCACAGGAATGAGAAAATTTTATTTCCTATGTAATTGCATTGAAATTTTCTCATTGCTCTGACGCCACTGTGAAAAAATTGAGAAGGTGAATGTTTTTCTTTTTTCACCAAAATGTTTCCTTTTTACGTTAGAAATCACTGTTTTTCCTAAATAACCAGATTACTTCAAAAATTTTCCTTTTCTAAACGGCCAATTTTTAAAGGAGAAAAATGAGATTTGAATCTATCCTCTTCTTACGACATTGAAGAAAATAAATATGAACATTTTTGATGGATTGGGTAGATGAGACTCCTTTTTTGGAACACAATAAGGCAACTTTTACATCAAAGTTGAACGGTGTTCATGGCCAAGGCGTTCAAACGTTAAGGGGGGGGTGGCCGGTCATTCTGGCACACGCTGTATGTATACAATTGACATACATACCAAAATTAAAGTCTCAAGCATTTAATGTTATCGTTTTAGACAGTATTCGTGAAAATTGCCAAAAAGCTGTAAAAGACCGCCAAAAATTGTACTAAGCGTCCCCTGCATAAAATTTAAGTCTCAAGCATTGTTTTATTACATTCAAGGGGTGACATTGGAACTCTATTTTAAAAGCTCTGCCAATGTGAATGTGACACATGGGTTTATTAATGTACCGGTTTATTATTTTAGACACATACCAAATTTCAAGTCTCTACGCAGAGACTGCTCTCCAGATTTAACAAGCGGACCGACGGAGACGCAAACACAGTCCAATAGCTCAAACTCAAAATTTAGGTTCTGAGGAGCCCAAAAAGTATTTTGACTTTAAAACTCAAATTTCAGCCTATTACAATGCTTTTTTTAGGATTAGGAAAGTAAAGAACACTTGAAACATTTTTATGAAAGTTTTAATTGAGTTCTTAATAAACATTTTCTAAGTTGAAAAAAACGGATTAATACAAAGTTTAATTTGTTTTTCTCTCGTTATGACATCACCAGGCGTCAGCAGAATGAAACTGCAGCACTGTCCTCAATGTAGGACGTGACAGCAAGACAGTACATATTAAGCAGCTCTGTCCTAAATTTGGGACATGGCAAGGCGACAGCAAGTTACTTCATTCTAAGCAGCACTGTCCTCGAAGTAGGACATGGCAAGACGACAGCAGGACATATTCCAAGCAGCATCACTGTCCTCGATGTAGGACATATAATATCTCAAAGCTCGCAGCATTACCAACTGATGTGGTGTCTCTGTAAAATCTCAAAGCCCGAAATATTACGAACTGATCTTGTGTGTCTGTCTGTAAAATCTCAAAGAACGCAGTATTACCAACTGATCTGGTGTGTCTGTCTGTAAAATCTCAAAGAACGCAGTATTACCAACTGATCTGGTGTGTCTGTCTGTAAAATCTCAAAGAACGCAGTATTACCAACTGATCTGGTGTGTCTGTCTGTAAAATCTCAAAGAACGCAGTATTACCAACTGATCTGGTGTGTCTGTCTGTAAAATCTCAAAGAACGCAGTATTACCAACTGATCTGGTGTGTCTGTCTGTAAAATCTCAAAGATCGCAGTATTACCATCTGATCTGGTGTGTCTGTCTGTAAAATCTCAAAGATCGCAGTATTACCATCTGATCTGGTGTG
>CM022881.1:14220813-14232740 GCA_012654025.1 Pachypsylla venusta | reverse complement strand
CCCCCCCCCCATCTGAGAAAATTATTATATTTCTGCTAAATAAAAATATGCAAAACTTTTCTCTTCTCAACGTCATGTTGTACCGTGATGAAGTTTTTCCTCATTTTTTTATGCCGAAGGCGTAATTTCTTCCAACCCAATTATGACTTATTGAGTCAAACCTGAAATTATGTGATTGACATGGTTCTGAGGGCTAATTATTAGTAGTCCAAAATTAGATTTATGATGACAATTAAAAACATTAGCAGCATACAACAAATTCTGATAGAGCTGCAGTCTCATAAATCTGGCTAGCATTGGAAACGCTGATTGATTGCATCTCAATTCTAGTAGGTAATCTTTCAATGTCCTGAGTGACTGATCAACGTAGAACCGAAACTATTAATGCTGCAGACTTGAAATTTGGCAGAGACCTTCGTTGCATCATCATGTATGTGTGTACAAAATTTTAATTTTAAGGGGTAGAAATCGCGAAAAGTAAACAATCTCCATAAGAAATACATTGGAGCGAGAGAGAGATAGCATGATACATTGATACATGTCTGGTATGAACATTGAACATACATACAACAGCGTACACGCTTACTTACTATTAGCTTCCGATTTTTGAAACACAAGGGTTGGACTAGTTAACCAATGTTCGGAGGAATGTTTTGAAGGCACACAACTTAATAATGAGAGACATAGTTTGGATCGGTCTCGCAACAGGCCGGGTGAGATTTACGAGGGTGTATTGGATGATATTGGTTTATTAATTTTAAATGGAAGCTCTATGGGTGATAGCCCAGCCAACTACACTTTCGTGAGTCACTTGGACAAGAGTTGCGTTGACTTGGTCGGGACTGGTCTCAACCTAATGGTTGATTTTGTCGTCTCGGATATTTTTCCCAAGTCGGATCACTTACCCTGTATTTCAACCCTTGCCCAGGTTTTGAGCCTAAACAACGTGAAATAAGTAGACCAAAGCTATTCTGGCGGAATGACCTCAGAGGGGACTATATGAAAGAACTTTTGTTAATTAAACTTTTAGGGTCGGCAGTACTTTCAGCAAAAGATCAATACTTGTATATTAAAAATACTATTTTCGAGGTTAGTAAAAAACTGAAGATGTTAAAATTAGGTTTGTCCAGTCGAAGTGAGCCAAATTTTAGTATTTAAAAAACCGTGGTTTGATCGGGAATATAAGGAGACAAGATACTTGACTAGAACGTCCTATAGGAAGGCTAAGAGCATCTTAACTTGGACTTAATACACCTACAAGAATATATAAAACTTAAAAGGTCTTACGTTGAAATTCTCAAGGGGAAAAAATCTATTTTTGAGATTAACCTTATTAAGAACTTTTCTAATGTAAAGAACTCTTCCGATCCCCCCCCCCCCTAAATTATTATCTTAAGGACTTAAGGAAGAATATAAAATCTATCTTGGTTCGTATAGCAAGGAATTCTTCGGCCACTGGAAAAGATGAAAACGAAGTTCCAACGGATGCAACCCCGTTAAAACGGTAAAATGTTAAAATTTCAGTTGGGGTATATTTTTTTTCAGGCAGTGAAATAATCACTTTGACAGAGTTATTTCTTTGTCAAAGTCATCAATATCTTTGTATCTTCGAATAGCGGCAACCCGCAATGCGGGATTCTAGTCACCCGTCTACACTAGCTGATGAAAAATCTCCCTACATTGATAGATACCTTCATTTTATTTTTAATGTAAGAAAAAGTATCTACGTTTTAAAAGTTGATTTTTTTTATATAAAATAATATTTTCGTGCAAGTTCGTGAGAAGAATACATTAATAAGCTCCAGATGACGGTACGGTAAATAGTTTACAAAACTTTTAGAAAATAAAACTAAACTCGACTTACTAGCGACATCATCATGTTCGATGTATGCAGCTCTAGCTTCCAGATAGGGAAGATTCACTTAAACACACCATGCATTTTCCAATTTTCGGCAATGTTTTTGATTTTTCCAGCATCTCTTAGAAGCATCTTTTTTTGATCGTATACGTGGTGACTTTTATTATTATTTCCAATAATGTACTTTTGGAATCGTCGGCCGTGAGCTACACATGCGCGTTATAGGGGAGGGCACGAGGGGCACGTGTCCCCCCAGTTTTTTTAAGCGGGCGGTGCTTCTCAAATTTCATTATACCTAATCACGTAAAAATTTAAAAAAAAAATCAAATGAATGGTGATCCGCTTTTATACAATTGAGAGGGGGAAGGGCATGAGCCCCTAAATATTTCCCAATCCTGAGACTAAATAGAAATACGTAAATAAAAAATTGTAAAAAATTCTATCAGCCGTCATGGCACTTTTTTTTCGACATCACGCTTATAAAATTGCTTATCACCCTTACGAAAGGTATTTGTGGTAAGCTCTACGTATTTGTGGTAAGCTCTACAGCTTTTAACAAATTGAGTATTGTACCTCGATAAACATTGCATTAAAAAGTACTGCCCAGAACTCATACCCCGGTCTCTAGGTTACGAGTCCTCCCCCTCCACATTTTCTATTAGGTGTATTGTACGATTGTGCCCCCCCCCCCCAAACAAGAGGGCTATATCCGCGCATGGAGCTACACTTTTACCAAAAAGACCGATTTTGATGTTATGTAGGTTATTTGATGTGTTGTTATGTAGGTATAGTGCATCGAAACTTTTCATTTCTGTCCGATCTGTCACCTGTCAGTCACATATATGTACAGGGTGTTTGGCTATAAATGGAACCCTTGAATATGGTGGATAACTGAGATCGAATGGAACATTTGATCTCAGCTTATGAAATTCGCTAGTGAGTCAGACGAAGCATAGCCGAGTTACCATTTTGGTTCAAACTCTTTTTTCGAAATTTTAATTTTACAGTTGAATCCAGGAGTTTTAATTTTATCGTTATCGGACATTTTCGTGGTTCTCTTCAAACATAAGAATAAAAAAAATTGTTCGGTTTTTAAATTTTGTTTTCATCAGCCTATTGTTTCCCGTCAATTTCGATATCTCATATCGTAAGGGTAAACAATTAGTATTTTCGAAATTCTATTTTGTCCGATCCCAGAACTTGTAACGGTCTCCTTTATATATACTCGTATATAGAAAACACCCACCCTGTATATTTTATAAAACGCCAAACCCCTTTGTTTCTTTTGGATGTACAAAGGTATAAACTTTAAGAGCGAGATAATATTGATTGTCCGGACTCTGGAAACTAGTAATTGCTTTTTGTGAAAATTCAAAAGCTCAGAATATTAAAGCTATAATATTCTAAAATAGTGAAGGTAAGGTAAAATTTGAAATGATTGCAAGTTCAAGATAGTGTAAGTGTTCTAGCAATAATGATACCCTTTACACAAAAACAAATGGGGGAAACAAAAAAACTTTGCCTGAATAACACAATGTGAAATGCCAAGAACGTACTCAGCACATTTCATTTCATAGAGCTTCTTCAAATATTTGCTCAATATCAAAAACAGACAATTTAAATAAGGTCTATAAAAAATATCGATAAAATTGTTGGAGCTTAAAGTGCATAAAGATCTCAGACCATGTTAAAATTTAGAAAAGATTTAAATAATTCTTTTATTTTAACAGAAGCAGAAAGATAATTTTTATGTAGATATAGATTTTTTTTCTTTTCAAGGTAGAATAAAAACTAATAATAAAATAGTTGGCCAACCTTTATTACAAGCAAGAATACGCTTTATCAGTGGAGAGCCACTTTCATACTCAAAAAAAATTTACTCCCTCTAAAAAAGACAACATTCGACACTGATAAATCATAGGATATAATTATCAATTAATATACGTAAAGTTACACCTTAGGCAACTCAAAAGAATGTGCCTTCCATAATGGCCTAACATAGAAATTTAGAAAATAGGTAGGTATCCTTGTAATGACATTTAGAAAAAAAATAGATTAACCATTCTCAACTACATTCAAAGGGTTCAACTTGTTGCAATCTACAAGTAGCGAATGATGTGTTGGACTATTTCTAGATTAACCATTCTCAACTACATTCAAAGGGTTCAACTTGTTGCAATGTACAAGTAGCGAATGATGTGTTGGACTATTTCTCAAATACCCATGCATTTTGATCTGACATCCGACAAGATTTTTGTTTTCTGGTCTCTCGAATTTTAACCATATTTTATTTTCTTTCGGCATAGTCTTTTTGCTGATTAATTAGGATTTATTCTTTGTTGATTTCATAAAGTCTTTAAATGTCATATCATTTTCTGTGTGAATTAAAACCTAATCAGAATATTGAGGTCTAGGTTTCAGACAGATCAGACATTTGCTATTTCATCATTGTCTGTTCCTGGAAATTTTAAACAAAGATGTTCCGCAGTACAAAAATAACATCCTTTACTAAAATATTCATTTTCTAAATAAATAGGAGCTGTTTTCTCAATAGAGAATTTACCCCGAAGAGTATAGGCAACGCCAAATAATGATACTTAATATAAAACTTCTCCGCGATCGGAAGCATACCACGGACACTTGACAGATTAACAGATATCAGTTAGTTGATTAATTTTTGGATCATATTGGGACTCCCAGGCCAAATAGCAACCCAGTAGTTTTATTTCTTTAGTTTAGCGTCTCTTTAACAACTATGGACATTCGAGACGGGGACTCTATCCCCCATTAGCTGGACTCCACCCACACCCAGCCTGGGTTTGGCTGGAAATAGCATGCATTACGAGGGATCGAACCTACGTGATCAACCACCAAGTAAAATTTTGCTTGGCGTTGCTTATCATCAATGATGTAACGGGAAATTGTGTATTCAACGCGCCATTGATGATTGCTGATTGATTTGATTTTTGGAGCAGCCTTATGTAGCTCCTCTTTTACAACTAGAAGGTGTAGACTCCCTGCCGTTTCAATGGAATCAACAGTCAAGCTAATTAGTTGTCCGCAAAAGGTTGAAAACACTCTGGACTTCCAATCCAATACTGAACACTCCCGTTCCTTAGCTTCAGTGACTTAGTTACAATGATCTTAGTTACTGTATACATTGGTTCAAAAACTGAAAAGATTTTGACGATTTACCTAACGACCGTTCCTTGAAAATAGTTAGGTAGGTACAAAGTAATGACTATTGTAGGGAAGAGAGAGAGAAAAAAAAACAGGTTGGGTAAACTTTAAGGTAAGACGAAGGTTTTTGGAGAAAATTATTGTTAATATAATATGCAAATTCTAGACCTCCCTCCTTCTCTCGTTCTTTGTCTTTATCGTTTTTTAAGGAAAAAGGAGGTTTAAAGGAAGACAAAGTGAAGTGTTTCTTTATAAGGGATGAAATTTTTGGTTTTAAATGGCCCGATTCCAGATCTTATCCCGCACAATTTATTGGAAAGGTGCAGTTTCTATAAAGAAAAACTTGTTTATGGAAAATTTAAATCGTTTTGAATATCCTCGCTGCACAAAGCAGTTTCCACAAGGTCAGTATTCCCGTCTAACATTTTGGGTTCACGGAGATCCCAACATCTACCTATTGATCTTTGTAGAAGTACCTTATTCCTATATACTTCTGGTGTTTTAAAAACTCTGCCAACGTCATACATGGTTTTATTATTGTACTGGCTAAAAAAATTACCGCCTCCCCTCAAAATTTGATATTTTACGTTACGAGGTACCTAGGTACGCAGAATCAAAAATCGAATAAAAATCCGTTTGTCCACTGTTCGTCGCACCCCATACTATGTAAACCGCACACCGTGAAGGACATTTTGATTAAATTTGGTATGTAGGTCTTATCTGGGGTCTAATTGTGGGCGGAAAGCGTTTGCGACTTAGCGTGATGTTATTATAAGATTTGATTTTAGAGGGAGGTAATTGATGGGCATGTACGTAGGTACCTATACTTTTTTTGTTAATTTTAATGTTTTTTATTATTATTCTTAGGACTTTTCGGGTTCCATAATAATGATTTAATCGTTAAAAGTACTATATCTTCACTTGACTAAAAAGTCAAGTGAAGATATAGTACTTTTAACCTTCAATATGGTTTTACTTGACATAGTATCCCAATATAACGAATTTAAAATGATTTAATCATTTACAATTACCCCCTTGAGTTTACAATAACTCCGTCATGATGAGATAATTGTAAACAGGCCAAATATTTTTTCAAGGCTAATTTTTACAGTAGGTGTGCAAAATTTTAAGTAAGCTATTGTACATTAACCTAAATAAATGTTTCTATACCATAAATACTTCTAAATGTTTTTTTTTTTAAAAAAAACCAACACAAAATTCAAGATAAATAATTGTAGGACTATATGAATCCACTCCGCATTACAATAGCATGCACATAGTTTACAATTCCAAAAAGAACAAAAAGAGAGGGGTAAGTGTAAAAAGTATTTAATTACGCAGATTTAAGTTAATAACTAGTGGATCAAGATGATCAGGTGTTCACGTTAGTGTTGGAGTCATTTATCAAAAAAAATATCTTAAACCAATAATTTTCAAAAAACTAAATATTGGGCCCCCGGGCCCAAAATCAAAAACCTCTTAACACCCCAAAAAAATGTAAAAAGGCAAATAATGTATGTATAAATTATTAGTTTATAAATAAACTATGTATAATATCAATAATCATGCTATTTTAATGCAGTTCTTTTTAATAAATAATTGTACATTACCAAAGTTTTGAAAAAAAGTTTTGCGTCCTTAATGAAATTAATACATTTAAGAACAGAGTTTTGGTCATCTTGTAATATTTTATCTAGCGAGGTTTCCAATTTCCTCTTATTACGAAGGAGTCTAAAATTAGTACACTCAACCAACAAGTTGTAAAATACATCTATAAAAATTTGTTTATAAAAAAAAAAGTAGGTAAGTATAAAGTTATTTATTTTATAATATAATACATATATATATATCTTATGAATAATAATTTTCTATACAAAAAAAAATCTGGTGTGAACATCACACGACTTTCCTTATCTATAAAAAAAGAAGAAAGTATTGTAATGCGCCGAAATTTTCGATGTCGAGTTTTCAATGCCAAAACACGTTTTGAAGTCCCCAGAGCGGGAATACAATTATATATTACACTTCTTGATATATTACACTTCAAGCTGAGTTGTATTTTTCAATTTCTCATATGAAATTGATAAAAAATGGCACCAAATTTCAAGTTCTAGGTCTTTCCATAAAAGTTTTAGGCGAAACCGCCAAAAAAGCGGCCTTCAACCGCTAATTAGCGGCCAACAATATACTAAACTTCATCCTAAGTTGTATTTTTCAATTTCTTGTAAGAAATTGATATGAGTAAGTACCAAATTTCAAGTTTTAGCTCTTTCCATTGTGGTTTTAGGCGGAACCGCCAAAAAACGACCTTCAACCAATAATTAGCGTCAAAAAATATATTACACTGCAACCTAAGTTGTATTCTTCAATTTCTTGTATAAAATTGATATGAATAGGCACCAAGTTTAAAGTTCTAGCTATTACCGTTCTGATTTTAAGCAGGATATGCGAAAACTGCTAAAAAGCGGCATAAAACCGCCAACAGTATATTCGATTTCCACAAAAAGCTTATTTTGCCGTTCATGGCATAAAACTCACATACATACCAAATTTAAAGTATCTGGCAGTTGCCGTTCATAAGATATCTTGTTCACAGACAGACAGACACACACACGGACCAATGGCTGAAACTCGAGATTTGGGCTCTGGAGACCCAAAACGTGTTTTAGCATTGAAAGCTTGACATCGAAAATTTCAGCCCATTACAATACTTTCCTTTTTATAGGATAAGGAAAGTAAAAATAACAATTCAATAGGAGCAGTCTTTTTTTTTTAAAAAAAAAAAAAAAGTTATGGGATTAACCGCTTTCTGATTACTCCAGGACACTCCTTTTTAAAGCCTTGCCATTACGGAAACGAGATAAGTCGATCGAAAATTTTTCTGCTCGGGGTGGGATTCTGGGATTCTAAACTACAACTTGCGACTAAGAGTGAATGGTCTTAACAACACGGCCACGGGGATGTTGTTGTTGCTAATATTCTCGACCACATCAACCCACATCCATGTCAAGGAATGTGGCAGAATCCATATGGTTCATGGACGAGGCTGCTACATTTGGGACAGATGTGATATAGGTATTGTAGAATCTAGTCTGTCATTAAGTAGTTGAAACCATTCAGAACGCAACAGAGCCAGGGTGGCTCTCGTACGGCCACCAGATCAAGGGGCCGCCCAGAGAATAGAGATACTTAGTTTTCATGGTAGCAACTGTAGTTGTTCTCAACGCTCTCGACTACCCTCACTGTGTCTCCAGACTTATAATCTTTGAACAACAAATTTGAGACATTTCGGCCGGGATGAGCAGCCAAAAATTTTATACATTTACCAGTCAGTGGTATTTTTTTCTTCCAAATTTCACCAATGGTCTCTGTAAAATAAAATGATTGACGTCCAAACAAAGTGAGATCCAATTTTAACACCATGATTTCTTACAGATCCAATTTTAACACCATGATTTCTTACATGGATTAGTGAACATGCAAATGAGGTATGGCCGTATAAACGTTTCCTAACCTCTCTGGTAGGGGAGAAATAGTGCAAACGTACGTAATAGTACAAAATGGGATATGTCCAACCAGAGGGGTTAGGAAACGTTTATACGGCCATGTTTCGATTATGTGATCACTAATCCTCTAAAACTCATGGTATTTAATCTCGACCTCACATTGTTCGGAGACAATAAGTCTGCAGCTATTTGTCTATAAACAAGCTGCTCTGGAAAAATCTATTCGGTAAATCTACTTAATTTTGGATTTTTGAACATTCTTCATAGCCTCCTCAAGACCGATGTGCACACCCGTGTACTTTTATTTTGTAGTGCCCGGCGCCCGGCTGTCAAATCTATTTTGTAATGGCCGACGTTCGAAGTACACACCTGTGCATTTTGAATTTTGAACTTAGGCGCTTCCTTGAATATATATGTTCTGTGAGGCGCTTATCCTATCACAGAGAAAAATAAAAATTCCGAAGTTTTAATTTTACTCACCAGATAATTTTGTTTTCAATTTTTTGATAAGAGTGAAGGAAACAAACTACGCGGGCTTGGGGCACTACACAGAAAGGAGTATACAGGTGTGTACATCGGGCGTCTAGCACTACAAAGCACATTTTACGCTTGGGTCTGAGGAGGATAGATACTTTTATCAAACAATTGTTACAGGTACATATATATATATATATATACATATTATCGATAATAATATATTTACCACCACTTTTTTTTCATTTGTTAGCGTTTCTTTTACACGATAACATCAGGTCGCCATATTAAATAAGTGAGGTCTACAGTTCACTGCACTACCGTCTCAATGACTGATTGACACATTTTTTCTAAGAAATTGGGATGGGTATCTTGTGGATAGAACATCTATTATATATCTAAAGATACTCAGATCCTGATTAAGATAAGTTTCATGCATTCCGGGTAGCAGGTGGCACCCAAAAAAATCCCATGTCACCGGCAGAGTTCGAATTTGGTAATGGCATGCCAGAACCTTGTAAAGGATATCCAGGTGATGGGTAACTTGGTATTCTTGAACCAAATGTACTAGTTGGGCCATTCATATTGTTTGGCGAGGAAAATGAAGATCGTTTGGTGAGCATGTCGGTCATTTTATCCGCTTTGATTCTCCTCAAATGCATTGAAATTCTCTTGGAAATGAAATTGTCTAAAAAGTTGTCCACATCAATTGAACCGTTTAGAAATTCTTCAGCAATTTTCTATAAAAAATAAATTGATGTGTACCAGTGTACCTATATAAACCAGCGTCAATGACACATTGAATACACCAGTTTCCGTAAACACTGATGTTAAGCAACGTCCAGCGAAATTTTACTTGGCACTCGTGATGCTGGCTATTCTCAACCCAGGCTAGGGGAGGTCAATGAGGGAAGCTAGATAGTAATTTTCCGGCATATAGAGGTTAAAAACTCGGTCTCGAATGACCATAAATGTTAGAGAGGCATTGAGTAAATCTTACCAAGGCCAAATTTGGCCATTACCAAGATTAGATGTGTCAAGAAAGTTTTGAGGCAGAATGGACACCTATCAAAATCGGACTAGATACGTTTAGACAACGACTGAACAACTGGCTATTTTAGTCCGGTTAGGCACACGGCAGGACATCCGGAGCAAGAGCAGCTTCCTAATTTATATAGCCTACAATATGACAATAATGCCTCATTACTTAAAAATATTTCTCCATTCATAAAAGTGGCCTAGTGGTCATACAGGAATTGCAACCAGGAGAAACAGCTTCAATTCAAAATGACGTAGATATTATCAAGGTTTGGAAAAACCTTAGAATATATACATTTTGTGTTTTGATGTGTTACGGGGTGCACGTAGCCCCATATATGTGGCGGAGTGGTAAACTTAATACAGAAAAGATTGTGAAATCCTAGCTTCCTAAATCCCCATAAACTTACCTCAGATTCTTCTTCGGTCTCCGAAGCTGCTGTCTGTAAAAGAGCCAAAACTGTGTCTGCAGCTAAATTTTTTTTGTGACTTTCTGAAATCAAATATGTATTTTTTAATAGTAAATTTACTGAAGACATGGAAAATCGACCGCTTCGATCTTAAAAAATCTGGGGTAATCATCACACGACTTTCCTTATCTATATAAAAGAGGAAAGTATTGTAATGTAGGCTGAAATTTTCGATGTCGACACATACGGGCCAATGACTGAAACTCAAGATTTGAGCTCTGGAGACCTCAAAACGTGTTTTGGCACTAAAAACTTGTCATCTAAATAAAATTTCAGCCCATTACAATACTTTCCTTTTTATAGGATAAGGAAAGTAAAAATGTATTTTCAAATTTACCTTGGCTTTGAATTTATCCGACTTTTAAAGTCGGATAAATGGGACGTTTTGAAATTCTCTCTTACAGACAATCACTATAAACATTTTTTTCCTGTCTTATCACTGTCACGTCGCGTCGGTTCTACACTGAATTGGAACTCAAATGTAAACAATAACACTGATACAAAAAAAAAAAATGGATAACGTTCCAACTCATGTCCAACCTTGACAATAGTAATGCTAAAGGATCTCCATTTCCTTGCATTGTTTTATTGATACTCGCTAATTTGAAGTAAGATAGTTGATATAACAGAGGCCACTAAATGGTGGAGTATTCCAAATCCCAATTTTAATTCGCAGGCGGGGGAATTATATTCATATATCCCGTATAAAACTGCCTGTTTTTGGGAGGTATCCACTCGTGAGAACTAGACCTCGCCCAACCAGTTGATGGGTTCAGGGCTGTGCTAGAGGGGATGAGCGGGGGAGATGTTGGGTGCGTGATGCGACCTCTCATCTAATTATTTATTTATTATTTTGTGTGCCACCGTAGGTGTTTGTGTGCATAGTCGAAAGAAACTAAGGGATAATGTCATTGCAACAAAAGGTAGACGAGCTTTGGTCGGAAAAAAATTCCGGGCGGAATTGTTACGTGCCTGTAAAGTTTTGTTGTTGTTAAAGCTTTTGGTGACAAGCTATGCTCTTCCCAATCATGGAGCTGCCACCAAGCAACAGATGGCCATACTTACTAATAACTTCAACTTTGTCCTCTATTGATTGCGTCAATGCTCTTCCCAATCATAGAGCTGCCATCAAGCAAAAGATGACCATACTTACTAATAACTTTAACTTTGTCCTCTATTGATTGCGTCAATGCTCTTCCCAATCATAGAGCTGCCATCAAGCAAAAGATGACCATACTTACTAATAACTTTAACTTTGTCCTCTATTGATTGCGTCAATGCTCTTCCCAATCATAGAGCTGCCATCAAGCAAAAGATGACCATACTTACTAATAACTTTAACTTTGTCCTCTATTGATTGCGTCAATGCTCTTCCCAATCATAGAGCTGCCATCAAGCAAA
>CM022881.1:14200435-14218541 GCA_012654025.1 Pachypsylla venusta | reverse complement strand
CCCCCCCCCCCCCCCCTAGGCAATGCTAGGGTTAATAGAAAATAAATGCTGTAGGAATTTCTAAATTGCGGCCATAATAATATTTTATGTTTTAGAAGCTTATTTTTATTTTGCGCGCAAAAAATTTAAATATAATTATCAATATTCTGAATTTCTGATAAGATCTGATAATCTGATTTTTTAAATGATTATCAAAAGTTATCAGATTTTTCTTTAAATGTTGAAAATTCAATTTGGAACGAAGTTGGGCTTCAACACATTTTCAAAAATAGGTCCAAAGTCTAGTACTAATATTTTCATTTTATCCAAAAGATTAAACCATGCGGAAGCTGAGAAAAAAACACATTTTGGTTTTGAAACTGTCAACGAGGAAGAGAAAACGGGAAAAGGTTAGTGAAAGGGTATACGTAGGAGAACGTGGGATTTACGTAATCTACAACAGTGCAGTCATCACCTCAGCAGTCTCTTGACTCGATGGCCAATTGTATAATCATTAATACATACAACTTCAATTAACGATTGCAACAGGGGCAGACTAACAAAGTGGCGCACCACCTATTGAAATTCTTGATTATTCTAACGCACAACAAGGAATCAATCTCACAAAAAAAATTATCATTGAAAGGAGGCCAAGTTCCACTCACTCAACCAAAAAATTCCGCCCATGAAAATAGTGATATCTATTATTGGGGCCAAGTTTATTTTTGCTGCTGTGTATCCTTTACACTTGGTCAGTTTTTTCTAAGGGGATTCAAAAAATACTACCTTTTTACAAACTGACCAAGTGTAAAGTCACACTTTAAGAGAATTGAGACAGAAGAACGTGCAATAATAAATTTAAGTCCGGGATATACAGCAGCAACAATAAACTTGGCCCCAATAATAGATATCACTACTTTCATAGGCGGAATTTTTTGGTTGAGTGATTGGAACTTGGCCTTTTTTCAATAATAATTTTTTTGTGAGATATCAATACTTTTTGTAAAGATTACTATATGTAACTAATTATTTAGCCGTTTCTTCTTCTTCTTTTGGATTACACAACACATTGGAATCCAGGAAATTTCTGTGTAAACCAGACCCAAATGTCCAATAAGATCTAACACCAAAGTATTAATAAAGTAGGTAATATGCACCACAAGGCAAATAAAAACAGAAATATTTATAGTGTATCTTCCTACCCTGTAGTTATAACACTGAGAGTTAAAGAGTTTGAGTTTTGATATTTGCGGATTTATTTGAATTTAAGTCTATCTACCTTCATGCAAGATTTCGGCGTTTTAGCAGTTGAAACTAGTTTTCGTGTATCTCCTTCCCTAATGCGGAACCGTTTTGGTGCACCGGGAGTGAAAGAGTTCAAATATAAATTATTTCCTACTTAATTGCATGTAAATATCTAACTTTATGCAAGATTTCAGTGTTTTATCAGTTAAAACTACATTACAATACGTTGTATTGTCTTCCCTAAAGCGACACCGTTTTGGAGCACTTAGAGTTAAAAAGTTTAAATTTTCGGATTTTTCCCTTTACTTGGATGTAAATTGCTAACTTCGTGCAAAATTTAAGCGCTCTAAGTATACGGGAAGTGCCTGAAACTTATGATGATGAGTGAATCAGTCAGTATGTCAGTCAGTGAGTATCCAAAAGTGCAAATTTTGAAATTACCTATCTCCCGCCCGGGTGAGCATTAACTTTTTAAGTTTATCCCGTAGTATTGTACTATACTATGGAATGTATGTTCAAAATTTCAATGACCTACCCCCTGTAGAACCGGGTATCTGACGGTGTGAAAACCCTGGTGAATTGCTTCGTGTAAAGATACACTGGTGCTTTCTGGAACTTGGTCCGGCACACTACCGTGCGCTCAGATCTATCTATAATATAAAAATCAGTTGTATGTGTGTTTGTTTGTGTGTCCTTTATGCATTCCAAAACAACTTATCCGAATGCAATGAAATTTGGCACAGTTGATTCCTGGGAAGATTTTTGTATAGGTCCCATCCCTCTATGTTAAGCTACACCGAGTAAGGACAAACAATGGATCGGTGACAGCAATAAAGTTAACTTTTTTCGACCTAAATGACAACCCGTTACAAATCCCCATATTCTACATAGGATAACAAACGTGTATGTAGTATGTAATCAATGCGTGATATACTTTGGTATGCTCTGATCGCGTTTAAAAGGTTGTACTTCGGTGATATGATTTCTAATGTAAAAGTCTTCTCGAACCGGGTACTCAGCTAGTAGCAAATAAAATTGATCCACCCCTGTGAACTATTGAACTGACACACCTTCTGCCGTACGCATCAATCTTTCGCCAACGATAATATATTACGTTTGTGTACGTCGGTTTCCGTCAGATCACCAAGGTAAAAAGTAAAAACCTTTTAAGGCATGTAGACCTCACTTAATTTTGACGACTTTGAGAGAGAGGGATGGAGAACAATGGATAAGTCTCACAGTTTCCCATAAGCTGCGTTCATATTTGTGTAGGTGCCTGTTAAATTTAGTAATCATGCAATGTGTATAAAACACGAAAAATAACCCTTCTTAATAGGACTGCCATTTGGCAAAAAAAATTCATCAGCCAAGCAGACCTCCTGGTCTAGTGGGTATCACACTTGCATTGCACTTCAGGGACCTGGGTTCAATCCCCGCAGGGTCGGAAAATTTGTGACTTAGTGCTTGTAATTTCGAGGTGCACTCAGTCTCATGAGGACGATTGAGTAGCTACTTTAATGTGAGTAGCTACCAGTGGCGACATTACCAGAGTAAAAAGATCAGAATTTCAGAGAGATTATTAGTGCAGGATGCCCTTAGTAATGATGTGATAGTCACAAAAATTGTGAAAAGGCCATTGGGTCTCACGTCAAAGAAATTCTAAATTTACAATTTTCTACAACTGATCAGGCAATTCTATCAACGAAATGAACTGCACCAAGTTCATCAAAATGGACAAGAAGGTTATCGTGTTACAAAAAGAAAATTAGACAACCCAAAAAACAAAAATTGTACTGTTAAAACTAGACCTGAAATCGATCGGTGGATTAAAATCTTGGAACAATACTGTTTTCAGTGTATGAAGTCTTTGAGAATGTCGCCAAATCATACGATACCATGAATGATGCAATGAGTTTTGGTATTCATCGAGTTTGGAAAGATATTTTTATTGACAGACTTGGTCCAACACATACTACACAACTTCTGGATGTCGCTGGGGGTACAGGTGAGATTCTTGTAGTTTTTACATTCTACACTCTCTGTGGCCAAATAGTTAAAGATATGTCTACTCGATCAGGAGATACTTTTACGTTTGTAGATACCACTCGACAAAGAAAGTGAAGACTCCTACAAAAAAAAAAAAAAAAAAAAATGGTATGGAAAACCGTACTAGACTTTATCTTTCTTATTTCAACTAAATTTGTCAACATTCGGCTGTTGTCTCTGCTCTATATTAAACATAATATGTAATATTACCTATTTTTTTCGCTTTTGAATTAGATTTGGCAGTCTTCGACTGTTGTCATAGCTCTTTAGTAAAATATTAATTTAATTAGAGTTGGTGCCCTTCGGCTGTTGTCACAGCCCTTTAATAAGATATTAATTTAATTAGATTTTGCAGCCTTCGGCTGTTGTCACAGCTCTTAAGTAAAATATTGATTCAATTAGATTTGGCAGTCTTCGATTGTTGTCTCTGCTCTGTATTGAACATAATAGGTAATATTACTTCAGTAAAATATTATTTTATTTAGAGTTGGCGGCCTTCAGCTGTTGTCGCAGCTTTTAAGTAAAATATTAATCCAAATAGATTTGGCAGTCTTCGACTGTTGTCATAGCTTTTTAGTAAAATAAGAACTTATTTGGACTTGGCACACTTCGGATTTTGTCGCTTCTCTGCAAAATCTTTCAAAATAATACTATCACTAAAGAGTAATATTCACAGACGAAGGCATATTTGGATTGGAATAATTTATCTGCAACTAATTTCAAAGAATCTGTTGTAGACGGTGAAAATATTAGTCATATTAGGTATATTTAAAATATACATTATTATTCTATCTTTCAGGTGATATAGCATTTAGATTCTTGAAATTCTTAGAAAATCTTCCTCTACCTCCAACTAATTCTCAAGTTGAATCTCATGTCACAGTAGCAGATATTAATAAAGCCATGCTGAATGTAGGAGAGCAAAGAGCGAAAATTATTTTTCAGTTTGAAGTTCCTAATAGTAGAATTGACTTTTTAGAAGCCAATGCTGAAGAATTACCTATCCAAGATGAGAGTTATACAGCGTACACCATTGCCTTTGGAATTAGAAATGTCACTCATATCGATAAGGTAGGTACTCCGCCGCAAAAAGATTAGTACTCCTTCACAGACAGGATTGTCGATAGTGAGGGGGTTCGTTTGGATCGGGTTATATGTTACATCAAAAAGATTAGTACTCCTTCACAGACAGGGCTGTTGATAGTGGGGGTCGATTGGATCGGGTTATATGTTAAAAAGATTAGTACTCCTTCACAGACAGGACTGTCGATAGTGAGGGGGTCGTTTGGATCGGGTTATATGTTAAATCAAAAAGATTAGTACTCCTTCACAGACAGGACTGTCGATAGTGAGGGGGTCGTTTGGATCGGGTTATATGGTAAATCAAAAAGATTAGTACTCCTTCACTGACAGGACTGTCGATAGTGGGGGTCGTTTGGATCGGGTTATATGTTAAATAAATGATTTGATCATTTAACAATTAGTGTTTACTAGAGTTAACCAGAGAACTATTCATCAAGTATAATTACGTGATTTTATTCTTTTTGTATGTATCCTGTACCTGGACCTATACATATAAAAAAAAGTCCGAGCCTAAATTTTCTTTCGAAGACCCTGCCCAAAAGGTCAGTATTCAAACACGACTTATCCATAAGACTGACGACAGGGAGGAGGGGGGGTGATTTTGAAAGAATATACACAACGGACGATGTGCGCCCCTGGCTCTAAATTTCACATTTATTTTTATACGTGCTGAAAGAACCTTACAATGCCAAGCTGTTGGTTTGTTCCTCTGAAAATTAACTATTTTCCCAATTTTTGGATTCAAGTTTGGAAAAATAGTAGAAATAGGTTGATATGAGGCCGAAAATTCTGGACTTGTTATGCCTTCCAGGTCGTCCTGGTGCGTAGAGCAGACCATCGATGATGTATGATGTCAAGTCGCTTGGTGAGTCAGTATGATAGGCAATATGGAAGTGAATTTACTTGTTCAACAGAAATACACTCAAAATTTTGTTTACAGGCATTAAGAGAAGCTTACAGAGTATTAAAACCTGGTGGAAGATTTCTGTGTTTAGAATTCAGTCATGTGAACAATTCGGTACTTCAATGGTAAGTAAACTTGTTTACGAAGTATCGTTGGTAAACAAGTTGTTGATGACGACATTCACGCTCTTTTCAGACCAAAGTGTTACATTCTCAACAAGATCATCCCAGATTACTATATTATGTAACTTGGTCTAGGTTGATAAGGTCTCCATATTATTAATAATAAAGTTCACAACTGAAATTACAGATTTATTACAAAGGAAACAACTCTCTCTGCAATGAGACACATGGGTTATTATTTTACTGGCTAAAAAAATAACCCCCCCAAAATTTGATATTTTACTCAAAAAGATTTTTTCAGGTACATTATTGAAAATACATTTACATATTCAATAGTTACAATTAAATTTAAATTACCTCTCGTTTCTGCACATTCTTCTCCCCCCCCCCTCCTCTGAACTACCAACCACTGTTTAAGAGTTGGTTATTTGTTTCTGGTTTTATTGTGATCAACATTCCGTTCAATCCATACTAATATATAAATGCGAAAGTAACTCTGTCTCTATGTGTGTATGTATGTATGTATGTTACGCTTTCACGCTTAAACTACTGAACCGATTTTGATGAAATTTGGTATGGAGATAGACTAAACTTTAGGAAAGGACATAGGCTATTTTATCGCGAAAAAAGGGGTTGAAACTATAAACAGCCATGCCTATAAGGCGCCAAGCGAAGCGGGCGTATCCTGCTAGTATTTTTATAATGTTTAAAATGATCCTAGCTCTATTTTTACTAAAGATTTGATTCAGTGCCAGCTGCTTCATAGTCAAAACATGTAGGGAAATTCCGTCGGAACGAAACGTAAGCGATGTTCGATCGCGGAAAAAAAATCCGAGTGGATTTGCTTGTAGAACCAATCGCCCGTGAAGTTCTGCTAAACAAGTGAGTTTACTAAAAAAAAATCTCGAGTGGATTTGGTTGTAGAACCAATCGCCTGTGAAGTTCAGCTAAACAAGTGAGTTTACTAAAAAGAAGAAAAAATAAATTAAGTTTTCCAGAAACTTTCCACACCAGACGCTAGATTGTAGCATTTGTTTCATTTTTGAATAAGTTTTCAAATGATCAGGGTTATTCGAAACTATTGAAACTTAAAAAACAAGAAAAATAAGGAGATTTCGGCGATGAAAAACATATGGTGTGAACATCACACGACTTCTTATCTTTAAGAAAGTATAGTAATGGGCTGAGATTTCCAATGTCAAGTCACGTTTTGAGATCCTCAGAGCCCAAATTTCGAGTTTCAGCCACCAATTTATATGTGTGTGTTCGTTTGTGAACAATACCTCTAATGAACGGTAGAATGTGACGTGTTATATGAAATTTAACATACATACAAAATACGTGTCGGTCTCCGCCCTCTGTTCAAATTTTTAAAAACTTGCAAAAGGCGCAAAAGCTTTGTCATCAAATTCGATTATAAATAAAAAAATCGTGGCGCGTCCATATAGGACGCGCGAATTTAAATAAAATTGTAACTATTTTGTATGTAAATGTTTTTTTGGTTAATTATTTTCAATAATGTACCTTGGAATCGGCACGAAAACACCTTTTTGTGTAAAATATCAAATTTTCATTGCAGAGTTTTTCCTTTGTAATAAATCCGTAATTCCAGACAGGGTTGGCATAAAAAACTTTCTTTTTTTTTGTTTAAAACATGTTTAAAATAAAAAAAAAAAAAATTAAAACGTTTTAAACCACAGAATGACCATCAATGTTCTGTGTTTTAACATAAAAATTACTCTCCAAAATACAATTTCACTTCTGCAATATGCCAGTTTTTTTGTACAAAATCATAGAAAATCGATATTGGGGGAGTTTCTTTAATCAACGCGTTGAGTAGTGAATTAAAATCAGATGATGTTGTCATATAGAAAGAGAAAGCGATTAGGTACCAATTACAATGAGAGTGAGAAAGAGATACACTACTTTACTCAACGCCGTTGAGTTTGGCAAATAAAAACAACTCACGGATTAAATAAATAACTATCAATATCCATAGGGGAGTTTTTTTTCCACCAAACTATGTACCAAATTCAACGCCGTAGAGTGAAATATCAGGTAATGACGTCATTGATATCAAAGTTCACACCACATGCGTTTTTTTATTACAGCGTTGACTTCATGCCGGTTGTTGCTCAACACCTCGCTAGACATTTAGCAGCCACCAAATGACCGTTACAAAACATTTTTTCTAAGCAAATTGTCCTCCCCGTTAGGAAATAATTTTATAGTGCAAGTCATGGTATAAAGGAGTGACAAGGTAGGCCACACGCAAAACTAAAATTCTTCCTTTTCTGCACATAACGTAATCCGGGTTGCTCATAAGGGGAGGTACCATTTGAGATAGAAAAAAACACAGTGTTTAAAACAGCTAAAGAAACATGTTTTAAACAGGTGTTTAAAACAAACAATATGTTCAAAACAGTGTTTTTTTTAACACTTGTTTTAAACACTTTTTTAAACCGTTTGTTTTAAATATGCCAACCCTGATTCCAGTTGTGAATTTTATTATTAATAATATGAAGACCTTATCAACCTAGACCAAGTTACATAATATAGTAATCTGGGATACATAATATAGTAATCTGTGTGTGTTTTTGTTTGTGAACAATACCTCTAATGAACGATAGAATTTGACGTGTTATATGAAACTTTTTATATATACTAAATACGTGTCGTTCTCGGGAAGCTTCCGCCCTCTGTTCAAATTTTTAAAAACTTGCAAAAGGCGGCAAACAAAATTTGTAATCAAATACGATTATGAATAAAAAAAATAGTGGCGCGTCCAATATATACAATTGACATGCTAACAAAATTTGGAATTTATAGTAGATACTTACTAGCCAATGATCATACCACGTTGAATACACCAGTTCCCGTCAGATCACTGAAGTTAAGCAACGTCAGGCGTGGTCAGTACTTGGATGGGTGACGGGCTGGGAACACCACGTATCGTTTTCTCATTTTTCCGGCCCAATTCAGGCTGGATGAGGTCAGTGTGGGTAGCTGGTTTGCAAGTTTCCAGCGAATGGAGAGTAAAACCCCATCTTGAATGACCAATAGATGTTAAAGAGACGTAAAGCCAAATTAAAAAAAAAAAAGATATTACTTGATGTTTCCTTTTTAGGAAGGATTTGTTGGAATCCTTAAAAAATTGCAAAAAAACACCAACGATAGATTCAATTTCAAACCAAAGTGTCGTTCTGCATTCCATGTATAAAATTTATATAAATAGGCACCAAATTTTAAGTCTAAAGAATCGCTAAAGAAGGCGGCGATACCACCAGCAGTAGATTCGATTTTAACCAAAAATAAAATAGAAATGCTTGTAACGCTGTGATAAACACTAAATTTGTGAACTGTTCACCTTATCATACGCTTTGGTAGATAATGTTAAACAATTAACGTTAGAAACAATTTGAACAGCCCAGCCCTTCCTCGGAAGCAGGGGTTTTAATTATATTTAATTGACTTCAAGCACGGGAGAAACTTTCAAAATCTTTTAAACTTTGAACACAACACAAAAAACTTACAGTTTTTAATTATTGCTGAGTGGCTTGAACTTTTTAATTGGTAAATGAGCTTTGTATAGCGAAGCTAAGTTTTGGTCAGACTAATTTTAAACGATAGATCACGAATTCTGATTTTGCCTTAACCTGGCATATTGTTGTTGTTAGCGTTTTCGACAGAAGAGGTCACAATCCCAAAAGTATTACCCCATTCAGTTTAATTACTTGACACTGAGTTGTTATAGGATATACTTCGTTCCGTCATAGGGCTGTTATCCGATGATGACAGTCTGAGTACTGTTGAAAGCTCACCAACTAAAAATTTAAATTAAAAAAAAAAACTTTTTAATTTTAATTTAACTCATTATTAATTAAACTTTAAATCGACATTTATATTTTTTTAATTTCTTCAATAAATTTAAAATAATATTTTCTGTTCTATGAGGGTGAGGTCCGTATTCAAATAATTGGCTTTATCTACATTTCGGGCAATCTATACTTATAGGACGCAAAGCCCAATTGGCATAGTGACTGAATGACTGACTCATAATTAACGTAGAAACTTCAAATTTCGAAATAATCTTTGCATATCCCATCAGATCACAAGTTCGCGTCGGCACAGAATCATTGCATATCCCATCCGATCACAATGTCTGGACATATATGTAATCTTTGCATATCTCATCAGATCACAACGTCGTTACATAATCTTTGCATATCCCAGATCACAACGTCGCGTCGGCACAGAATCATTGCATATCCCATCCGATCACAATGTCTGGACATATATGTAATCTTTGCATATCTCATCAGATCACAAAATCGTAACATAATCTTTGCATATCCCAGATCACAACGTCGCGTTGGCACAGAATCATTGCATATCCCATCCGATCACAATGTCTGCACATATGTAATCTTTGCACATCTACCAACAGATTGTAACCCCATTGGGTATAGGTACTTAATGGGTTAGAGAAGCAATCATTCAGTTGTAACATATTGATTAAACAAAAGATACAATCTCCATATTTAACCCATTCCCTGTTACATGTTATTTATAAAAAATATGAAATAAATATTATCATGTACAGGGTGTAACACACGAACAATGCATTCCTTGATATCACATGCTCTATGGGACTTAAATATACAGGATGTAACACACGAACAATGCATTCCTTGATATCACATGCTCTATGGGACTTAAATATACAGGGCGTAACACACGAACGATGCATTCCTTGAAACCACATGTTCTATGGGACCTAAATATACAGGGTGTAACACACGAACAATGCACTCCTTGATATCACATGCTCTATGGGACTTAAATATACGGGGTGTCAATGCATTCCTTGAAACCGCATTTTCTATGGGACTTCACAGGCGATTAGTTCTACGTACCATGTCCCCTCGAGATTTTTTTGCGACCAAAGATCGCAACGACAACATTCCCCCCTTCCACCCACCACCCCCCACCCCATGTCTCAACCATAGAGCGACTGATTTCAACTGGGTTATTTCAAATACTTCTGAGTACTATGTTGCGGCATTGAATCAGATCTTTTCTTTTTGGCTTAACGTCTCTTTAACATCTATTTTCCATTCGAGACGGGGTTTTTACCCTCCATTCGCTGGAACTTAAAAACCAAGTCATTGGCCTTCAATCAGCCTGGTTTGGGTCAGCATATGGCGGAAACCTACGTGGTCACCCACTTGGTAAAACCTCGCTGCACGTTGCTTATCTTCAGTGATCTAACGGGAACTGATGTATTCAACGTGCCATAGACGCTGACGACCAGGAAAGCTAGATAAAAGTATTACCCGAAATGCACATCACAATATAACGATGTAGGTATTTGAAGGCAGACTCTAGCAACCTACAATAGTCAGTAGGTTGCTAGAGTCTTACTTTGCTCTTTTTAGGTGAGATTCATTAAAAGGGCTAAATCGCTAAAAAGGGGCAAAAACCGCCAGCTTTATGATTCATTTTTGGTATCTATGTCAAGGACGGAACACAAAACTTTTGGTTGATATCGAATATACCAGTGACGGGTTTTTGCCGCTTTTTAACGGGTTTCGCCGATCCTGCTTAAAAGGAGAACAGTAAGTGCTAGAGCTTGAAAATTAGTATTCATATCAATTTTGTGCATGAAATTTTCAACGACATGAAATCGAATTTACGTTTAGCGTTTTCACGAGTCCTGTCTAAAAAGAAAACGATAAGAACCAGAGCTTAATATGTGGTGCCTATTTACATGCATGGAATGCGACAAGATACTTTTGGACGAAATCGAATCTACCTTTGATGTTTTTGGCTCTGAGGACCTCAAAACCTATTTCGGCATAGAAAACTCGACATCGAAAATTTCCTCCCATTACAATAGTTTGTTCGAAGGAAATTCGTGTGATTTTCACACCCGATTACACCCTGTACATAATATACTCATAGTATACCTATGTAAAGAGTAGAGAAATGTATCGTCAAGGAAAATACTGCAACACGCGAGTTATTTTTATTCTTTCTCATGGGAGACAATTCCGTTTAGCATTCTCCTTCCTACTATTTAATAGGTTACCAGTTTTATTTTACTATCTATTCCTTCGTTCTTTCATAATGTTTATGATCAGATGGACAAAGGGCCGCATGAACAAATGCTTTACCTTTGGTTAATACGAAATGGAAGTAGCTAATAGTTCTTTGAACTTCTTCGGAATATATCTCATTATATAAATATGCATCAGGCTAAAGATATCATTCCGTTCCTCACGACCGCGACAGGGGGTATTTGTAGCATTCCGTTCCTAGCGACCGATACCCGCGACAGTTTGTTTTGATCCTTTGAACAGTGCAAAGTGTATATGGCAGAGATTATTGGAGGAGGAGGAGGGAGAAGACGAAGACGTTCTTATCATAATATCCTGTTTTCTTCCGGAAAAACGGATGAAGATCAACAGAATTTACACGTCACGACCAGGAGAGGGCTGTTTTCAAATACTAATAACAAAACATCTAAGTTTGACAGAAGAAAAATTCAGAAGATATTGTAGATTGAATTCAGAACAATTTAATTTTGTACTTAGTTTAATTGAAAATGTTATAAATAGGTTGATATGAGGTTACCGAAAATGTTAGAAATAGGTTGATATGGGGTTACCGAAAATGTTAGAAATAGGTTGATATGAGGTTACCGAAAATGTTAGAGATACGTTGATATGATATTACCGAAAAGATTTTGATGGCGCTTGGCTGGAACAGTGATGATATGCGCCCAAGTCCTCCTTGTGCCTAGAACTGGCAATCGTGAGAATGACAGTAAATAATAGACGCATGGGAGCAAGATTAGTTAAGGTTTTTTTCGGAGTAACTCGGCGTGACCGTGGATATATACGGGCGGAGCCATTCGTTTTAACTCGAGTTTTTGAATACCAGAAGTATAAACTTTTGATTATCGAGAGTCGTTAGAGGTCACCAGCACTGATCTTCATGAAATATGGGTGTTAATAGCTCAGATCTATCATAGCTTTCAGGACTCTTGGGTATCTCAAAAGGTGTTTTGTCATTGAAAACTTGAAACGAAAATGTCTGCTCATTGCGAACTCGTGTCATGTTCACACCAGATTTTTCATTTTTTTCGTTCTCAAAAGTTGTTTTTTGGACTGGAGTTCTCATGCGCTAGTGAAATCTGCCGTAATTCGCAAAACGGGAAAAAAAGTTTTTAATCCTGACATATTTTCTGGGGTTTCAGCCTATGATTTTGGGGTGCTCGTTTGGCTAAACAATTTTTTATTTTGCCCGATCCCGGATTCGAACTTGCAACTTTGGAATGGCTAGTCGAAATTGTGTAAACTATGTCCTTAATTAAGAGGCTACCTAAACCTTTCTCGCTATGAGTTGATATGTTTTTTAAAAAAAAAATCGGTTTTTAAAAAATCGGGAAATTAATTGTAACTCAAAAACGGTCCCATATCGTTCTGAAAAATGATATATGCACCCTTGGTTATATGCAGAATAGGGGGAAATATTTGATGATAATCGGTTAAGTAGTTTCGGAGGAATAGGGTCACAAAAGTTTGCAGTTTGTGGGGAGTATAGGGCTACGCTTCACTCCGTCCAACAAAACATACTTTTTCTTTCTAACGAAGAGTGAACCCTGAAGAAGAAAGTTACTTTAGAACAAGTATTTTTTTCTAATACGTCAAGCAGAAAAGAAATTGCATTTATAAAAGCACTTTCCGTCAGGTAAAACTGCTTCACTCTACAGTGGCGGGGGGCAGGAGGTCAATTTGACTTTTTATCTTAAGTAGTAAAATGTGCGCTAACCGTCAAGACCGTAGTTGGGATTTTATTTCGGGGGAGGGGTTATATTCAAAGGCTACTTAATTTACGTCACAACTCAAAATAACCGAATGTAAAACAGTTGGATTCATCCAAAGGCCAGGACAGTCAAACAGTGTTTTAATCAAAACTCGTTCACGATTACACAGACCCCATATCCCAAAGAACTTAATATAAATGGGAGATATGGGGAGTTGGTGGACAAAGTAAAAAGTACTTTTACCTCTCTACTGGTTTTGTTGACAAAAGGAGGTACAGAGAGTGAGAACGTCTGAGAAGAAATTATGTGTACACGAGTACAGTGGCCCTACCACAATACTTATAACGATCAACGAATTTTGATGTAATCTCCGGGATTATAAGTGTATGTTTGTGCAAGGCAAATGTGTCTTTTTTTGTACACTAATGTTCCGCCAGTCTGGCCTGGTTCAAACATGGCTTTAGCCCTGCTAACCATGCTAAAGGTACCGAGCTGAGTGACAGTATGAACATGAAAACCTGAATATATTTCTTATTTGGGGGCAGGGGGCATTGTTAGACTCCCATTTTATGTGTCACTAGTTCCCCGATAGCACATCCCTTCTCCCACCAAAAGGTTCTATTTTTTAGTCGGAATAAAAATAACGTTTTTAAACTTGTTATTATTTTTACTTTAACTTGATTTTCTTCAAGAATTAATCTGCTTAATTACTTAATCTAATACAAGATAATTCCCTATGAAGGGTGGGTCACGGGAATAGGGCCAAATGTAGTAAGGCTCTGCTTCTCGTAGGATAGGATTCGAACTATCATATAATGGTGTTTGGGGGTGAAACATCTAAAGAATTAACACGTCACGGTAATGCTAAAGAACTAACACATCAGGAGACCGGACAATCATTAAGTAATTTTTTATTTTTCCAAACTTAAAACAATCAGAAGTAGATACCTAAGTGAAGATCAAAAATCATACAGACACACAAAAAGAAAAAGAACAAACTATGTAAACGCGGCAAAGCAAACCCAATCTTGGAGAGGAGTCCATTGGTTTACTTGGTCTGTTCTGAAACAATCTGGTTTGCTCTGTTTGTTGATAATAAACCAGGTGTGTCCGTGGACAAAAACGGTCGGAGCCATCCGTTGTTCCTCGAATTTTCGCGCAACAAAGCTACCAAAAGTATAATTTTTTGATTATTGAGTCATTTGAAATTTCATTTTTTAATTGTTCCGTTAAAACAAAGATATTTTTGAGAATATCACACCTTTCTTGATTGCATCGTTCCCTTGAGTAGTATATTTTTAATGCGAAGAATCAAAAACGTTGATATTTTGCAAAACATTGATCTTCATGTTGCTGAAAATGGTCCAGCGTAGACTTTGTCGTACGAGTTTTATCGACCAACTCAGCAAATCTATAGGAAAATAATGAAGGAATCGCCATGCAACGTATCTTTCACACAAAAATACATAAAATTATTCGTACCTTGGGGGCATGTAATCACATTATTCAACAGGACCAAAAGATACAGCACAATGTTCTGTGAAGCACACTCTAGAAAAATCTTTTGTTCTAGTGAGAAAGAGATCTTAAGACTTTCCTTATCCTATAAAAAGGAAAGTATTGTTACATTATTATGTTTCTCGGTCTAATCTACCTATTAGTGACAGCTTATCAAATGAATTTATATTTCAGGGCTTATGATCAGTACTCATTCCAAGTAATTCCTGTAATGGGTCAATTAATAGCTGGTCAATGGAAGCCGTACCAATATCTGGTGGAAAGTATTCGACAGTTCCCAAATCAGGTAATTCTAATACATAGATTTCGATTTTATAGAATAGACCTTTTTGAGAATACAAAAGTGTTCGATTATTAAGGCCTATTTACACTGCCTGAACATACATGAGCATCGAGCATTCGTGATCGTTGCTCGCCAGTTTTCGACGAGCACGAACACAAACGAGAAACCAGCCGTCTGCTGGAGCATTTCTAACGATCATTAACTCGTGAGCACTCGCAGCGAACAGATGGCACCCGCGCTATCCGCGGCGGTTATCCTTATTCTAGACCAGTGGAGGAAAAGCGAAAAAGGAAAAGGCGTCGCATGTGGGAGTCGTTATTTTTAAAGAAAAGAAATTACTCTCTCTTGCTGAAGGATTTGAGGGAGGATAACAGTAGGCTATTCAGAATAAAATAAAATTTATGATCCGGCTGACACAGCTCTGAACATGATCGGCTCGCGGCGACTGTTTACACTGTCTGAGCCTCTAACGAATGCTCATTCGTCACCCCTCTTTGCGACGAATGCTCGGGAAGTGTAAATGAGGCTTTACAAATTATGAATCTAAAATAGTCGTGAATAGAATCAGAGAAATCTAAATATACAGAGTGGCTTATTTCAATTGGCGCAATCTAAATATCTCCGAAACTGTTGGGAATACAAAAAAAATCACCAGAATGTGCTAATATCTAAAAGGACATATTGTGGCCACTTTGTTGTATCTGTCAAGATTGTTCTTCAAGGCAATTTTGAGGTAAAGTTTCCTTTTTTTGTTGTATGACGGTTGTGGAACCGGGGAGGAGTGTCTGGCAACCCTTTGAATTTTATCCAATTTTAACCCAATGAGAGAGGTTAGGAAATTTAAGGCCATGCCTCTATTGCGTATGTACAACTGTCCAAAATGGATCCATGATGGCCAATAAAAAGGCCAGTTAAAAAAAAATATATTTTAAATTTTTTGAAAAGGGTTGGCAGACACCAGGGCCGTAGACCGAAAATCCGGGCCGGGGGTGGGAAATTACGGGCCCCTCTATTATTCTTCCATCTAAAATCACGGTATGGGCGGTAATAATAGTAAAAATAGGCAATTCACGTAGTTGATGTGAAAAGGCGTGTACACTTCCCCTTTGGCAACAAATAATTCGATTATCAGATGTTAATGTTTACGAAAATCGAGCATACCAATATTTATGATTGCTGTAGGTACAAGCTGAAAGATCTTACTATATTTTAAAATCAGTGACCTGCAATAGCCATTGTCCCATATTAGCCCACTATCGCTAAACTTCTGATTTTGTGTGTTTTTTTTTTTTAACTTTTAAGTTGATTTATTTATTATTCAGAAAAAAAAGACACCGGGCTTCTCAGGAAATCCCGGGCCTGGGAGGATTCCCCCCCATTCCCTCCCCCCTCTCGTAGGGCCTGCCAGATACTTCCCCCCGGTTCCAGACCCGTTGTATGACCCATTTTTTTACATTATCAAATTCTGCATTCAATTGATTTTTTTTTTCTGATTTCTGAGTAGAATAGTAACATTGAAAAATAAAATAAATCCCAATATCAGAGCATGATAGCGCCTATTCATCCATCATATATCATAATTCAAATCGTGTCACATCCATGCTCTGAAATTTGATAAATAGATCATCTGCAAACTAAAAACTACTTTCTACCAAAATTTATCTGTTCTGAAACCTTTTGAACAACTTTGAGAAATTCGTCTTCTCACCAAGGACGAAGATAATCTCGACGAAATAGTTTTATTTGACAGTCGAACCTTCTGGGTGCCGATTTTCACTGAACATTATCTCGTTGTTTGATCAACGAGACTTTACATGTCCAACTACCAATTAGGTCGAGTTGGAACATATATAGACATGTTCAAACCGGCCACAGCGCACGGTGGTAGCAGTACCAGTCCAGCTATCTTATTGAAAGTGTAATTTAGATAAATTATTTAGGATGTTTGTAGTCATTGTGAAATATAAATTAAAAAAAAAAAAATTGTATGAAACTACAAATATTAAAGAGAGTCACGAGCGCTTTCGTCCGTTACGACATCGTCTGGTGAACTAAATCAAAATCACAGATGCAGAGTATACCTTTTTATATATATAACTAGCAGGATACGCCCGCTTCGCTTGGCGCCTTATAGGCATGGCCGTTTATAGTTTCAACTCCTTTTTTCGCGATAAAAAGTAGTCTATGTCCTTTCCTAAAGTTTAGTCTATCTCCATACCAAATTTCATCAAAATCGGTTCAGTAGTTTAAGCGTGAAAGCGTAACATACATACAGACAGAGTTACTTTCGCATTTATATATTAGTATGGAAGTATGGATTACTTTACATATTGGAACATATTACCGCTTTTAAAGCTGTTCATTTATTCATTAATTCAACCCTTCTATTCTTTGATCTTATTATCTCCATTTCTTCTTTTATTTTTCGTTTATAATAGTTTCTTTCGATTGATAGGATTTTAAAATTGTGTTTAGGGTGGTTATACTGATGCTTCTCTGTGTCAAAATGATTCGAAAATTCCCCCTATTGTATATAATATGTATGTAGTTATTACTTAAGAAGCTAAAAATATTTACCACCACCTACCTATATCTATTCTCTGTAGCTTTGATTTTGATTTAGTTCACCAGACGATGTCGTAACGGACGAAGCGCTCGTGACTCTCCTTAATATTTGTAGTTTGATACAAAATTTTTTTTGAAAGTGTAATGTGAAAACTTTGTACAAAAGGGGTAAATATTATTGTCTCATGTCATAAAGTAGTTAATCTAATGGAGGACTTATTATGTTTTACATTTACAAATATTAATCTATAATAATAAAATGTACGGGGTGTGTCTGATGTTCTTTATTATCATATGTTTACTTTCTCTTCCATAGAAGATAAAGTATTGTATTCGTGCAGAAATTTTAGACATATTTTGGCTCAAAAAATCGTTTAACGGGAAGCCAAAGGCCAAAATAAAGATCAAATATATACGGCCATTTTGCTTTTGGGCCATATTTTCAAAATTTTGGGTCATTTTTGAATTTTGAAAATATTTGAAGCCATGGGGCCAAAAAAAAAAAAAAAAATTCCGACGTTCCACGTACG
>CM022881.1:14182116-14197906 GCA_012654025.1 Pachypsylla venusta | reverse complement strand
AATGGTCAACATCAACAGAAAATAGAAATATAACAATAACTAAAATATATAACTAAAAAACTTAAAACTTTAGAAGAACAACATCTGCATTCGGTGGTAGTCTGATGGAATGATTAAGGAAGAGAAAGTCTAGTACGGTTTTCCGTACCATTTATTTATTTACAAAGTGAATAAAAAAAGATTTTCTAAGATTTAAATGTTCTCCATCCATTGGAATTTCAAATATAAACCAAAATAGTATTCCTATAAGATCGCCCATTCCGTAATCTCTTAATTTAATGTGGCGAGCCACGGGTTTGAGAACACAGAATCGTATAATTATCTTGAACGTTGCTTGGGTGTGTTTCAGGAAGAATTTAAACAGATGATTGAGAAAGCCGGCTTCAACTACGTTTCCTATGAGAATCTTACGTTTGGTGTTGTCGCCATACACTCTGGATTCAAATTGTAATAAGTAATAAATACTGTGTGGCTTATGTTCAGTTTAATTATTAGAGTTGAGACACAAGAGAAGTACGCTTTGATTACAATTATTGGCATGAGATGAGGCAGCGTTGTTGCTTTTACATCTAAACATATACAAGTGATTTTTATGGATGTGGGTACATATTTATGTTCATTTCTCCGAATTTTAAGTAGGAGCTATTGAAAAACTTATGGGACTGAACCACTTCAAAACTCAAAAATGTCAAACAATTTTCGGGATAAGGATAAATTACAGCCAGGCAACATTTCTTTTTAAATATATTTTATTATTTTTTATTAAAATAGATTACATACATCTCACTGTCCCGTGGTAGCTTCTTAGTGATTTAAACAACATATTGGTACAAATTATAAAGAATGTAAAAAAAAATATATACAAAATGTAAAAAGCTATATAAATTTTACATTTATTGCTAATTTTCTTTTTAGGTCAAACATTTCTTCGATGTTTTGCAGTTCACTTCGGTGTTTATTAATGAAGTTGGGAGCCTGCGTCTATGGCACGTTCAATACATCAGTTTCCGTTAAATCACTGAAGTTAAGCAACGTCCAGTGAAGTTATAGCATGTGGGTGTCCATGTAGGTTCGCGCCTTCGTGATGCTAGCTACTTTTCCGGCCGTTTGGGCTGGGTGAGGTCAGTGTGGGTCGCTGGTTTGCAAGTTTCTAGGGAATGGAGTCTAGAACCCCCGTCTTGAATAACCAATAGATGTTAAAGAGACGTTAACCTACAAAAAAAAAAATGAAATTGGGTACGAAGGAATGCGATTACCATATTGACTGTTAGGCTTGTGAACGTTAAAATCTATTATTCTCAGGCTATAATTAATAGATTTCTTAATTCTGCAAACGAGCATTCTGTTCACACTGCTCGAGCATTTCTGACGATCAGTTACTCGAGATCAGGCTCGAGCAAGAACGAGCATTCGCTTTGATCATGATTGTCTCGCGGCGACTATTTGCATTGCCTGAGTTTCGAACGAATGCTCGTTCGTCACCTCTGTTCGCGACGAATGCTCGGGCAGTGTAAATGGGCCTAGAAGTTAATAAAAAGATAAGTTTATCAATATAAAGTTCACCACTCTACAACTTACCGTTTCTCGAGATATGGGGCCGGCCTTGCTAAAAAAAAATTTAATGTTTTCCATCCTGTATCTCAAGTGGCGTATTTGCTAGAAAGATGAAACTAGTCGATATGAAATCCACTCAACCAGAACTTTTTTTTTAAGTTATACTTCTTTAGGCGCGTTATGAAAAAATGTTGAGAGTGAAATTTTATTTTTGCGAGACGCAAAATCCGAGACGCGGGAGCGTCACGCGTGACGCGAACACGCGAAAGCGTCACGTTAATTCTGTTATGTATGCATCATTCTGAAACTACTAATCCGATTGCAATTAAATTTGGCACAGTTGATGGGCGCATTCCTGGGAAGATTCTTGTCTAGGTCCCATCCCTATAATGTTAAGCTACACCGAGTAGGGACAAACAATGGATGGGTGACAGAAAAAAAGTTCACGTTTTTCGACCTAAATGACATTCTTTCTCGAAATTTGTCGCGACGACATATCAACTCAAAGCGAGAAAGTTTTAGGTGACATCTTACTCCTTCATTTAGAACATATTTTGTAACTCTAATGTTAAGCTACACCGAGTAGGGGCAAACAATGGATGGGTGACAGCAAAAAAGTTCATGATTTTCGAGTTTCTCGATTCTTTCTCGAAATTAGTCGCGACGACATAATATATCAACTCAAAGCGAGAAAAGTTGGTAAGATTTTTGTCTAGGTTCTATCCCTCTAATGTTAAGCTACACCAAGTAGGGACAAACAATGGATGGGTGACAGCAAAGAAATTCAGTTTTTTTAAATATTTTTAAATTTAATTTTAAAAAAGAAGTATAACTTCTCACGCGCGTACATAAGTACACACAACCATTTTTTTCTTTTTCTTTTTTAAATTGACTAAACGCCATTATCACTAATGACTCTTACATACTCAATAAGGTTTGTGGTTCAAAATTAAATTGAAAAAGTGTACGATAAAAGGATGATTAAGGCACATAGAAAAGATACAAAGAAAAAAATATATATATTATAAATCAAAAGTTGGCCCGACACAAAATTTTGGCCAATTCTTTAAAGTAGCTCGTGCTATCCGCAAAGTCCAGCATAGAAGAATATTGGTTATAAAGTGCCATGGTTTTCGGGATTGGTGACGCCAGGTACATGGATCCGTCCGTGATTGACAGTGTCAACATGAAAGAAAGGCGGACGATCCCTTGTTCTCAGAGAGCAATTTGGTATTTTGAAGAAAAAAAAACTTTCAAACGAATGACTACTCAACATTTTCTGATGATGTTTGGGATGCCGGTGAAAAAAAAGAGAAATGTTAAAGAGACGTTAAGCCAAATTAAAAAAAAAAAGTTAAACTGTTTCAAATTAAAATTGGCTCAAAATTGATGAGGGTTGAACTCATGTCTGTGGTATACTTGATTTTTTCTTTCTCCGTAAGGAAAAAATTGAGGGCATTTGTTGGGCTTAAGAAAAACACAGTATAAACATTCCTCAGGAATTAACCCCGCCCTTTGAATTAACTTTTCTCTCTCTCTCTCTCTCTTTTCTTTCTTTCCTTTTTTTCTCACTCTTCCTTCTTTCTATGTCTCTCTCTTGTTTGAAGTTAATTCAATAAAGTGTATTAAAAAAAAATCTGTTAAAAAATGAAATGATTTTTACGGCGTCCATTCTTCTCCAACTCCGGATGTCTGTGAAGAATCTTCACTTACAGTATTCAATAATTATGAGTCCTAATTCGGTGGCCCTTGGTTAGGACCAGGAATTCCAAGATATTGCCATACAAATATCATTCTCGGATCTGAATTCATAAGAGCTACACGCCTTGAGTGCAAATATGAATTGATTTGCGGCAATAAATTTATAAATTCTTCCACTCTGGATAGTTTGTCTAATTTCTGAATTATTGGCCATAAATGTTCACCATAGTAGCTTCCTAAATTGGTCATCACTTGATGCATTATATTCCTGTCAATAGGCTGAAACAGAAAGAAAAAATCTCTCTGCCAAAGGGACATGTGGATTTATTATTTTTCTGGCTAAAATAATTATCCTTCCCCAAAATTTTATATTTTACGTAACAAGGTAAGGTACGAAGAATCCAAAAATCCCATAAAAAAACCGTACCCTATACACCGTGAAAGGCCCTTTTGCCACTTAGCGTTAACCGATTTGAATGAATTTTATGTGTGAGTCCCATCTGGGGTCTAATTGCTCGCCGGAAATTATCATCATGAGTCATAGGATCAATTTTTTTCTCGTGACGATTCCAAAATTCATTATTTAATATAATAAACCAAAACACTCAAATATGTTGGAGATTCAAACAAAAAGTTTGAATAAATAAGATATTCAAATATCTCGTGTGAACATCACACGACTTTCTTTATCTACAGGGTAAACAAGAATAACGTTACCACAGTCCAAGGGTAAGTAGAAAATGTCATTTCCAACACAAAATATGTCGTTTTCGCTTCCTTTTCAAGATGAAAGTCATTTTGTAATTTCCGATTTTATCCCAAAAATTTGCTTGTATTCTTTTTTTTAGGCAGGAAACCTTGAAATCTTGTGTGTGTGTGTGTGTGTGTGTGTCTGTCTGTCTGTCCGTCTGACTGTAAAGAGATATCTCAAGAAGGTAAATGCCAGAGACTAATATGTACGCCAATTTTATGCCCGGAAAGAAACACAGAGCTTTTATTGAAATCGAAGTTGCTGTTGTCGTTTTTTGCCGCATTTTAGCGGCTAAAAAGAGAACGGTAAAAACCAGAGCTTCAAATTATTTATATCCATTGTATGCATGGAAAACAAAATGACACTTTGGGTTGTATTGTACGTGTCTCGAATTTTAATTAAAATGGAATGTACAGTTGGCGGTTCTGCGATTTTTGGAGGGTTTCACGAATGCTGCCTGGAGAAAGAACAGTGGCGTGGTGGCGCCAAAGACTTGAAATTTGGTATATATGTTTTTTAAATATATACAGAGAACACGACTGTGAAATTTAATGTAAATCCTACTGTGAAAGTTAATGTAAAATATCAAATTTTGAGGGGAGGGGTTGTTTTTTTTTCGTGACGATTCCAAAGGTTCATTATTGAATATAATAATCTAATAACCTTTTTGTAACATTTTCCTCAACAATGAATTGTAAGGCTGACGGGATACAACTGTGATCAATTATGTGTGACGATGTCCCATGATAGTTTATCATATAAAGTCTCGTTGTTAATTCGCCTTATGTTCTCACATCTAAATAACCTTTTTGTAACATTTTTCTCAACAATGAATTGTAAGGCTGATGTGATACAAGATACAACCGTTGACCGATTAGGAGGAAATGGTATATAGGTCCCAATTGGGCTCTAATTATGACCCGAAACTTTAGGGTGCAATCGAATACACCCTTGACGGTTTTTGCCGTTTTTTGGCGGTTTTAACTAATCCTCTCTAAAAAGAGAATGGTAAGAGCTAGATTTTTGAAATTTTGTGTGTATATCATATGTAGCGTCCGAAACATTTGGGTGCAATCATATACCGCTGGCGGTTTTTACATCTTTTTATTAATCCTCTCTAAAAGGAGAATAGTAAGGGTATGTATGTCAAATTTAGGGTCTAATTACGCCCCAGATTTGAAATCGTCACGAGAGAAAAAATAAACCCCTCATTTTTTTTGGGGGGGGGGATTTTTTTAGCCAGTAAAATAATAAACCTATGTGTCACACTGGTACAGTTTTTTGTAAGGGAAAAGTATAGAATACTTCGAAAACAGGAAGGGCTATGCATCAAAATCACCAAACATAGCAGTTGGATTTTGCTAATTATTATTATTTTCTGTGTTTCAGATTGTTAAAAAACCGCTGAAACACATAATTGTTTCAGCGACTAAGTGATAAATAAAATCAACGTAGCTCCAAGATAACTAAACCTAGAGATTACAAATTTTGCACACAGATTCTTTTTAGTATGTAGATACGTCATAAGAAAGGAAAAAACCCAAAGATCAAATGGAAGCGAGTTACCGTAAAAAATAATGCTTTTTACAGGAAAACTAGAGTAGATAACAAAAACTGATCGAGAATGATATTTTCCGGTTTCTGCCCGATTTATGGCCGGTTTTCATTTTTTTTTTTTTTTTTTTTTTTTTTTTTTTTTTTTTTAGAGAGAATGAGAAGTATACCATTTCAAGATCAGCGATAAAGATGAAATTCGGTAAAAAGTTGTTCTTAACACAAAAATAATATCGTGGAGTAAAGTATTGATTTTTCATAAATAGGAGCTGATTCCACCCTAGCGGCGGAACCACCAAAAATACGAGTACATAATTGAGAAGTACCACTTCGGGATGAGCGAGAAAGCGAAATTCAATACAAAATTATACCGCAGTACAAGAAATAAAATCCTTAAAATATTTATTTCTATAATTGGGAACCGATCACCGATCTCACCTCAGACAACAGCAAATATCCAAACTTAGGTAGTTGTACTATCGAAATCAGGAAATTGTTGTTGAATTTCGTAGCCGAAGCGAATCCAAGCAAACAGCTGGTAATACCTAAATGAAAAAAAAATAATAATGAAGACCTAAATTAATAAAAATGGAGATGTTATCAAATCCGGAATCATATTTGAAGTAGGTACTAACCCCGAACATAAATTCATCAGCTGCTGTGAATGGGTTGGCAACAATCAATGCCAATGGCTGTGTCTGAAGAATGGTGCTGCCGTAGAATCTTCCAATAAAATTTGGGTATTGTAGTTTATCGTGATCGGACGGTACGGGTACAATATCTACAGAGGCCACATTAAAGCCGTATTCATTTCGATTTTGTATGGTTAGTTTTGAGATAGGGATGAAGGCTTTCATTGTAGCTTGCAGATAAGAACAGAATGGTTTGCCCACGAAGTAGAGAATTTGATTTGTTGTGCCTAGTTCCGTTGCAATAACATATTGACGATTTGTATCTTCCAGAAATTGTGCGGCATAATTACCTGCCTCGTTGGATATTGCAAATGCTGAAATGAATATAAGTCAGGACAGTACCTATGAAGTCATTATAAAACCTTTCTGGGATTGACAAAATGTCAGATCCGAGATGGTCCGTTTAATTTATTTAAATTTTCCGCAGCGCTCTCATTAAAACCAAAAAACTCATCAGCAAAAAAGAAACACTTTTCAATTAATGGAAACGGGATAAGAAAAATGAAGAAAAGAAAAAATTGTTCAGAAATGTAGGGACGCGAGACGAGACGAGTCAGGGCCTGTCTCGTCTCGTGTTTTTTTCACGAGACGAGACAAAATCCTTGTCTTGTCTCAAAACCAAAAAGTCTCGTCTCGTGAAAAATAGGTAGGTACCTATACTTTGATATTGTGGGTGTATCAGATAGACCTTTTCCTGGAGATTCTAACAATATATTCTTTGTATATTATAGCATATATTATATTAGCAATATATGTATTAGTGTAGATACATGATAGTTATGTATATACAGGGTGTCCATAAAGTCCCACCTCACCCCCCGTATCTCGACAATGGCTGAAAATATAAGAAAACGCAAAAACACGTATCCCTTAGATTTTAGGGGGATTAATTTTAGACTAAAAATTTTTTGGCGTCGTCCAGCCGTTTATGCTGGGCACCGGCTGGATTCAAAATCTTAAATGGGAAGGTATATCAAATGACACCTTGTTTGAAAGGTCTCGTTAATACGAGTTCATTACAGAAAACGATAGCTCTCTCGCACCGTTCACGAATTACAGGGTTGAACATGTGAAAATTGACCCTTTGCGGCCACACCTAAATGGTATGTAAAAATGCATAGAAATAATTTTTTATGGTCCCAAATAAGTAATTTTGACTATTTTTTATGGGTTATTTGTAGTCGGTATGGGGTACTTTGCGGCCACACCTAAATGGTATGTAAAAATGCATAGAAATAATTTTTTATGGTCCCAAATAAGTAATTTTGACTATTTTTTATGGGGTCTCACGAAGATCTCAAAGATCTTATCAAGAAGGCCTGTGAGGACATCACCCCTGATAAAAAGTGAGGCGTGAGTTCGAGACCCGCCTATACCATTGTATGGGTCAACGGGCAGCACTTTGAGCGGCTCGTAAATATTTCAACCTGCAATTCGTGAACGGTAACTCCTAGAGAGTTTTCTGCAATGAAAATCGCCCCAAAAGTTGGTTTGATTTCACCTGACTTATTAATTAATCAAAATTCTCATGAAAACACAGCAGTTGTTTTTTTACTAAATCGTTCTCTTTATGAGCTGCTCAAAGTGCTGCCCGTTGACCCCCATACTATGGTATAGGCGGGCCTCGAAAATATCAGGGGTGATATCCACACAGGCCTTCTTGATACGGTCTTTGAGATCTTCGAGAAAGGCCGGTGGGGTTCGGTAAACAACCGACTATAAATATCCCAAAAAAATAGTCAAAATTACTTATTTGGGACCATAAAAAATTATTTCTATGCATTTTTACCTACCATTTAGGTGTGGCCGCAAAGGGTCCATTTTTACATGTTCCACCCTGTAATTCGTGAACGGTAGATCCTAGAGAGGTCCGGTGTTGAATACACCAGTTCCCGTTAGATCACTGAAGTTAAGCAACGTCGGGCGTGGTCAGTACTTGGATGGGTGACCGCCTGGGAACACCACGTATCGTTGGCTCCTTTTGCCGACTCAACCCAGTCTGGGAGAGGTCAAAGTGGGTAGCTGGTTTGCAAGTTTCCAGCGAATGGAGGGTAAAACCCCCGTCTTGAATGACCAATAGCTGTTAAAGAGACCTTAAGCCAAAAAAAAAAAAAAAAGATAGTACCTAGTCAACCAAATAAATTTGGTATCTGATTGGATTTGGCCAGCCATTTTTGAGGGACTAAATCATTCTAAAATCTGAATCAAAATCTAAGAAGATCAGACTTGAAATTTAGCAGGACCTTCGTTGCGCCATGTAAGTGTGCACTAAGAAAAAATTTATTTTAAGGGGTAGAAATCGCGAAAGGTAAACAATCCCCATAAGAAATACATTGAAGTGAGAGAGATAGCATGATACATCATTTAAAATATGCGCGGGCGAAGCCGCGATCGGGGGATGCTAGTTTAAGCCAATTTTTTTTTAAAAAAAGACAATGTGTCACTTGATATACCTTCTCATTTAAGATTTTGAATCCAGCCGGTGCCCAACTTAAACGGCTGGACGAGGCCAAAATTTTTTAGTCTAAAATTAATCCGCCTAAAATCTAAGGGATACGTGTTTTTGCATTTTCTTATATTTTCAGCCATTCTCGAGATACGGGGGGGTGGGGTGAGATTTTATGGACACCCTGTATATATATTTTTTAATTCAGACTGCCTGTTTTAAGGGTTGTGCCCCTAATAGAACCGACCATAAGTCGTAACGAATTTCATGGCAAAAACTTTGGTTTTCGCCACTAAAAAATGTACTAAAACTCTCACTATCACTATCTCACTAAAAAATTCTCTTTAGAATTTTTAGCGACAAGTTCCAACACGAAGGAAGCCCATTTCTGGGCATCCAGGGGCTAACAACTTGCAATGCTGCCAATCCTTTCACCACCGTGAATTTAAAATAATATTAATCCTACGCACAAGACCGCTAATTAGCTTTCAACCGCTAATCCTACGGACACGACCGCTAATTAGCGGCCAACAATATATTACACTTCAACATAAGTTGTATTTTTCAATTTCTTATATGAAATTGATATGAATTGGCACCATATTTTAAGTTCTAGCTCTTTCTATTCTGGTTTTAGGCAAAACCGCAAAAAACTATATCCAACCGCTAATTAGCGGCCAACAATATTTTACACTTGAACCTAAGTTGTATTCTTCAATTTCTTATATGAAATTGATATGAATTGGCACCAAATTTCAAGTTCTATCTCTTTCCATTCTGGTTTTAGGTGGAACCGTTAAAAGCGGCCTTCAACCGATAATTAGCGGCCAAAAATATATTACACTTCAACCTAAGATGTATTTTTCAATTTCTTATATGAAATTGATATGAACTGGCACCAAATTTCAAGTTCTAGCTCTTTCCATTCTGGTTCTTAGGTTGAAGTGTAAAATATTTTTAAGTTGTATTCTTCAATTTCTAGTATGAAATTGATATGAATAGGCATCAAATTTCAAGTTCTAGCTCTTTCAATTCTGGTTTTAGGTGGAACTGCCAAAAAGCGGTCTTTAACCGCTAATTAGCGACCAACAATATATTACACTTCAACCTTAGTTATATTTTTCAATTTCTAGTATGAAATTGTTATGAATAGGCATCAAATTTCAAGTTCTAGCTCTTTCCATTCCAGTTTCGGTGGAACCGTCAAAAAACCGTCTTTAACCGCTAATTAGCGGCCAAAAATATATTACACTTCAACCGAAATTGTATTTTTCAATTTCTTATATGAAATTGATATGAATTGGCACCAAATTTCAAGATCTAGCTCTTTCCATTCTGGTTCTTAGGTTGAAGTGTAAAATATTTTTAAGTTGTATTCTTCAATTTCTAGTATGAAACTGTTATGAATAGGCATCAAATTTCAAGTTCTAGCTCTTTCCATTCTAGTTTTAGGTGGAACCGCCAAAAAGCCGTCTTTAACCGCTTTAATTAGCGGCCAACAATATATTACACTTCAACCTTAGTTGTATTTTTCAATTTCTTGTATGAAATTGATATGAATAGGCACCAAGTTTAAAGTTCTAACTATTACCCTTTTCATTTTAAGCAGGATATGCGAATTCCGCTAAAAAGCGGCATACAACCGTCAACGGTATATGCGATTTCCACCAAAAGCTGATTTTAACGTTCATGTCCGTTGGCAGGTATTTTATGATGAGAAAATGTAACACGTAGATACTTATGTACAATTATGATAATAAGGGAAAAGAGCATCCGAAAAGTCTTATTTTTTCACGAGACGAGAAATTTCTCGTATTTTCACGAGACGAGACAGGGCCTTGTCTCGTCTCATCTCGTATTTTTTACGCGAGACGAGAAATTTCTCGTCTCGCGTCCATCACTAGTAGGAATCAGGTTACTGCATTGGTTAGAAAAGAATATAACAATTATTATTTAAAAAGTTTTAAGAAATGTAAGCAAAACTTGGAGGCAGACTGATAAGATTATGGGAAGGAAAAAAGTCTGGTGTGAACATCACACGACTTTCCTTGTCTATAAAAAAAGAAAGTATTGTAATGGGCTGAAATTTTCGATGTCGAGTTTTCAATGCCAAAATTAAACTTAAACCTAATGCCATTGATACAAAAATTGATATGAATAGGCAACAAATTTCAAGTTCTAGCTATTTCCATTCTGGTTTTAGGCGGAACCGCCGATTCTCATTTTAAGCAGGATATGTGAAAACTGCTAAAAAGCGGCATAAAACCGCCAAGGGTATAATCGATTTCCACCAAAAGCTCTAGCACTTGCCGCTCTTGGGATATCTTGTTCACGGACAGACGGAAAGAGAAACAGATTCACGGACCAATGGTTGAAACTCAAGATTTGGGCTCTGGGGACACCAAAACGTTTTTTGGCATTGAAAACACGACAGCGAAAATTTCAGCCTATTATAGGATAAGGAAAGTAAAAAAGAATAGGTACTACATTAGAAAGTTTGAGGAAGTATTTTCCAATTCATTCAATTCTAGTGTTCTTTGTGACAGCACAACAATTTCGAGATCGTGAAATTAAAGCTTCTGAATTTTAGATTTTTGGTGGAACCGACCCCCAGAGTGAACACGGCTCCTATTTAGAAAATTCAATATTTTAATCGAGGATATTACTCTTTGCACTGCGGAACACCTTCGTATTAAATTTCAGCTTTCTCGCTCATCCCGAAGTGGTACTTGTCAATTCCGATTTTTTGGTGGTGAAAACCGTCCATAAATCGGAGAGAAAACGGAAAATTTCAAATTTTATATTTATTATGGGGTCCTTATATACCTACTGTTTTCTAAAAATCGCTAAAAAACCTCATTTTTGGCTGTAACTTGCTCCCCGAAAGTTCAGATTTTTTCCTTTCTTATTACGTACTTACATACTAAAAATGAACTGTGTTTATCTCAAGTTTATCCTCTCGGTTTAGATATTGTGGAGCTACGTAAGCTACGTTGATTATCAGTCAGTATACCATCTGGGCTTTGCGTTTTATAAGTACTGTAGATTCTGTTTAAGGGTCCTAATATTAAATTGTATGATGAGTTCTTACTAGTGCGTAATGACAGGTCATTACTATGGTCACATGTAACTTTAGCTGACCGTGATAAAGCAATATCTACAATTTTATGCGACGAGATAAGATTGTTGGACTTGAAAAATAATTTTGATCGATTGCAAATATTATATTAGCCCAGTCATATGAGGAGTTCCTTCATATGGCTTCTTCACCATCCCTTTTTGCCATGGGCTTTCAGGGTGAATTTTAAAGAACACTTGCTGTCCATTTTGACAACTCGGCTTGATTGATAGTGTTTCGAGCATATTTTTTGTTTTTGCTCTGAATATTCTTCAAACTCTCTTTGATTTTGTCGCCATCATGTAGCTTGGAATTCAACATTTGAGACACCACAGGAAGCTTTACTTTTAAAGTGCGACACATGAGAAGTTGAGCTGGAGACAAACGGCATATTATCTGAAACAACCTCATCAGGGGCTCCATGGTAGGAGAATATAAAAACAAATTTCTTAATAATTTCTGTCGCTGTCTTGATTCTTAGCTTGATCACCTCAATCCATTATGAGTAATAATCATAAACAACCAAGTAATCAGAGTCTTTGTATTGTATCAAGTCAGCAGCAACTTTTTCCCATGCTCTCTCAGGAACTTCATGGGATAGCATTGGAAGCTTCGCATTGTTGTTTGAAAATCTATCACACACATAGCACATTTTAATGTGCTTTCAATGTTTTGGTTCATATTGGGCCAATATACTAATTCACGAGCCTTCATCTTAATTTTATTTATTCCAAGGTGAGTTTCGTGAAGTATTTGCATGATAAGATGGCACATGTCTTTGGGAATTACAATCTTATAATTTTTAAACAAAATTCCATCAACAACAGAGATTTCACATTTAAATTTATGGAAAATTTTGACCTCATCACTTTCATATTTTGAGTTGGAAGGCCAAGACCCACAAGTGGTGTATTTCATAATCTTTGTCAAATCAGGGTCTTTTCCTGACATGTCTTTTACCATCTTGAGTTTTTCTTCATTTACAGTGTGATGTGATTTAATTTCGTGGATGCAAAGATCCAAATCCGACAATTCTTCATTAAAACAAAGATTATTCTTAAAACAAAGAATAATTTTTGTTTTAATGAAGAATTGTTGGATTGGGAGGTACTCAACAATTAACTCATATCTAAACAATTTAAGCATCTAAACAATTTGGAATAAATTTTGAAAAGTATTGTACCATGCCAAGAAATTGCATTGTCTCCTTTTTATTTTCAGGTTGCTTGAGACTCGTAATGGCTTCAATTCTTTCTTTGTCAATTTGCACTCCATTTTGATTCACAATAAACCCCACATGGTGTCACCATGTAAAGTTCTTGAAGAAATATAATGAATGTTTTATATTTTGTGAAAATTAGTTTTATGTGAAAGTATGAAAAGTTGAAGAATATAATAATTGATTGACCAATAATAATAAATCCATTATCGATGGCCAAGATATTTAGGTTAGAGCCAGCGCTCTACAATTGTCAAGTAATTTTATCGTCTAAGCAGAAACTCTGCGTTGCATTTGGGGGTGATAGGGGGAGGTTTTTGCTAATCCCCTCCCTAACCCTTCCACAACAAAGCAGCTATGCATTCAGAGTACCCCTATCACCTTTATTTTTTCTAATTTGATCTTTAGTTTATATTAAAAAGTCGTAGCGCTGATTTGCCACTATGTAGCAATTTTTCATTTTCATGCGCCCGACGTCAAAATCATTCATTTTTGGTGTGGAATTGAATTAGAATGTACTTTTTGGGACTCATTTGGTTACAAGAAAATGCGTCGTAATATGTGCGTTAGGGTGGAGCTGTTGACATTGTGACACTAGGTCCTATACCAAAATTTAATGAAGATTATTAGACATCATTTTTAATGTGATGTTTCAGAAGCAGAAAAAAACGGCTCGGACGACAGGAAAATGATTGTTGCCTTGTCCACCGTTCGCCGTGATTGCACTTTTATCACTTAGCGTTTGATGAAATTTGGTATGTAGGTTTCATTTTAGGTCTAATTGCGTCCCACAAATCTGGACACCGGTCGCCACATATATTTGGTTTCCATGCTAAGTATGGCGCGGAGGACGGTGTACAGGAGAAATAATAAATACACGTGTCAATCCATCAGGTTTTTACTGCCTCGTGTTGTTACCTATTTGGTTTTAAAACACATGCCTACCTAGTGTTTTTCCATCAAGTGTAGGTATTTCATAATATCGCATCATCAAAGTGTTTTTCATTTGAATTTTCTAGCTGTTATTTTCTAAATTCTAATTTAAAAACTTTCCTAGCCAGAGTTTGACACGTGGAAATCAACAGTTCTCGTTAGATCACATTTCTTTTTTTTTTTTTTTTTTTTTTTTTTTTTTTTTTTTTTTTTTTTTTTTTTTTTTTTTTTTTTTACTTTCCTTATCCTCAGAAAGTATTGTAATGGGCTGAAATTTTCGATGTTTTCAATACCAAAACACGTTTCGTGGTCCAGTTTCAGCCATTGATCCGTGTGTGTATCTGTCTGTCTGTGAACAAGATATCTTAAGAACTAGCCCAGTAGTCAGAGACAAAAAAAGGGTGTTTCAATGCAATAATTGGGGAAATCTCGATTTTTATATATGTTTGTAGGTATGGACCTCCTCTTTAAAAAGCTAAGTTTTCGACCTTCAAACCCTTGTGCGTTCTTCGCCATCTTGAAAAAGCCGCTCAAAAAGCCGCTTTTTCAGGGTTTCCTTAATTACCCGCTTACTGTGCATTTTAGGCGAATCGTTGTAGCGATTCATTTAAACGACAATTAAATTTCCTGCAATTTCAATTCACACATATTTCCTGTAGGATGTATAGGAGTGCTCCTACAAGCGGCGCCGTTTTGGCGTAAAATGCCGTTTTTGTCAAAAATGAACTTTTATATTCATTTTTACCTTTCTATTTTCTAAACAAAGCCTCAATACCGCATAAACACCACAATAAAAGTTGTAGATATTTTAATTTTACACCGAATTCATATATAAATCATGAGAAACGTTTTAATGGAAGCTTCAAAAAAGACAAAGAGCTGGTCGAAATGAGATTTTACTTATTTAATACATGTAACATATCGCCCATAAAAGAATGGATTAAAGACGATGTGTGATTTTTTTTGGGGTTGTTAAGTATTGTGGGGAGATTATAAAACTGAATTTTCGACCTCTTAAACTGAGGGGGAATTTTAGGCCGTCATTTTACGCCAAAAAGCGCTGCCAAAACAGTATTTTGTAAATAACTCGAGAATGGTTTATCTGAAGAAAAACAACGTGAAAACATGGCAAATAAAATTTCCTATAAACAATTTGAATTCGCCAATTTTCTCTGTGTGATGTATGGGAACGCTGGTACAGACGGCTTCGCCTTGGCGGTAAAGGGCAATTTTGATGAAAATGAGTTTTTATCCTTTTTTTCGTATATATCCCCAAAACATCTTTTCTGAAGTTGAATATAACCTTACAGTTTTAATTAGAATTCATATATTAAACATAGAAATCCCTTAAGTGGTATACCAAAAAGAGCTAGGGAGGTGGTCGAATTATGTTCTTTCTTATGAGATTATAACTCCTATTTGCTTTTACATTAAGTGATGAACACACAATGAATATTATAGAACAACATATTGGTGAGAATTCAATAAGAACTCCCATTCAAGGACAAGAAACAACACTAGATGTAACATTTGCGCCCAAAAGCGGAGCTAAACCTATTAGTCTTGTAAAGAAGGATGGGTGGGGAAAAATAGTTTTTTTTTGTCTAATGAACACGACGCGCTTTTACACTTAGAGAAAACATGAGAAAAACAAACCCTCTGCTCATGCTTTACTGGTTTGGCGAGTCTTTAAGGCTAGGTTCACATGACCGCGCGGTATCATATGCACAAATCGATACAAGTTTGTAGAACTAGTACCGCGCGGCACCGCGCAGTCATGTAAACAATATGCACTATTTAGATAGATCTTGTGCCGCGCGGT
>CM022881.1:14156324-14181548 GCA_012654025.1 Pachypsylla venusta | reverse complement strand
GTAAAAATGAATATAAAAGTTCATTTTTGACAAAAACGGCATTTTACGCCAAAACGGCGCCGCTTGTAGGAGCACTCCTATACATCCTACAGGAAATATGTGTGAATTGAAATTGCAGGAAATTTAATTGTCGTTTAAATGAATCGCTACAACGATTCGCCTAAAATGCACAGGAAGCGAGTAATTGAGGAAACCCTGAAAAAAGCGGCTTTTGAGCGGCTTTTTCAAGATGTCGGAGAACGCACAAGGGTTTGAAGGTCGAAAACTTAGCTTTTTAAAGAGGAGGTCCATACCTACAAACATATATAAAAATCGAGATTTCCCCAATTATTGCATTGAAACACCCTTTTTTTGTCTCTGACTACTGGACTAAACGTCAAGTGCTAGAGACTTGAAATTTGGGATGAATGTCAGTTTTATTCCATGAACGGTAAAATAGGGTTTTGGTGGAAATCGAACATACCTTTGGCGGCTTTATGCCGCTTTTTAGCGGTTTTCGCATATCCTGCTTAAGATAAGAACGGTAATAGCTAGAACTTTAAACTTTGTGCCTATTCATATCAATTTCAGACAAAAAATTGAAAAATACAACCTAGGTTGTAGTGTAATATATTGTTGGCCGCTAATTAGCGGTTGAAGGGCGCTTTTTGACGGTTCTGCCTAAAAACCAGAATGGAAAGAGCAAGAACTTGAAATATGGTGCCTATTCATATCAATTTCATACAACAAATTGAAAAATACAACTCAGGTTAAAGTGTTATATATTGTTGGCCGCTAATTAGCGGTTGAAGACCGCTTTTTGGCGGTTTTACCTTAAACCAGAATGGAAAGAGCTAGAACTTGAAATTTGGTTTCATTCATATCAATTTCATACAAGAAATTTAAAAATACAACTTAGGTTGACAGTTGACAACTCGACATGGAAAATTTCAGCCCATTACAATACTTTCTTCTTTTTTTGTAGATAAGGAAAGTCGTGCGATTTTTACATCTGTAACATCTGTTGGCCAGTTGAAACGGGGTTTTACCCTCCATACGCTGGAAACATACAAACTACCTACCCATATTGATCTTACCCAGCCTGGATTTGACCAGAATTATAGCCAGCATCATTAGGGCGCGAATCTACGTGGTCACCCACTTGGTGAAAATGATCTAACTGGTGTATTCAACGTGCCATAGACGCTGGCACAGATCACTGAAGTAAATCATCGTCCAGTGAGGTTTTACTTAGTGGGTGACAAGCGCCTTCGTTTGAACAGCCGCAGCAGCTTATTTGGTTCAGACGGTGGATTCGTAACCAGGAGGCTGTTGGTTCTAATCTAACTCCATCCCCGCCTCTTCGAAATACTGGTCACAATAGACAATAGATCCCAGTGATAACTTCAATCAGTCTTAATGCAGACTCGTTATGCATCTGAAGTTAAACAATGTCCAGCGAGGTTTTATTAAGTGGGCGAACTCGTTGGTTTGCGCTTGAGATGCTTTTTTTTCCGGCCCAACTCAGGCTGGGTGAAGTCATTGTGGGTAGCTGGTTCTTAAGTTTCCAGCGCGTGGAGGGTAAAACCCAATCTCGAATTACCAATAGAAAAGATATTTTTCCCGATGGTTTTATAATTATATTAAGTTTTAACAATAACGAGAAAATCTTAATACCTTGATAAAAAGAAATCCGGCGCGAATATCACACGACTTTTCCTATCTGCAGGGTGGAACACCTTTTATGCAACTCTCCGAACGTTTTCGAATAAAGAACAAACGTTCATTTTTGATTTTCCATGCGGTTTTTGGTACTTTTATACGATTTTTAAATACGAACCACCAGTTTTAATTCAATATTTACATTTAACATAAAATTCTACATATTTTTGACTGGTCCTTTTCTTTCTTCTGATTTGGGATTATCCGTGGTGCTTAGGTATATTTTCCGACAGATTTTATATCAATGAAAAGTACAAGTGTGACCTATCAAATAGCATTATACAGGGTGCTTATATTTTCCGATAGATTTTATAACAATGAAAAGTAAAAGTGTGACCTATCAAATAGCATTATACAGGGTGCTTATATTTTCCGATAGATTTTATAACAATGAAAAGTAAGTGTGACCTATCAAATAGCATTATACAGGGTGCTTATATTTTCCGATAGATTTTATACCAATGAAAAGTAAAAGTGTGACCTATCAAATAGCATTATACAGGGTGCTTATATGTTCCGACAGATTTTATATCAATGAAAAGTACAAGTGTGACCTATCAAATAGCATTATACAGGGTATCTTTTTTGCGGTTTGTTGTAGAAACGTAAAATTTTGATATGTTGGTGTTAAGGTCTTCTTAATTTTGGGACCCCTCCACCCCGGGGGGCAGGTGTCTCAATATTTTGTTGTTTTTTTTGAAAATTATTTTTTTAAATTTTACGAAGATATTTTTTTCTATATATAATTATGACACTAACGTGAACACCTGATGATCTTGATACACTAGTAGATAAACCGCTGGACCCCTCTGGACAAAACTACCGGGAGCTGGTCTGAGAGCATCATGATGTACAGCAAGAAAAATTAATGCGATTTGATAGGTCACACATATACTTTTCATTGATGTGAAATGTATCGGAATATGTGACCACCCTGTATAATGGCAAAGTAGAACGAAGATAAACCGTCTACGCACCATGACTTCTATGTTCCAGAAGTGTGGAGCAATTACTGACGCTGTTTGTGATAGTGTCAGGAAAAACACACGCATGTCCCACCCTGTTGAAGTGGCGAAAGGTTTTGAATTTAACCATATCGAATGAAAAAAAATCCAACAGAAACTCGCTACGTATAATTTTTTTAGAGGAAAAAAATAAAATGTTTTGAGAAAAACAAGTAGGGACTAAATTTTAAGTTTCTAGGCTGAGTCGTTCAAGAGTTAAAAGGAGAGAAATTTTATGACTACTGTACTCGTATGTTGTACCCCGAAAGAAATCTCCTAAAACCTTTTCAGGGGAGTCAAATCATACAAAATGTCCGCTCCCAGAGCCTTAGTAGCAGGGAATTTTATAGACCTGAAGAAAAATTTAACTCACGAATATACGAATGTGGGCACAAGCTGGGTTTGCATAAAGCATAAACTACTTCTCCTATTTAGCCAGCGTCTATGGCACTGTGAATACACCGGTTACCGTTGGATCACTGAATTAAGCAACTTCCAGCGAGGTTGTACCATGTGGGTGTTCACGTGGGTTTGCGGCCTCGTGATGCTGGCTATCTTTCCGGCCCAACACAGGCTGGGTGAGGTCAATGTGGGTAGCTGGTTTGCAAGTTTCCAGCGAATCGGGGGTAAAACCCCCGCCTCGAATGACCAATAGATGTTAAAAAGACGTTAAGCCAAATTGAAAAAAACTTCTTTAACTTCATCTTTGTCCTATCCTCTTTGGGGTCGGCGTTGCTTTCCCTAATTCTACCATGCCACAATGTTCTTTTCAGTGCTTACTCTCTCTTTAGCCGTATCCTTTTCTGACACGATAGCCCCCGCTTACGGCCCACAGTATTCATAGAAACTGCATTTTGCTCATGACTTTTCTCATGTTTGGTTTGAAAGGCTGTACGCGCTCGCCTTTCTAACACCTCATGTATTTACACGGGCTTAAAACCTTCACCTAATGAAGCTGGCTTACTCCCCTCGGTGTCTACATTATACATGTACGCGCTCGCCCTTCCTAACACCAAACCTTATGTATTTACTCGGGCTTAGAACCTTCACCTAATGAAGCTGGCTTGCTCCCCTCGGTGTCTACATTGTACATGTACGCGCTCGCCCTTCCTAACACCAAACCTTGTGTATTTACACGGACATAGAACCTTCACCTAATGAAGCTGGCTTGCTCCCCTCGGTGTCTACATTGTACAAAACATAAACTACAGGAGTATAATATTTTTCTCAATATTTAGTTTTAATTAATTTCAGAAAAAGATAGTACAGTATAAATTATTAAATTAAAGGAATAGAATCACTTATCATGCTCGTAAAACACACGCCCGAGCGACATTAAACAGAAATAGAAATGCAAATATTTTAGACGTCTAGGATCACAGGAACAACCAATTCCAAAGTATTTTCATTCTTAAGCTGGTATCACATTATTTGTCATGATTCCAAATTTTGTCATTTCTTTTACTTCAAACAGTATTAAGCAGTGTGATCGGCACATATATTTGATTTAATTCGCTATTTGATTGCTTTGATATCAAACACAAAAGTGACTACATTTTTTTCTAAATAGTCTGATAGGGTTTAAACGCATGACAAACATGTTTGTCATGTTGGATCGTTTTTGAAAACTATTTCATTAATCTAACTTTAAAAAATATTTCTGAGGTGCCTGTGGACACCCAAGTCCTCATTCATCGAAAATACAAAAGTGAAGAAAAACTATATTACCTTTCGATCAGAAATCGTTAGCTAAAATAGAAAATATCAAAATTATATTTATAACAGATATATATCTGACTGAATTTATTAAAAATAAATTCTGCCCAAATTTGGAATCATGACAAATAGTGTGATAACACCTTTAGGATGGTTTTCTCTTATTCTAAACGTTGCTGCCAATACATTTCAATGCTTACAATTCAAATTACCAATTTAGGCAAGAGGCGCGGCAATATTGTGACAAAAATGACGCAGATCAGCCAAAGTTTCTGTCAATTTTGTATCCTCAACACGTGAAATACGAACTATAGATTATTGTTTCATAATAGAACAAAAATGTTACTCGGGCGGTATTGGTTTTAAGCGACAATAGATGAATTTATATACAAAAAGTCGGAATTGAATATATAATAATTGCCCAAAATGTTTTTTTCTATAAATAATATGTAAATTACAAGAAAGTAGCATTATTTCCAATGAGCATAGTAACAACAATTTGACAAAATTAAAATCTTGCAAGATTTTTTTAAAAATGTACAGGGCGAGTCATTTGATATTGAACAATAAAATCCTCGTCTAGGATCCTGTTGGAGGAGTTTCATGATATCTGGTCGAACATGGGATGTTGACCTATACTCGATTACCCATCCATTGAGGGCCAATTCAAGGTTAACTTTGCTTATTTCAATTCTCCGCTGCATATTTGATTTTATTTCTATTAAATTGATTTAATTCATTTTTTGACAATTTCCCATTTTTTGCAAGCTTAGTTAATAGACATCAATGTATGCCATAAAATAAATTTAAATGATAATAACTATTAAAATATTTAGGAATTTATTTATGTTATGATATCACAATTTTTGTAGGCATCATATTTTCTAACATCACTTAATTACACCAAACTGTACTTAACAATTACCACATAATGTTACCACTAGCCGTTATTATCATAGCTACTCAATTGTCCTCAGGAGACTGAGTTACCTCTAAACACAACCAGACCAAGTTGAAAATTTGAAGAAGAAAAAAAAACTTTTTTCAAATGTTCGACCCGACCGGAATTCAAACCCGGTACCTCCCTGCTGCAAGCCGCGTGTGATGCACTATCACGGAGACCTATACAGGGTGGATCAGCTTTTAAGTAACAGCAAGTTTTCTCCGATCGTGTTCAAATTTTCGAAAAGAGAAAAACAATCATATTTGATTTTTGATGCGGTTTTATGGCCCATTTGATTTTATACAGGGTGGTCTAGAGGTAAATAAAAACGAAGCCAACATTCGATTTATAAATACAAACCCCCATTTTTTCTTCCATATTTGCATTTTCCATAAAATTCTACATACTTTTGACTGCAGGGTGATTACAGTTTCCCATAGATTGTACATTTTTTAGGGTGAAAGTTTTAACCGATTTTTTGGAGCCATTGTGATAGAGAGGTAAGATCCTTCTGTAAGAGATCACAATCCCTTTGATCATGAATGACCCTGTATATTTTGAGATCATCGGCATATAAGAGGACATGTGAGTGGTTAATGTACTTCAATAGATCATTGTACGTCAAAAGAAACAGAAGGGTGCTTAGTTTTGATTCCTGGACAACTCCGGACGTTGGCGTTATTGGAGCAGACTTATCCAATGCCACCATTATGTTCAGCAAGAAACACTAATGCTGTTTGAGAGGTCACACTTGTACTTTCCATTGATATAAAATCAATATGAAAATGTGAACACCCTGTATGATTCTAAATCAGAAAAAGGAAATGATCAGACAAAAGTAAATATGGAAGAAAAAAAGGGAGTTCTTATTTAAAATTCGAAAGTTGGAACCGTTTTTGTACCACCCTGTATAAAATCAAATGTACTAAAAAAAACCTTAAAAATGAACGTGTTATTTCTTTTTTCGAAAATTCGAACACGTTTGGAGAAAACTTGCAGTTTGATAAAAAGCTGGTCCAACCTGTATAGGTAACTATTAAAATTACAGATTGGACTAAAAGTAAATTATAGTTTAGTTCTATTTTCAAAACAATACAATATACAGCGTTACCCAGAATAACACTAGTTTTAGATGCGCGTTTTTTCCCATGTAATTGCATTGAAGGTTTCTCATTCCTCTGGCCCTGCTGTGAAAGAAATGAGAATTTTAGTGTTTTTCTTTTCAATAAAAAGTTTCCTTATTTTGGTTAGATTATTCGTCCAAAATAACCACTTTACTTCAGACTTGCTACCCAAAAATTACCGCTTACCAAACGGCCTACTTTTAACTTCCAGGAGAAAAATGAGCTCTGACTTTGTCCTCTTACGACAGTGATTGAGTAGTCATTCGTTTGAAAGGTCTGGTTGAGTGGATATCATACCAAACAGTTTAATATTTCTACCAATTACGGTTCTTGAGTTACAGGATGGAAAACATTAACTTTTTTTTAACGGCCAGCCCCATATCTCGAGAACGGCAAGTAGTATTGTGGTAAACTTTTTTTTAAGCGATAATTTATTTTAAAATAAATTATCGCTTGATAGATCAACTCATTTAAGATTTTTGAGCTTGCCGCCATTCAGGCTAAACGGGCGGCCGCAGTCGATTTTTTTTGGGCTCAGCATCAATCCTAAAAATGAGGCGACCTTTGTTTTACCTCTTGTCGATATATCCAGTGGTTCTCGAGATTCTGGGGGTAGGGTGAGACTTTTGGCTTATATACATGTTTATTTGTTTATTTAAGGTCCCAATTGTAAAATGAAACTGTCAAAAAGTTGTTTGAATTGAAATCTTGATGCGACAACATTTCATCTCCAAGTGAGTTAAAAGAATGTTGCCGTTATGTTTTTAACTCAAGACATAGACTTAAAATCAAAGAAGAAGAAAATCAACAATTCAACACGAATTGATTTACTAAAAAAAAAAAAAAAAAATAGAAAGAAATATAACGAAATAACGGTTTGTTTACAGAAAATTCTTATTTTTAATAATATATTATAATTTAAATTGATTACCCCTGGCAATTCCTGAACAGTAAAAGAGTCAAAGAGAAAATCAGACCATTTTTACTTTTTGTTGGCAACATTGCTTTTGGGAATATTCGTTTTCTGTTGTGTTAAAGTGTTGTGGGGGTTTCTTATTCCTAGTTGTAATGTTCTTGTGTTGCAAAGCCATGGAAAGGTACAGAAGTTTCATTGTGACTCACTATCGGATAAGTGAAGGTTTTGCGGTCATCAAACCTACCCACCTCGATCATGCTACTTGACACTTTAAGAATTTTTTCTAACTTTTTTTCGGTACACTGAGTTTAACGAAACAAACAAGAAATTCAACGTGTTTTCTATAAACTTGATTGGCAGAGTGAGATCGAGTTGCTTTTCGTTGTTTCTTATTGTATAAACAAACAATTTCTAAGAACAAATATCCTTATCAACTAACCTCAAAAATTGCAAATACAATGTTGACATAAAAATAGCAAATCTGGCGTTTTTTTTTTTAAAAAAAACGGCCTATAATTTAATTCCACAAAAATCAAAATCTTGTTTAGGGAGAGAAAAAAAACGTCTGTCCAGTGGGTCAGTTTCCTCACCTTAACTCTAATACTATACATTTTGATTTCTGCGATTGTCAAGTTAGGGTCTCAGATGATACCATATTGAATAAGTGCTTTTGTTTGCGCACACAGTAACGTGAGAAAATGACAACGAATAGAGCAGAAAATGTGGAAACTGATGCAGTTATATGTGGACAGTTGCTAGGACTGTGAATACCAACTAACGACGTTATTACCATGCTTAGATTCGAGTATGCATACCAAGAACGATAATTTTGGTCTCCATCGTTATAGTTCACGAGGTGTGCACACACAGTCAGCTGTTATGCCAACAGCAATACGGACTCCAAATCACTCTGCTTTTACCTACACCAGCTCTAGAGTTTAACTGGATTAAATTCCCCACTCTCTGTTATATTCGTTATGTCGATATCTTCAAAATGGCTGATCCGATTTGATTTGAATTTTAAGTTTCTTGTCGAAACTGCATAAATTGGTGAGGAAGCTATGCTGTTGCAAACATGTCTTATTATATCTAATAAGGAACACAATGCCACACGTTTAGTGTGACAGTATAACTCAATAAAATTTAATTAATTTTGAGTCTCAGCCTAACCTCCAAATTTGGACCAAAGCAAACAAGCCATTGCAAATCAGTGTAAAAAATCAGATGGGATAATACAAAACCTCATATTTATTGGGGCAAATATATGTAAAGCGTCACTTAAAGTGTCAACTGTTACACAAATATTTCAAGCAGGTATATTTAGGAATAAATAAAAATACTTTAAAATTATAAGTTAGTTAGAAAAAGTTTTATCAAATCAACTTTCACCATTTTAATTCTTCCTGTTATGTTTGTAACTTTTTTGTCACACTGTATTCTTAATTATTACCAGTTCATACTTGACACAAGAAAAAAATTAGTTCAGGATATGCAGAAATTAGCGACAAAATATTGCAATAAAGTACTTAATTTTCATCACAACCGTTTTTTTAAAGGCTCGGAGTCTCCGGATATGAAGAATATCCGGTAAGATCCTGCTATCTCACTTCACTCAACTTTTCCTGTGGAATTTCGTAAGTCGAGCGTTTATATGTTAATAAAATCCAAACCATCCCACAGTTGGAAGAAGAAATCAGAATAGTTTTGACCGCAATCCCGTCAGCTGTTTCTGTATAGTCATCATAAACTTCAATGTAGACATCATAATCATAAAATTATTCAGTGTAGAGGAGCTCTAGGTGGACATATTTCACATATTAACTATTAAACGGAGACCATTGTAAATGAAAAAATCGGTTTTGATAAAAATGAAGTAGTTTACTACAAAATCTGTCACTTATTCCAAGGTATATGTACTATTTTCATATCTTGACAGATGGTGTACAAGGGGGGGAGGGGATCTAACCAATCAGATTGGTTCTTTGCCTTCCAGTGTTGCCAACGCGCACAGGTATCTCATTTCTAGATAATCTATTCACTATGAAAATTTGTTCATCGACTATGCACCTAGACTGACGTTGTTTCAATTTAGTGATCTGGTGAATTCCATGTGATAAATTGTTGGCTACATTTGCTACATTTTAATTCAAAGAGAGCCTTTAATGGTATGCAAATTACATTACCTACTCATAAGCACGCTCACATCTATGGCACCATAAATAAATCAGCTCCCGTTAAATCACTGAAAATAAACAATGTCCATCGAAGTTTTACTAAGTGGTTGATCACGCTGGTTCTCATCCCCGTGATTTTGGTAACCACGTAATTCGCGCCCTAGTAATGCTAACTATCCTCTGGACATCCCAGGTTGGGTGAAGTCAATAAAACCCTCATGGCTTTAAGTAAAAAAAAAATCTAAAATGAAGCATGGAATGTTCAAATTTGTTGTATTTTTTCCACAACATTTTTTAACTTGGTTAGCAAAATTTACGAAAAGGCTTAGATTAAAAATAACTAATATGGAGGCCACTATATATATATATATATATATATATATATATNATATACATGTGAGCTGATTCAAGTGCTTTTCTTGGGCCACTTTTAACTAAAATTTTCATTGCAAAAATAGGAGTAGCTGCAAAATTATTTCAGTCCCACATCATACCGGGTCTGAATTTATTCTAATTGCTTGAAATAAAGTTTAACTGAAGGCCATAAGATAGTATTTACATCGATTAATCTGTCAATTCATGGATTATCATTTTTAGAGAAATTCTCGTCTTACTATCGTTACCAAACGTTGGATATAGCAACAGTACGAAACGGTCATGTCCCTAAGGGTACGGAAATACAGAGAGCGTCAGAGCTTTGGACGGTAAGTATTAAGGTAAAATATACTGATAGACGGTACTCGAAAAATAATTCTTTCGATCTCTATTCTTCCAGTCATTTTCTCTGTTTGACACTCAGTTCTCTCAAAACACGACTTGCGTGTTTCTGTGTTGACGTTCGAACGATCACGTTTGATATGGCCAACACCATAAGAAATAACAAAAAAAAAAAAAAAAATGTTNAAAAAAAAAAAAAAAAAATGTTGACGACCCAACGTTTTACGCTAAGGCGCCAAAGGAAAGAGGCAGAGCCTGCTAGTAACTAATAATTCCCGGCCAACTGCTTACTTTCCCTTTGAACTTCATGTAGCAAGATATAAAAATATTACTCTAGATAGAAATACGATTATTCTTTTCAATAAATAGATTTAGAGAGATAAACAACATAATATTTATTTGCACAATAAATAAAAGTTTATTGTGCAAATAAATAATATGTTGTTTCTTTGAATATATTGTTTATTTGGAGAGAGATATTTTTCTATCTATAACATAAATACATAATTATGATTATCATTTCCTGAAAATTTTAATAATTGTCCCCCATTTTTTTCTCTCTCTTTTGACATACTTTAAAAAATAATAGAATATAAATAGATTTAGTTTTCTTTTTAACCGCTTTTAAATAACAGAATGGCTACTTGTCCCAGATAGAAATATATAAAATGTCGTGTTTCATGAGTAACGTAAGAACCAAAGTTTCTTCCAACTATACAATGCCATGTTGGGTTATATTTCTTATCGAATTCTTTTTTAATATACGCTGCAATGTCCTAGAACATAAACAAAAAAGAACATAAATTTCATTTTAAATTTCATCAAGCTTGGTGTCATATTGGTACGCTTTGTTCCGCGCAGCAGATCTTGTACCGCGCGGTACTAGTTCTACAAATTTGTATTGACTTATTCAGTTGATGCGCGCTGTTTGAGGCGAAATAAAGTAGCCAAGTAGATATTTTGATTCCAGACTTCCACGCGTGAATATGAATGTTCCTCCCGCGCGGTACCGCGCGATCATCTGAACATAACCTAGGGGAGCTTATGTATTTCAAATTTTCTATTATTTTTTTCGTCGAGATCCAATTGTAATGAATTTTCAAATCTGTATTTAAGGGGGTCTGGGCGGGGCTCCAGCTGCCCCCAAAATAATGAATGGAAAAAAATATATAAATAATTGTTGTTGATGTACTTGATTTTGTTGTTGATTAGTTCATAATTATATATGAAGTGAAGCAGCCACTACTTTGTTACCTTTGGTTAGGAAAAACAAATTTATGAAGAAAATAAAATGTTCAATGTGTTAATCTTATGGATCCAAAACAGGTTCTAAAAAAATCTTGAAAATGGTTTCATTCGATTTCGTGATCAAAAATACATGAAAAGCATATTTCAGAAGGGGTCTGATTAAAAAAAGCTAATTTTACAGGAGAGTAAAAAAACGTTTTTTTTTTTTTTTTAAAAAAAAAAAGAAATATTTTACCTACGTTTTCTTTTAAATCTTTCAGGCGGCTTGGATTATAGGTTTCATTCAATATTCATTTAAAATAAGACATAAGGAGGGATACTTTACTACCTCTAAAAAATCTGTAATCTCTTTTATTCCACTTGTAAAAGCCTTTCCAAAAAAATCTTCGTTTTTGTACCTATAAGGAACCGTTTCAATCAATACTGTAGAGATCTATTTTGAAATGGATGTCTACATCTTTAAGAATACATTAGAAATGCATGAAATCATCAAAGTTGGCTCATACAGTTCCACAATTGGATATCTACTGTATTAACTTTATTCCAAATTCAGTCAAAGAGATTCAAGTCTATAATGATCCCCCATGCTATAAACATATTAAAGGTAGTATAGAAACAAATAAAATTGGCTCTCTGAAGAAGAGCGCTCTCTAGCAAAAACTGTAAGAGCTAACTCAATTCTGATCATACCATTAGACGCGCCTTGATATTTTACATTATATGGGGCAAAAAACAGATTTTGAAAAATTTCGAATTAGACCCCTTCGTTGAAAATTCAGTACCTGCTGGGAATTTCAGTACCTACTAAAAAGAAAATTCCATGTTAAATCCTATGGCACCACTAGAAAGTGAACAATCTATATGCAATGGAAAACAGATCCATAACTATAAAACGCAAAACCCAGTTGATATACTGACCCATAATCAGAGTCGATCCGTGATGACTAAACGTAGAGATTTGAAATTTGAAATATGGTTTCCTTTTAGTATATAGATAGGTACGAAATAAGAAATGAAAAATTCGAATAATCTGGAAGCGACTTAACGCCAAAAAAGTGTTCCTTATTTCTTTACAGAGGTACTAAAGGAAATATCAAAAAAATCGAGAAAGATCTCCTTCCCCAAAACAGTATTTGAGAACCCCATAAAGAATATAAAATCCGGTTTCTCTCCGATATATGGCAAATTGAAACACCCTGAAAGCTGGAACTCGAAACAAAGGTGTTCCTCCGCAATAAAAGATATAATATGTAAAAGAAAATATAAATGTAGAATTTCTTTGCGGTAAGGCCCAATGGCCTTTTCACAATTTTTGTGGATATCACAGCATTACTAAGAGCATCATGTACTAATAATATCTTCAATCTTCTTAATCTGGTAAGCAGCTTCCTGAACTTGACAAGCAGTTTCCCAGACACAGATGCGTAGTGCTACGACGAAGCGGACTGTAAAGGAGTTTTCTGGTCTATCTAAATATTATAATGGAAATTTCTTACTTTAATATTCAGACACTAAGCAAACAACTTTGTATAGGAAGGATGATTAAGGATAAAAATTTGGAACAAAGGGTGACGAAAGTTGTACCGAACCGAGCGATGAAAATAATTCGAATGAATGACTATTAAAAAATCTGTTCGTTAAATTTTGATACTATGTCAAGTAAAACCATATTGAAGGTACTTGACTAAAAATTAGTCAAGTGAAGCTATAGTACTTTTAACCTTCAATAAAATATCTCTTATTGTATGTTTGAGTTATTTTTTTATTTTTATTATTATTATTATTATTTTTTTTTTGCTTAACGTCTCTTTAACATCTATTGGTCATTCAAGGAGGGGGGGTTCACCCTCCATTCGCTGGAAACTTGCAAACCAGCTACCCACATCGACTTCACCCAACCTGGATTCGGCCGGAAAAATTGTGGACAGCCACTTGTCCAACCTCGCTGGATATTGCTTAACTTCAGTGATCTAAAGGGAACTGGTGTATTCAACGTGCCATAGACGCTGACAAATATTTATTTTTCAAATAGGAGCCACATTGTTATTCATATTGCAGCGGTAGCGAATGCGAGCAAACAGTTAGTGTTCTTATAGAGATTCGCAGATCAAGCAATCTCCCATAAGAACGTGTGTATTTGTTTTTCCTGTGTGATGTGTACTACAGGGTGCGGCAATTAGTATTTCCACAAATAAAAACGAAATGAGAAATTTGAAAAAATATTTTGTATTCTGAAAGCTTGTCCCAGTTTTTTTTCATCTATGTTTTGTAAATAATGTCGTCCAAATGACGGCCTTGACGAGAGATACACATTTTGAGTCTTTCGCGGAAGTTTTCCATGACTCTCGTCAGCATACCAGCATCAATTTGGATGATTTCTTACAAAATTGCCTCCTTTAATTCTTCAGTGGTCCTAGGGCGATGTTTGAAGAACTCAGCCTTCAGGTAACCCCACAGGAAGAAGTCACAGTGACTCAAATTCGGCGAGCGAGGGGCCCACGAAATGTCATGCCGTAAGGAGATCACGTGACCGGGGAACATGTTCTGGAGAATCTCACGAGAACGATTGGCTGTATGAGCCGTAGCCCCATCCTGCTGGAAGCATAAGTCCTCTATGTTGTACTCTTCCCCGAAATTTGAAGAGTAGCCGCATGTTTCCGTGCAGAGCGCTTGGGGACTGCACAATGGATTCCCTCACTCTGACGATGTTTTCAGAGCTCCTCTTCCATTTTAACGATCATTTCCGTTTCAAACCTAAAGCTGATGATGTGATCCTAAAGTTGTGAACCCAACTCAAGATTGTTTTTCGACCAGGCACTGGATCTGTGGATTGCAAACCATGCGGAACGCCCTCTGAATGGCTATAATGGATTCACTTTTTTTAAAAAACACCTCGACAACGAACGCACGATGCTCACGTAACCAAACCATTGCGACAACTAAAAACTAGATGTCATTTCGTTTTGAATATCACAAACCCCTCGCTCCTCCCAAGATTTTTTGAAATGTGGGAAAACTAATTGCCGCACCCTGTATTAAATAAGACAAGAAAGTAAGCGGCTGTCTGCGCACATCCTTAGAATTGCACAACAAATTGTGTATTGCATGTTGTCACCATAATGGAGAAATTTGCTAAGAAGAGATAAGATCAGTTATTTTTCTGAGAAAAAAAAAACGTCATAGTGTCAGATAGGTTGGGATAAATATCGATATCAAAAGATCGATTGTGTGAGGAGCAGTCTGTAAAACGGCCATACTAGGATTGCAAAATTTTGGTTTGAGAAAATGTTGACCAAAAATGGCAAACAGGTTACTTTCCAAACACAAAAAGCCCATTTGAGGCTTAGGTTCAGGGACTAATACAGACCTAAAGAGGAATTTAACTCAGAAATATACTATAAAAGCAGGTTTGCGTCTTTGTGATGCCCACTTTATCCGACCCAACCTGGGTAAGGTCAATGTGGGCATTAGCTGTTTCCAGCGAATGGAGGGCAGAACCCCCGTCTCGAATGACCAATAGATGTTAAGTTCCAAGTGTTCAAGTTCTAATGGCTCACCTTTTCTATATTATATTTTTCTAAGGCTTGTGTTGCACAATCTACAGCATCTTGTTGCATTTCTTCGGACATATCTGCATTTTTGATAACTGCTTTACGGTCCGACATGTTTTTCTTAGCGTGTTTATCTTGTTTAGACCTAGAAGTAATGGAAATCAAATTAATTGCAAGGCATATTTTATTTTAGAAACATTTTTCTTTGACTTAACTGTGTCCTCACGCATAATGTCCATCATTGGGTCCTGATTGACCCAATAAACAGACGAAAAAATGTTTTTTAGAATCAGACCAAGTGTTCGTTAGCGTGATACAAAAAGATAAACAAACAAAAATCCTGGAATTATAAAAAGTCATCCAAATAAGTTAATGCTGTGTGGCAAAAATCCAGTTCACGACGGACAAACGGATTTTTAATAGAACAATTAATTGTAGGGAATGGACCCTCCCCCAAAACCATAGACTGAGACCCCAGAAAAATTATCCGAGTTAAAAACTCTAGAACCGTTTTCGAGTTACGGCCAATTTTTGTACGGAAATTCAATTTTTTGCACCATTATGTCCGATTTAAATAAAATTTTGTACAAAACCAGTTCGTGCCGATAAATTTAATAGAAATGAACACCACGTTTGTTGGATTGAACGTGTTGGGAGTAGTATTGGGTTAGGTTCCAAAAAGAAGAAGAAAAAAAAAAAATGCGTGTTGAAGGCTGTGCAACAGACCCAGCCTAACTCATCTTTTCCTCCATACTTTGAGAACCACTCAGGTTATTGACGTATCACACAAACTTTTGTGAGATACGTCTAACCCTAAGTGGCTTTTAGTCACCTTGAGTCATATTTTGTAGGTTTAGAAAAAACGAATCTACCCACTAAGTTTGATGGGTAAGAACATGTTGGGAGTAGTATTGGGTTAGGTTCCAAAAAATTAAAATGCGTGTAACCCAGCCTAAACTCAGTAAGATTTAACACGCATTTAATTGTTTTTGGAACACGTTCTACATCGGTTAACAAACGTGTAGGTAATATGTAATTCAATGTGGGTTAGGCACTAATCACGTTTAAACGGTTGTACTTCAGAGATATACACAATAGTCTTTACAGGGTGTCTACCAACTCGTCAAAGTGAAATTCCCTGACTTTTCCAGGTTTTTCAGTCTACTTTTCCAGATTTTCCAGTGTACTTTTTCAAGATTTTGTCTCCCCCATCTGGGCCCAGAGACCCCAAAAACTATACAGCAAATTTCCTTCATACCCTAAACATGTATACCAAAATTTTAGAGGAAAACGATAATAAGCGCCGCAGGCAAAATTTTTCAGGAAAAGCATGTTCACGCATTTGTTTTTGGTCTTCCTTTTCCTCTTTTTAAATCCCACCTATTATCTTTACTCGCGCAATATGTCCCGACAATTTCCTTACCCATTTATTTCTTTTCTTGCCCCTTTTCATAATTCCTATCATATATCATTCCATTTTTCTCATTGTTACTCGCAGTTCATTTTTGATTTTATCGTCCACCACCCATGTTTCGCAGCCAGATATTAATGCCGGCAAGCACATCATTTCCCACAATTTTCTTTTATGTTTCATAGGTTGCTTTATAATAGTTATTATATTATAACATCACTCCCCATCCTATTCCACATCTCCTTACAATTTCTTCCCACTGTCCATCGACACTTAATAGCTGGCCTAAGTAAACAAATTTTTTTACGATCTCTATTTCCTTATTTTCCGTTGTAATAACGTTTGCGCCCAAGCCTATTCCCATTGTTTTACATTTATCTACATTTATTTTTAGCCCACACTTTCTTCCAACTTTCTGTAGTTTGAAAAACATTTCTCTTATCTTCGTTTCATTTTTACTGATCAAAACAACATCATCAGCGAATTCCAATTTATTTAGTAAAAATCCGTTAATATTAATTCCATTTTTCCCCCCACTCAATTTCATCCATTATCAATTGTAGAAGTCCTACAAAAAATTTCGGAGATATTATGTCGCCCTGTTTCACGCCACTTCCCACTTTGATCTTAATCTTCTTTTACTCTAGATTTATTTCCATTTCAGAGTTTTCATTAATAATCTTTAATGTTTCTATAATTTTCCTATTGACATTCCTTGATGATAGCATTTCCAAAATTTTATTAGTTTTCCTTGATGATAGCATTTCCAAAATTTTATTAGTTTAGAGAATAGAATAATGTTTATTATAATATTATGTTACAAAGGTTGACAATATACAACAGAATACAAATGGTTTCTTAAAATTAAGCTTGTGTAAATTCATACAAAGGAATGAGATGCATATAGTTAATTCTTAATATGCTGTACTTGGAAATACTAGAAAGAAACATTCATTTGTATAAAAATATACAAAAAACAAAGCAAATTGAAAAACAAAAATCAGGAAAATTATAAATAAACTTGAAAGTGAAATAGATCAAATGAACATGAATTACCTAGGTATTCATGTTCATCCAGTCCCTTTCATGTTTGAAAAACAAAGTAACTCTTAATGAAAAGAACACAGTGTTTTTTTTTTTTTTGTTTTTTTTTAATTTAACTCTTTCAAATAATTTTTAATATTTCTATAATTTTCCTATTGACATCCCTTGATGATAGCATTTCCAAAATTGTATTAGTTTTAACAAAATCAGAAGCCTTCTCAAAATCTATAAATAGGAAACATATTGGGAATTTATATTCTTTCGCCTTAAAAATAAGCTGACTCAAAACAAAAATATGGTCTAGGGTTGAGGAATTTGTTCCAAATTCCGCTTGGTCTACAGATAAACATTCGTCAAGTAGCGATTTTAAACGACTTGTAAGGATTTTAGATAAAATTTTATATTCTATGCTGAGGAGAGACAAAGGTCTGTAATTTTTCAATTCTCTAAGATCACCCTTTTTAAATAAAAGTATCAATTTTGAAACGGCCCATTCTTTTGGTATAACTCCTTAGTCATTACATTTGTTATAAATATCACATACGGTCTTCACGATTTCAAATCCTGCCCTTATCATTTTCAGTGTAATTTTATCTATACCTGTTGCCTTGCCTTCCTTCATATTTTCAACTGCACACATTACTTCCTCTTTCAAAGAGAGATATAATTATTAATTTAAGAGTAAGATTTATTATCATTTTTACTTTCTCTTCCTATAGGAGATAAAGTATTGTAATCGTACAGAATATTTGGACATTTTTTGGCCTAAAAAATCGTCTGACGGGAACCCGAAACCAAAAATAAAGATCAAATATGTCATTTCCTATTGCTTTTGGGCCATATTTTCACTATTTTGGGTCATTTTTGAAGTTTGGAAATATTTGGAGCCATGTGGTCCAAAAAAAAACGATATTTCCGACGCTCCACGTATCACGTTCCATGTATGACGTTCCACGTATGACGTAATCGTGTGCAGAGCTCTGGGAGCCAAATCGCTGGTCCGATATTGATGAAATTTGGACCAGGTCATCTCTAAGAAAAAAGCCTGACCCATTTTTTCTCTATATCGCCCCCAGGGTCGCCCCTAAGGCTCCGAGCAGCTTTTTTGGGACCGAATTTCTTTTCCTATACCTCAAGATAAAGTAAAAAGAAGCAATTTAATCAGTTCATAAAATTCGCCTAACTATATATAATTACTATAGTAAATTAATAAGTAGACCAATCGCCTATGGTATCCCCATAAACTAAATAGAAAAAAGTGCATTCATTACACATAGAAGACGAAATTAATGAGGAAGGAATGAGAGAGAAGTTATGATGCTAATGAGGAAGCACACGCATAATGAATATCAGATTGATTAACGCTGTGTGGACAATAGACTTTTGATTCATTTCAGTAATTAATTAAATAATAATGAAAGCGCGATGTACGCCAAGGCCATTATCAGAGTGACACTGATAATTAAAATTGAATGTTGTGATCTGCAGCACGACCTCCACGTGGAGTGCAATTCAGTCGCCCTTGTGCAATATAGGATAAAAAAAGGCTAATTCTTTGTTATTCTTTTACAACTGCAGCAATGTAGGGTTTTCCCAATATCTATCATTATCCAATTACTTTGAATTTTTCAAATTTACCCACACCAGGTTGCTATGCGCCTTATCTTCGAAGCTCCTCATTTTCCGGACGATGCTGAATGAGCCCAAAATATCCAAACAAAAATGATACTTTTATTGCCTCTGCCAGGATTAGAACCAGTGTCTCCTGAGTGCAGTGAGCACTGGGCCATGGAAGCTGGTGCAAAATGAGATATGTCACAACTTTTGTCACTTACGTTGATCGATTTTCATGAAACGTGGTATGTAGGCTGTAGGTCCCATTTGGGGAGTAATTGTGCCCCGAAACTTTTAAAATCGAATCTACCGATGGCGGTTTTTTACCGCTTTTTTAGAGATTTTACGCCGTGGTGGGTACTTTTGCCACATACCGTTGACCAAGTTTGATAAAATTTGGTAAACAAAGAACGGGTGAATGCGGATGAACGACTTTTTTTCAATTCAATTTTGGATTCTAGATATGTACCTTGAAACGTAATATATCAAATTTTGGGGGTTAATTTGTTTTAGCCAGTAATATAATACATGTGACACATTTGCAGAGTTTTTTCACTGTACCCAGTAATATAATTATAATAAACTCATGTGACACATTGGCAGAGTTTTTTCACTGTACCTTTTGTATCTATATTTCAGTATTTTAAATTATTTGTATGTGTCTTATGTAAACAGAATTTTACTCGTAAACAATCCAATTTACTTTCTATTTTCTATTATAATTCCTTAATGATGGAAGTTGACTGCAACGCAAACTCGACAATGGAAAGGATCGACCTTAAACTTCAAAATAAAATATTTCCCAATTTCAAAAATCTCACTCCTAAGCACTACGCAGAACTAAACTCACTTTCCCCCCACTCCTATCCCTAGATCCTGGACCAAAGTCTACTTGTCCTGTCTTGACTCTGGACTTAACGAAATAATAATATGGAGCCATCAGGTCGGTACCTACCGACATTTCACTTTGTAGATTTACCGCCACGCCGCGCCGCCTGTTAAAAGTCTATTCAAAGTATAACAAGCGAAAACTAATATTTTTCATGATAAAATTTATATCCCAGAAGATTAAACTTCAAAGGGATAGTAAGAGGGGGTACGTAGTGTACCTACATTAACCAATTTGCTTATGTTGCAATACTCGTTTCTTTATTAAGTAGGTACCTACTTGTACTTTCCTAAATTAGATTTTACTACATACTTTGAAGAGCTGGGAGCGCCGTCTAAATGATATGTTTTTTCAATTGTCAACCCAGAAATGTTGAAATATCTAGTGTAAGTTGTCAAAGCGCGGGGCATATAGCACGTGCTACTATTGTTAATCTGGCCCTGAAGGAGATTATTCCATTAAAAGGAAGGCTACATTTTAAACGTCTCAAGCTCTAATCTGACGGCAGAAAGTTCATAGTAGAGTTGACTAAATTGAATGTAATAATTCGTGAATGAAGGGGAGGGGAGGAAGAGGGGAACACTGGGCCCTAATCTTCGTCATCTTGTGTATACAGGGAGTGACAAAATAATGAAAATTCACAGTAGACTTGATTGAATTGAATGAAGGAGAGGGGAGGAAGAGGGGAACACTGGGCCCTAATCTTCGTCATCTTGTGTATACAGGGAGTGACAAAATAATGAAAATTCACAGTAGACTTGATTGAATTGAATGAAGGAGAGGGGAGGAAGAGGAGAACACTGGGCCCTAATCTTCGTCACCTTGTGTATACAGGGAGTGACAAAATAATGAAAGTTCACAGTAGACTTGATTGAATTGAATGAAGGGGAGGGAAGGAAGAGGAGAACACTGGGCCCTAATTTTCATCACCTTGTGTATACAGGAGGTAACAAAATAATATGTACCTAAGCAACATTCGAACTTTACTCTCTATCAAAAGTTGCCACCGTAAGTGGTACTTTTACCACCTCTGCCACCTATTTTGATGATATTTGGTATCGAAGTCCCATTTGAGGTCTAACTGTGCCCCGAAACTTTTCATACTAACTTTAATAACGACGAATGACGTATTTTTACATTCTCCATACCTTAAACAGAAAATATCAAATTTTGAGGAGAGTTTTTTTTTCTTGACGATTCAAAACCAAAACAATACTTTCTTTGTTTTATGAAGGAAACTTTTTTTCCTTCATAAGTTTTTAACAAAAATGTTTCTTTTTTTGTTTTTTTTTTTTTTTTTTTCCTTCATAAAACAAAATATCAAATCAATAGACATTCCTACATATATTAAATAATTTACTTTCTTTTAAATAGGACGATAAAAGTAAAAATTCTATGCCTGAACGACTCATTAGAAACAGAACGCGGCAAATATATCATACTAGAGTTTATTGTAATATCGGCCAGTGTCTATGGCACGCTGAATACACCAGTTCCCGTTCGGTCTTTGAAGTTAAGCAACGTCAAGCAAGGTTATACCATGTGTGTGTGTTCATGTGGGTTCGCGGCCTCGTAATGCTGGCTATTTTTCCGGCCCAACCCAGACTGGGTGTCGGTAGCTAGTTTGCAAGTTTCCGGCGAATGGAGGGTAAAACCCCCGTCTCGAATGACCAAAAACGTTAAGCCAAATAAAAAAAATTGTAATAACAGCCAATTACAGGTACGTAAGAAAGCCGTCTCATAAAGAGAAACAACGTAGTTTTATTAAATTATAAATTTCAAGTGCATTGTTATGATGGTTGATATTTGAACATTTACGGTAAACATTGGTTTTTGATTTTTGGAGCCGCTTTTGGTAGCTCCCTATTTTTACAACTAGATTAGCTAAAGTATAGCTGTCATTTCGCTGAAATTAATCACACCTATTCGGTTGTCCTTACGAAGATAAGAGCACCCTATCCCCCCCCAAAAAAAAACAAGTGGGGTCGTTTCCGGAAATTTCCATCACTTTTCTTGGTGATTCGGGATGAATACTCGCTTTTCGTAAGGAATATTATCTTTCAAAGCTACCAATGTAAGACTAGACTAAACATAACACCACAAATAGAAATCTGGAGTTTGAAAGTTTTCGAAAAAAGGCGATTTTGACCTCCTCAATGCTCGACTTCTTTTTGTGGGGTCATTTAAAATCTTAATATGTTTGCTAATAAGCCATTCACTCTGGAAACCTTGGCAGAGAATATTCGATACGACATATGTACTAACTATTAAAAAAAGATATGGTAAATGACGAAAAACAAGTTAATTGCGACATTCGATATTGTAAATCGCCATCATCACATCTTACATGTGATGGAACAAATTGTTGACCTTCAAATAATCGAAAATATATTTCATAGCAAATAACTTTGATCGATTTTGTCTTTATTAACCAAAATAAATCTCATCCATTTAGGAGTGTACAGTTCACAGAACCACTAGTATTTTACTAAGTGAGTGGAGTGTACAGTTCACAGAACCACTAGTATTTTACTAAGTGAGTGGAGTGTACAGTTCACAGAACCACTAGTACCAATAGTATTTTACTAAGTGAGTGGAGTGTACAGTTCACAGAATCACTAGTACCAATAGTATTTTACCAATTGAGTGAAGTGTACAGTTCACAGAACCACTAGTACCAATAGTATTTTACCAATTGAGTGAAGTGTACAGTTCACAGAACCACTAGTACCAATAGTATTTTACTAAGTGAGTGGAGTGTACAGTTCACAGAACCACTAGTACCAATAGTATTTTACTAAGTGAGTGGAGTGTACAGTTCATAAAACCACTAGTACCAATAGTATTTTACTAAGTGAGTGGAGTGCACATTTCACAGAATCACTAGTACCAATAGTATTTTACCAATTGAGTAGAGTGTACAGTTCACAGAACCACTAGTACCAATAGTATTTTACTAAGTAAGTGGCGTGTACAGTTCACAGAATCACTAGTACCAATATTATTTTACCAATTGAGTGGAGTGTACAGTTCCAGGACCACTAGTACCAATAGTATTTTACTAAGTGAGTAGAGTGTACAGTTCACAGAACCACTAGTATTTTACTAAGTGAGTGGAGTGTACAGTTCACAGAATCACTAGTACCAATATTATTTTACCAATTGAGTGGAGTGTACAGTTCACAGAACCACTAGTACCAATAGTATTTTACTAAGTGAGTGGCGTGTACATTTCAAAGAACCACTAGTACTAGTGGTTCTGTGTTACATTGGTTACGCTTGAAAAAACTTTATTTTCTTGAAACCAACAGCTAATCTTAAAAACAATTTTACCCCCAGCTCAATCAACACTAACACAACTGTTTCACTAAAATAATAAGAAAAGAAAATATTTCTAAAAAGAAAACATAATGGGCCCTAAAAAAGGTGCTGCAGCAGCCCCGCCACCTCCGCCAGAAGAGAATTATTTAAAAGCTGAACATAAAGTACTTTTCGTCAAAGAGAGCACAATGAGTTCGTCTATGCAAGATAATGCTGTTACTGTCACAAAGGAGGGTCTGAACAAATACAACACAGAAAACCAAGTGGCCACCCATATCAAACAGAGCTTTGATAAAATGTATGGACCGTATTGGCAATGCATTGTAGGAAGAAATTTCGGAAGCTACGTCTCATATGATGATGCTTATATATATTTTTATTTAGGTAATCAATTTTACATTCATTCATTGTGGGAAGAAATTTCGGAAGCTACGTCTCATATGATGATGCTTACATATATTTTTATCTAGGTAATCAATTTTACATTCATTCATTGTGGGAAGAAATTTCGGAAGCTACGTCTCATATGATGATGCTTATATATATTTTTATCTAGGTAATCAATTTTACATTCATTCATTGTGGGAAGAAATTTCGAAAGCTACGTCTCATATGATGATGCTTATATATATTTTTATCTAGGTAATCAATTATACATTCATTCATTGTGGGAAGAAATTTCGGAAGCNTCCCTTCCATTCTTCACCTCATTCATTCAAGTTCTTCTTTGTCATCCTTTATCTCATCTTCCTTCATCGTCATCATTCCCGTCCATTCTTCACCTCATTCATCCAAGTTCTTCTTTGTCTTCCTTAATCTCATCTTCCTTCTTCGTCGTCATTCCCTTCCATTCTTCACCTCATTCATTCAAGTTCTTCTTTGTCATCCTTTATCTCATCTTCCTTCATCGTCATCATTCCCGTCCATTCTTCACCTCATTCATCCAAGTTCTTCTTTGTCTTCCTTAATCTCATCTTCCTTCTTCGTCGTCATTCCCTTCCATTCTTCACCTCATTCATTCAAGTTCTTCTTTGTCATCCTTTATCTCATCTTCCTTCATCGTCATCATTCCCGTCCATTCTTCACCTCATTCATCCAAGTTCTTCTTTGTCTTCCTTAATCTCATCTTCCTTCTTCGTCGTCATTCCCTTCCATTCTTCACCTCATTCATTCAAGTTCTTCTTTGTCATCCTTTATCTCATCTTCCTTCATCGTCATCATTCCCGTCCATTCTTCACCTCATTCATCCAAGTTCTTCTTTGTCTTCCTTCCATTAGTAGAGAAGCACTTGATCCTCGTAGAATATGACCGACAAAGCTGATTTTTCTTTTGATATAATTTAGGCCGACGACAGTGCGCCAGGCCATGTTACGGCCTCACACATGCAGTGTATATATACTGTATATTTACACGAAGGCCTTCTACTGCTCCCTACCCTTCTAACTTTGCTTCTAATTATGATAATAACTTGAAATTTGGACTATAACATAAGGACCACTAAGAAATGTCACATTATCTTGAAAGTCACAAGTTAATATGTTCAAATCAGTTGTACGAAAAGTCCTAATTTTACTACTCATTCATAAACTCACTCACTCATGAATGTTATATGGTACTTCCCATGGAGCTAGGAAGACAAAATTTGGTGGGGGTTGTATTTTGACCTACAAATAAAGGGAAAATCGAAAAACCGTATTTTTACTCACTAACCCCTCCCCCATCCAAAAAGCTGGAATCCGTTACTTGTATGGTATTGGGCTTAAACATTTAAACAATAATAAAAAATGTCAATATAAGCAAATTTTCAATTTATTTTGATGAAAGTATGGTTATTCCCCCCCCCCCCCCCCC
>CM022881.1:14144219-14156317 GCA_012654025.1 Pachypsylla venusta | reverse complement strand
CCCCCCCCCCCCAAGAAAAATTACATTCTATAATATGTATGATATTACTTACGTTAATATTTTAATGAATTCTGATTATCAAAGCGTGGCTTGGGCAATAATTTCAGATGAACTACTTAAAATAGACGAAACCCGAAACTTTATATTATTTATTGAAAAACCAAAGAACAATCTTTAGTGGGACCCCCTATCAGTGGGGAGGCCTCTGGCATCTGCCTTTAATGTGTTTTAATTAATTTTCCAAAAAACTCATTCCATTTGCTCAAATTGTCTTGAATTTTACAAAGGGATGTACCTTATCTTTCACCTTTGCTTCTCAAGTATGAGTTCCCTTGGCTGAAGGTCAGAAATGGGAAATAGATTAATTGGTTTAACATTTCAGATAAAGTCAGTGTATTGTTGTATAAAAATGGAAAGGAAGACTAAAAATGAATGAACAGAATAAGAGAAATAGTTGAATATTAAAATGTTCTCACTGAAAAACATGTATAATGATGACGAGTCTACACAATTTGTTTTGTACCTTAAAAAATATTTCTCATTTGATTGAATTAGGATACTATGTCAAGTAAATAAAACCACTGGGATACTATGTCAAGTAAGTAAAACCATTGGGATACTATGTCAAGTAAATAAAACCATTGGAAAAATAAAACCATTGGGATACTATGTCAAGTAAATAAAACCATTGGGATATTATGTCAAGTAAATAAAACCATTGGGATACTATGTCAAGTAAATAAAACCATTGAGATACTATGTCAAGTAAATAAAACCATTGGGATACTATGTCAAGTAAATAAAACCATTGGGATACTATGTCAAGTAAATAAAACCATTGGGGTAGGTACTATGGTCAAGTAAAAATAACCTGAACAGTTTAAAGTCTTGTTCCCACGATGCGTGGCTAGGCGAGTCTTGTCCGAAGTTCCAAAAACCCCGCATCGTTGGAAGACATAACCTTGTGATAAGGCGATCCGGCCGTGCAAGATTGTGCAGGAGCGTGTAGGCTTGACCGTATCAACAAAATGTGGGTAAAATCAAAGGGACTTGAGCTCGGCAGATCACAAGCCATAGCGAGTTATCACAGATTATATGTCTAGTGTTTCAAAGTCGCGTGGTTTGTTTCATTTTATTACATTGTTTCTTTTGATTTGAATTGTTGTACGTTTAATTTAATATTTATATATAAAAGGAAATGTCCTGAGTGACTGATCAACGTAGAGCCGAAACTATTAATGCTACAGAATTGAAATTTGGCAGGGACCTTCGTTGCACCATATAAGTGTGCACTAAGAAAGGATTTTGCAAAATTTTAATTTTAAGGGGTAGAAATCGCGAAAAGTAAACAAACCCCATAAGAAATACTATTGGAACGAGAGAGCTAGCATGATACATGTATATAAAAATGTGATTTCATTTAAAATATGCTCGGGCGAAGCCGCAATCGGGGGATGCTAGTTTATTAATATACGGGGTTGGCACCAGTCACACATAAAATTAAAACAATATCACAATACAAAAATAATCACAGTAAGTAGAATAAATAAATAATAATAAGAGTGTTGCGTCCACTCGTTAAGAGTCACGAGCGTAAGAAACATTGCAATATTTTGGTTCATAGAACCCATATGGAATCTCAAAGAAGTCAACTCCCGGATCATTGGCCACCGTATTTCCAGTTCTAGCGATTTTAGCCATAGGTGAGTTGAAACTTGCAACACAATGTGCAGTCCTGAGCTATTTCGCGTGTTTTTTTTTTTTTTTTTTTTTTTTTTTTTTTTTTTTTATGTATGCGGAACTCTATTTGATGTAATAGTTCTGACGGATCGATTTGAAAGTTTAAAATTTTGTACAGAAGCAAGACGTCCATCATGACTTATGACTCACCCCTGTTCCAGAGTGTAAATATGGTTTTGATTTAAAATATCGGAGTAGTCATGATCGACGAGTCTTGTCTTCCGTTTAAATGCAAGGGAACGAAGAAAAAAATGTTGAACCTATTCTAGGCTCTTAGTTTGATATTGATAATGTGGCGACCAATGTTACAGCCAGACTCGAGAATTGACCGAACAAGGGAGTTGCACAGAGTAATCAATGTACGAGGGTTTTTGAAATCTTTGGTGTTTCTAACCCTGAGTTTTCTTTCCTTAATACTTTCAATGTGTAAGGTAGTAATGTACGAGGGCTTTTGAAATCTTTGGTGTTTCTAACCCTGAGTGTTCTTTCCTTAATACTTTCAATGTGTATGGGAGTAATGTACGAGGGCTTTTGAAATCTTTGGTGTTTCTAACCCTGAAATGGTAGTAATGTACGAGGGCTTTTGAAATCTTTGGTGTTTCTAACTCTGAGTGTTCTTTCCTTAATACTTTCAATGTGTATGGTATACTTCAGGTCAAGTTGGAAGATGACTCCGAGGTCTTTCATGTTCGATTCCCTTGCGAGACAAATATTATTTATGTAGTACCTGGATATTATTGGATTTTTTTTTACTATGAAAGCTCATGACTTTGCACTTTCCAATGTTAAGCTGCGTTTTGTTGAATTCCGCCCAATTAATATCTCTTCCAGGCCAGACTGCAGCACGTTTAAATGGTGACTGGTTTTGTTGATAGCACCGATTTTTAGGTCACCCGCTTACTGCCAAAACTTCAATAATCCGCAAGTCTCATACAGGTATTCCATCATGTCCAGGCTGCCATAGATCGTAAATCAAGCCGGACAGGTGGCCACGCTGTGGGACATCCAGGTAATACGTTAATGGCCTTCAAAAAAAATACTGATGAGCGACGGAGACCACTTGAGCTCATTAATTCATGAATGTCAAATATCTTCCTTTACGCAAGATTTCAGTGTCCTAGCAATTCAAACTATTTTTCTAGCATCTCCTTCCCTAAAGCGGAACCATTTTGGAGCACCGGGAGTGAAAGAGTTCGAATACAAATTTTCCCGCTTAACTGCATGTAAATATCTAACTTCATGCATAATTTCAGCGCTCTAGATATACGGGAAGTGACTAAAACTCTTGATGATGTGTGAATCAGTCAGTCAGTGAGTATCCAAAAGTGCCAACCTTATATTATATATTTCGTGCCCGGGTTAGCATTAACTTTTGAAGTTTATCCCGTGGTTGTACTATACTACGGAATGTAGGTATGTTCAAAATTTCAATGACCTATATCCCTTACAGAACGGGATATCTGACGGTGTGTAAAACCCGGTGCATTGCTTCGTGTAAAGATACACTGGTGCTTTCTGGAACTTGGCCTCGCCCAGATAATTAAACTAGATGTGATTCACTCGTGGTCTACGAGCCACTTCTACTGGGCCGCAGGCTCACCCATGCCATCTCTTCCCACAGCCCGGGATTTTTTTTATTTCGCAATAATTCTTGCTACGAAATCAGAATCTTAATCAAGATTTCAATTTTTTCGCACTTCTAAAAATGTTCAATTGCAAAGTCGATATTGACCCATTCCTGGACATCTACAGTTAGAAGTACTTAAAATACAGCATATTTAAGGACATTTAAAGCTCGAACAATTGCTTGTTTGAATTTCATACTAATTTTGATACTGCTTTGGTGCTTTGTTTGGCAGCACAAAATCAAAGGACAAGGCTTTCCGATAGCCATCTAAAAAACTCTTGGATGTATGTTCACTATTGGTGTTCTACGAACATTTTAAGGAAGTAAATGTGCCCGCAAGCTTAAAAATGTTGATGCCCCCTAGACTAACCCATGACTCATAACTCAGTTTGATATTCTAATTCATAAATAATCAAGATAGCTCCACTATGACTAAACCAAGAAATCTGAGGAACCGATTCTTCTTACAAACACTACAGTTAGGAGGAAATCTACCAAATTTTAAAATAAGAAATGTTCTATAGTCGTTTATACTTTGTACATAAAAAATAGTCAGGGGAAATCAAATAGAAAATATTATCCATGCCTCCAAATCGCTCGGAAACTGCTAATAATCTGCGGGGTTTTTTTTACATCAATTGAATTAGTCAAATACTATTTTTCTCTCCCTATAAGCATACTCGTATACCCGTAAATGTGGAATTATAAAACAAAACGTGAAAATCAAGTATACTACAGTCTTGGGTTATCCATGTGATATTTTAAGTAATATTTAATTTCAGCCAGTTTATCTTTCTTTTATAGCTTTTGTCTCAATTTTCACTTCATTGAACAAAAATCGTTCTTTTTAGTACAGCTGTTACGGGTTTTTTCAGTCATTAAATATTTATTTCGTAGTGTCGAAAGGTAAGGTTTTTCATTCGGAAATATGGTTAAGTTTGTGTAACACTTCCGATTGTATACATCATAAAAGATAATAGCCTTCTTCCAACAAACCACTCAGAATAACCTACCCAGATATTCAACATCAAAATGTTATTAGCACTCGAACTGCCAAATAGCTGTTTTAAGCGAGAGAGTTTGTAGGAAAAAGTTTTTTTTCCCCACTGCCACCTTTCTATATTGTAGGATCGAAGTTCAATAAAATCTATGCTTATATAACACAAAGCCGAGTTGCTATACTGACTGACGTACTAATTGAGTGACTGACTGACACAAAAATAATAAATAATTATAAACGTAACACTACGAGGACGAAACTTAGAAAGATAAGAAATAAGAAACAGACTAAATTATTATGGCCATAAGAAACTCTAACAGCCAAGGGAAAAAAACTCATACGAAAATACAGGTATCAGCTGGTAATCTACACTTCTAAGCCACAAAGCCCAGGAGATACTCAGAACTTCCACCTCATAATCAACGTAGTTCCCAATAACTAAACCTAACAACTTGAAAAATAGATTTCTCGAATCGTTGTCCATGAAAGTACGAAGAAGAAAGAATAAAAATTCAACTAGAAGTAAGTACCCGCTAAAAGAACGTCAATAAAAAAAAATACCATTTACATATCAAAAAATGACCAGGAATGGAAACCCCCGAAACCATGCCCAAAATTTTCAGGAAAAATGTCAAATCTACTTTATTGTTCCCCTTTTAGCTGTGGAAGATTTTCCGATATTTGCAAAGTAAAAATAAATAGATTTATTTTACCAAAAAGCCAAAGTAATTCTATAACTACGGAAAGGGATGCATAAGAAGTTGGGGACATGTGCTAGTTAGTAATAATATCATAATAGTCATGGTTATGTTATCACAATTACTCTTTCACAAACAATTGGTAAAATTATTAACTTCAAAGGACTAGGAAATTCCTTACTACTCCAAGTATGAACACCCTCAACACGGTTATTTAAATTCTTAAATTACGTGCAAATATTATAAATATGATAATTGATTTATATTAACCTATTAGTTGATTTTGTCAAATTTTCTGAAGATTTCTGTTTACTTCTTCTTGTAATAGTAGCTTTGACATTAATTGAAATTTGCATTGAACATTCATCGGAAAATAAAAATAATTTAAAATAAAACAACTGCACTATTCAAAACAGCACTATCTAAGGACTGAAACAACTTTTTGATAAAGAACAAACTGTTTTCCTTATATTGTGAAGATATTACGGATATGGTACAGGAGGGTACCAAACTATACCTAGGTATCTGACACAACTTTTATCAACTTATAAAAGTTTTCAATAGAGAAAAGTACATACCTATGTGTTCAATACACACCTTTTACGTACTTTTCTTAAGAATGGAGAAGCGTATTAATTATTCATTTTTCCATTACAATATAATCCATTTAAAATTCATAAAAGTTTAAAAACAACACACCGAATTAGTACCAACAACACATAGGATCTTGTATTCGTAAACTTCGTTCCAAAAAAACAAAATTTTGAGATACTTCTCCCTCCATGCAGGAAGCGGTGCGGCATGAAAAAATATCTACTATCGCAAATAGTTGAAGCAAAAAGAAATATATTTTTACAGTAGGAAAAAAAATATTAAATGGCTAAACTAGAATTAAATTTGCTTGGAAATATGATTTAGGTAATGCTAAAAATTTAAGATACAAAAAAATCGAAAACATTCTCATAACATCTACCGTGTTTAGATCACAAGAATGCTTTCCCGTGAATAAACAAAAATTCTATAAAATGATATTTTCAAAGAATGTAATTATGCTTACCTTTTATGTAATAACAAAAATATGTAACTTTTAAATTAAAAAAATCTTTAAAACGGTTTTAAAAGTCTAAAAGTTATAAAGTTTTCCAACTTATTTAATCAATAATTGCAGAAATATTCAAGAAGTAAGACGAAACTTTACGAAAGTTACCGCTCAGGCGCTCAATCAAACATAAATATTAAAAATCAATATGAGGTTTGGCGTGACTTGGAATAGAAATTAAGGATCCCAAAAACGAGTAATATTTTAATAACCTAAAATCTTCATGAAAGAACGTGAAAAATATTCTATTATGAAATGATAATATTTCATAACTTCTCCATTTGGGGAAGGATTTAGTAATACGTTTTTACGGCCGTGAATTGTGCTTTGCTCATTGTAATTAAAATAATTATGTGGAAGTTTGAGAAATTTTAATGTCTCTTTAGAGAACCTTAATTTCACTGAAGAACCCAAATATTTATGAGGATAATATGAGTTATCCGGGTCTCGAACCGGGGAGGAGTAAGTGGCGTCCTTTTATTTTTATTTTTTTTAACTCGCTTTTTTATTGGCCGTCATGGATCCATTTTGGACGGTTGTACGTACGCAACAAAGCCATTGCTGTAAAAACATTTCCTAACCTCTGTAATTAGGTTAAAATTGGTAAAAAAAAAATGAAATAAAAGGACGCCATATACTCCTCCCCGGTTGCAAGGTCGTATATTCGTGAGCTAAACTCCTCTTTAGGGCTATGTGCCCTGCACCTAAGCCTCCGGTGGGCTTTTTGTGCTTGGAGAGTAGCCTATGTCAGACTGAGGCACTGATTCTACATCAATGGACTGAGGTTACTCCATAGAGGCATAATGCTATTAATATCATTAAAGTGGTCTGAAATATCGGAATTGAAAAAACAACCAATCAATTATATTTTATTTCTTTTAAGTGGATTTTCATAGAAAAATACCAAATAATATGTAACAACATAACTAGATAATGTAATATTAATTTAACACGTAAATTAATATTAAAAATCTCAAATAAACTAGTATAGTTCTGTGAACTGCAGACCTCACTCATTTAAAATAAATACCACGAGAGGGGGGTGATAAGGTAATTACCCCGGACCCGGGCTTTTGGTGGAGCCCTTTAGAATTTGTTCTAGTAAAGGGGCCCGTAATTTTTTTGTCCTTCCCCGATTTTTTCTCGACGGCCCTAATTACAGCCCAAAACCTAATCAACAAATTCTATGAATATATATAATGAATGACCATGTCAAATTTAATCAACAAACAAATTATGTAAATAGGCACCAATCCTACAAAAAGGAACGTATTATATTGGGATGAAATTTTCGATGTCGAGTTCAATGCCAAAACACTCGAGATCTGCCTGTCTTTCCGTCTGTCTTTAAACAAAATATCTCAAGAACGGTAAGTGCTAGAGACTTGAAATTTTATAGGTACGTCTATTTTATGCCCGGAACCAACCACGAAGCTTTTGGTTGAAAGCCGCTTGTTAGTGGTTTTAATTAATCCCGCATAAAAGAGAACGGTAAACGGTTTTTTACAACAGAAGGGGGAAGGTAAATAATATATTAATATAAAATAAAAAAGTTCATTCAAAGGGCGGGGTTAATATCTGAGGAATTTTCTTCCACCCAAACTTTAATAATTTCCATCGTGAAAATAAGCCATAATTGAGATTGTGAAATGTTACTTGAGGTTGACATCCCCACAGGGCCGAGTCCTCCTGAGCTGATGATGTAAAATAAAATAATACAGAAAGCAACTTTGCTACAGTATTATGTTACTGACTTAATTATATTGCAATGATTGGCATGGTTCTTGTGGCTCATGCTAATTATTAGCCTTCAAGATTACAGTAGAGCTGAATTCTCATATATTCGGCTACCAGAGGAAGCAATGATGACACGATTGGTTGATTCTGATTTGTTCTGTTCTATTCCCTATGGTCAATGAAGAAAGCTATGCCAAAGCAGCCAAACTTGAAACCTTGCACTAAATAATAGTTACATCCTCACACTTTCTTAGATTAGATGGGTTCTGAAACCGGGGAAGAGTGTCTGGCAACCCTGTGAATTTTTTCAACCCAATTAGAGAGGTTAGGAAACGTTTATACGGCCATGTCTCTAATGCGTATGCACAATTGTCCAATATGGACCCATGACGATCAATAAAAATATGAGTTTTAAATATTTTTTTTAAAAAAAAATTTGATGCCAGACACTCCTCCCGGTTCCAGTGCGGCAGAGAATCCTGGGAAAAAACGAGGGATTTTCACGCGGGATTTTTCCCATTTGCGGCTTGACTTTTTATGTTTACAAGTTGCTATTCTAGATAACTAAATTCTCAAGTTAAAAGTTTTATTTAAATAAATTACCTCTGTACTCTGTATTAATTGTTTTTTATTTTAATACATATTTAATTGTTTCCCTCTGTAATGTTCAATATTGATTTTGATTTGTGAATAATGTGAATGTTGTGATAAAACTCTACCTTAAGAGAAAACTGATGAAAAAACATTTTTGTATATTGTATATTTCTGAGAAGGACCTTTTAATATTAGCACGACACTTTTTGAAAGTGATTAAAAAGGGGAAAATTATTAAGGAGATATATTTTTATTTTTAACTTTTTGAAAGTGACTAGCTGTTTGACCGTGCTTCGCTACGGTTACGAAATTCAACAACAATTTCGAGATAGCGACATTAAATCTTTTCAAGTTTGGATTTTTAGTGGAACCGACCCCCAGGGTGCACATGGCTTCAATATAGAAAATTCAATCAGTGGCGTAGCTAGCTATAATTAGGCCCTGTATCAAAATTTATCGAGGGGTACTTCCCCTCGACCTCGACTACATTGAAATGCGGGATTACATAAAAGAAATAAAATATTTTTTTTTTAAATAAAATCAATTTATATATTTATTTTAACAAACAATCAAAAACGCTCAGTTACAAAAACAATTTAAATGGACACTTTCTTGATTTTTTTTTCGGCAAACTTATTTATCAAATCATTCATAGCTGAAGACGATTTTAGCTTTCCAAGAATTCCTGTTTCAATAGACAATATTGCCAAGTCTGATAGCCATTCTTGTCCCATAGAATATTTCATTTTTGTTATTACAACAATAATCAGGTATCGGTCGTGGTCTCGTCTCGTTAAAACAAGACGAAAAAAATCTCGGTCTCGTATGCAGCCGTAGTAGTCCATAGTTGAATAAATTATTTCATGTTTACTTTAATAGTTCAATAACTTAACAAAATTATTGTACTTATATTAAACTATATTTTATATAAAATTTTACGAATTTTTGCCTTCATAATTGGGGGCCCTTGTAGTCTAGGGGCCCCGTATCATTGATATGGCTGATAGGGCGGTAGCTACGCCCCTGAATTCAATATTTTACTCAAGGATATTTCTTTTTGTATTATGGAACTCCTTCGCATTAGATTTCAGATTTCTCGCTCATCCCGATGTGTTACTTCTCCATTCTGATTTTTCAGTGGTGAAAACCGGCCGGCCATTAATTGGGCAGAAAATGGAAAATTTCAATTTTTATATTTATTATTGGGTCCTTATATACCTACTACTTTGGGAGGAGGCCATTCTCGGTCATTTTCCGTTATCTCCTTTAGTTTGCCCAGAAAAAAATTGAAAGAACTACTAAAAAGCGTCATTTTTGGCGGTAACTTGCTTTATGTTGAACTTTCGATTTGTGCCAAATTTCAAGTCTGTAGCTTAATCCATTATGGAGCTACGTTGATTATCAGTCGGGAAAATATTAAGGATATCACGTGATTAAAACTTGTGGGATTTTGAAAAAAGGGATTTTTCTTGTCCAGGATTCTCTGTGATATGCCACACTTTTGATCCGTGTGGCTACACTGGATTTTTCGAATTAAAACCCTTTCCGGGGTGGTGGGTATTGGGACCAATTGGGACAAAATAGTGATTTATTGTGTTTGTACCATTGGTTTGTACTGATATACAGTGTGATATGGGATAGATTAATGAACGTGTGAATCTTAACACAATTAGGTTCCTAAATAAATTTAATAGGTGCGTTTTTGGATACTGTCGAAGTTAGTCNAAAACCCTTTCCGGGGTGGTGGATATTGGGACAAAATAGTGATTTATTGTGTTTGTACCATTGGTTTGTACTGATATACAGTGTGATATGGGATAGATTAATGAACGTGTGAATCTTAACACAATTAGGTTCCTAAATAAATTTAATAGGTGCGTTTTTGGATACTGTCGAAGTTAGTCTAAAATATGAAACATGTAAATATTAAGGTAAAAGTTTACATTGACGTCCCATTGTCAAACTAGTATTTCTGTGAATCTCATTCACTTTAAATGGCAACTATTTGGCCTCGGGTGCTCTCTACGCTACTAATCAGCTAATTCAATTAATATAATGAATATCCATACAAAATTTAAGCAAAATTGAATATGTAGCACGAGAGTTAGTATGGTACAAAAATACAAATTGGGGAACAAAAGAAAACTGGTGATAAAACTGAATCTAGAAATTTGTGAGGTCTACTTTTAACGACACCATTTTTCATTTGTTTTTCTAACTTTTTGTTCCGAGATAACTGTCTAACGCCTTATCTGATATGAACATTGTTGTTGTTAACGTTCTCAACGAATCTCACTGTGTCTCCACTCCAACAGGATCTGTCCACAATGCTGACGGCTCTAGATTGACAGTTGAATAAATGATTTCTATCATGATCAGCCAGCATACATAAAGGACAGCGATCAGATAATTCAGGGTTCAGCAAAAATTTATATACAAGCTCTTTGAAGAAGTATCTGGAGCAGCACGACGTGGATGAACATCTCCAACGGGAGAAAACACGGTGAGTTGTTGTCGGAACGGTTTTGAGAATTAGCTGATTAAGTTTCGGGATGTCCGAGGACTCATGTTGAGAAATTTAAGGGGCTGAGGACTGGAGTTCGTAGAAGTACTAGTTAGACACTGTCGACAATGGATATAATTTGGTATTCATATATTATCGAGACATCATGGGCGCACGCAAGGGTGGTGCCCATAGGGCCCGGCCCCCCCCCCTAAAATTTCTGGAAAGATACACTAGATAAAATGAGTTTCAAACCGTATGGGAAAAAAGTTAAATTCATTAAAATAAGCCATGTTAAGTACATTTTTTACTTTCCTTATCCTATAAAAAGGAAAGTATTGTAATTGTAATGGTCTGAAATTTTCGATGTCGAGTTTTCAATGCCAAAACACGTTTTGCGGTCCCCAGATCCCAAATCTCGAGTTTCTGCCATTGGTCCGTGTGTGCGTCTATCTGTCTGTGAACAAGATATCTCAAGAACGGCAAGTGCTACAGACTTGGTATGTATGTCAGTTTTATGCCATGAACGGCAAAATAAGCTTTTGGTGTAAATCGAATATACCTGATGAGCCAGAGGCCCACATATTTTTTCTCGCCCATATTTTACATATTTTCCTTTCATAATAATGCCCCACGATGAACCGGGGGCCCATTGTGGGGCCCACATATTTTTTCTCGCACATATTTTACATGCATTTTTCTTTCATAATAATGTCCCACGATGAACCGGGGGCCCATTGGGGCCCGCATATTTTTTCTCGCACATATTTCACATGTGTGGGTATATTTTTCTTTCATATTTTTGTCGCCGATGAGTCGGGGCCAATCGAGCCCACTCGTTTTTCTCGCGCATATTTTTGCCCCCTGATGAGCCAGAGTCCCATATATTTTTCCTCGTACATATTTTACATGTATTTTTATTTTATGTTTTTGCCCCCACCGGGTATCTTCCCGGTGGCCCAGACCGTACCTGCCTTTTGGTTTATTATTTTCAATAATGAACCTTTGGAATCGTCACGGAAAAAAAAATTACCCCCCTCAAAATTTGATATTATACGTTTCAAGGTACGTAGAATCCAAAAATCTAAAGTGGTTGTTGT